>OX411307.1:13514471-13963968 GCA_948150685.1 Rhaphigaster nebulosa
AGAGCCAGACTTAGAATAGAACTTAATCCTACTAGTAATATAAACAACTCCCTAATAGTATATAAGTAGGATTACTTGTTGAATAAAGTCAGTTATCAACTTTATAACTATATAAATATAACTTATGTAAGTACTATATTTATATTTATATATATATGTATGTATACATATATACATACATATATATATATATATATATATATATATATATATATATATATATATACATACATATACATACATATACATTCATATACATACATATATATATATATATATATATATATATATATATATATATATATATATATATATATATATATATATATATATATATATATATATATATATAGTACTTACATAAGTGCGGAAGATTGATAGTTAAGGAGGTATAAATAATTGATGCTTGAAGGAGTTTAAGGATGAGGATTTGCGAATGGGGTTGGGTAAGGAATTCCAAAATGAAGTAGCGTGAAAGATAAAGGATCTTTTGAAGGAGGCAGTTCTATGAAAGGGTATATACAAGTTTGTAGATTGGGATCTGGTGTTTAAAGAGTGTACAGAGGAACACGGGGGAACAAATGATGCATATAAGGAGACTTTTTGGTTTTGAAGGTTCGGAAAAGATAGATACCTAGGAAGTATTGCCGTCGGAGTGAAGCAACTTTAACTTGGTATACCAACTGGAGACATGGGAGCGCCTGTGGATTCTGAAGATAAATTGTGGTAATGGATTAGGATGATGAGTAAGTTTAGTATACATTAGTATTGTATACAATACAATGCATCATGGCTTTAATATTCCATTTGTTTTAGAACTTATTCCATCCAAATTTCACCAGAACCTTAGTAGAGGAAAAATGGGGGAGCTGGTGCACCGATAGGAGCAGCCAATCAGAAGCCAGCATTTGGATACGTGACCTATGGCGGGAAATTTGAATTTTCAGCTCGACCTAACCTTAACTGCCACGTGGCCTTGCCTCGACCTAACCTTAACTTCCACGTGGTATCACCGCGACCTAACCTTAACTATCGGGCCACGCCCCTTTTTAGTCACGTGACCGTTAGGCCCCGCCCCTTTTACCCCTACCCCTCTCCAACCATCCAATCATATTGCTTAATCCTGATTACCCCCACCCCAAGCAGCCATTTTGTTTATAATGACGTGGTCAGGATCCACGCTTAACCACCATGTTTATTTATCCCCACCAATTGAAGGGTTAGGTACCCACTTTATAATCTGTATCCTCCCCTACGGTTATATAATCATAGCCTATACGATAAAGGGTCAGGTATCCACTTTATAGTATGTAACCTCCCCAACGGTTATATAATCATAACCTATACGATGAAGGGCCAGGTACCCACTTTATACTCTGTAAGCTTCTCAAAGGTTACATAACCTTTACATTGTTTTCGTGTTTGTGCAACCTTCTCAATGTTTACATAACCTTACAATATTTAACTTTTCCAACATGTAAACAGGTTGGATCATCAGACCCAAGTTGGATGATGCTCAGGTGAAATGCAAACATGGACTTTAAACTCTTAATCCCTAAAACATAAACAAAGGTGAAATGGAAATATGGACTTTGAACTGTTTATATCTAAAACATAAATAATGGTAGAGTTCCTTAATCCTATAACAACTGCTGGATCTTGAACTGTTTATCTCTAATATATAAATAAATGGTAGAGTTCCTTAATCCTATAACAGCTCTTGGACTTTGAGCTCTTAATTCCTAAAATATAAAGAATAATATAGGACTTGTTAATCCTTCTGCTAAACAGTAAACAAATTTAGCTTTCGCAATAATGCTCTATCTCTTAATCCTTACTTTGAAAGCAAACAATGGACTTTGAACTCTCAATACTTTCATGATATCAGGATAGGTAATGATAATATTAATTTTAGCCAAAGTTTTGTACCTTTTTTAGTTCGGCATTAAGCCTTAAGCCTCTTCACCACGTCAAGGTAAAGATACAACGAAGAGGGTTTTTTTTCTTTCTTTTTTATTTTAATATTTTTTTTATTTATAATGTAATACTTATACAAAATAAAGTTATAATACAAAAATAAAATTTGA
Source organism: Rhaphigaster nebulosa (assembly GCA_948150685.1). Taxonomy (NCBI): domain Eukaryota; kingdom Metazoa; phylum Arthropoda; class Insecta; order Hemiptera; family Pentatomidae; genus Rhaphigaster; species Rhaphigaster nebulosa. Next base: position 13,516,559 of record OX411307.1, read on the forward strand.
TCTTGTAAAATTTATACAAAACAAACATAAAATTTTATCTCCAAACTAATACATGTAAGAATTAAATAAACCTTAATTTTTAAAATAAAAAAAATATATATATTTGAAAAACAAAATATAAGCCTTCTTTAATCTATGATATAATAAAACTAAACCCTCTAATTGTATTTAAATTTAATTTTGAAAAAATAAAAAATAAAGTATCATCATGAAATATATAATAAGCAGAACTTTTTGCTAAATGGCAGGATGGCCGGCATAGCAAATATTAATATCGCAGCCCTGAGCAATAATAATTATGAGCCTGATAAGAAAAAATTTATTTTCGATACAGGTAAAGATAAGAAAATATTTAATAAAAATTTCGATTTTTTGTTGTATTTTCGTGCATTTAAAAGAGAAACAAAAGCATTGGAACAATTGTTCCAGTGTTCAAAGTGTTGAACTAATTGGAGATCTATTCACCTCTCATTCACTCACAAAATCAAGTTTGCGGGTTTTTAGACCTCGCCAGTGACTTACATTAAGGGTTTACAGGTGATTAAACCTTGCCAGTGACCCATTCCATTTAGGGTTTACGGGTGTTTAAACCACGTCAGTGACCCATTCCATTCAAGGTGAATAGAATTTAAACCAATTATTTTTTATCCATGCTTCTAAAGCCTTTGTCCGATATTGCGTGCATTTCTCTTGAGAAAAATTATGCATGATGCAATGGCCGCCTTGCTCATCTAAGATGAGTGAATCAATTTTTGGACAACCAAAATCCTCCAAGTTGACTATAGAACAGTTGTACAAATTTTGTGATATAAATAGTTTCTTATCTCGATCCTTAACAAAAACAAATTTATAATTACAATTAATAAAGTTAAAAATTTCTTCAATTAAATTTTAATTGAGATGACGCATCAAAGCCAGTCTCTGATATTCGTTTACCGTAACATAGGGCAGTTTCCCGCATAGCCTCTCCAATTCTATTTTACACTTTTCAGCAACCTCAATTCCGGTTCCTGGTCGCTTTGTTATGTAACAGTTTTCATCATGTCTGCTTCTAACAAATATCTAAGACGGTTGATAGCCCTTAGCGAACTGAGCCTTGTATTTTGAGATTCTCACTCGATCTCCGACACTATATCTGGCAATCTTCACGATGAGTTCCTTTTTACCTTACACTTCGAGCAAAAGCCGTTTTTCGATTTCCCTCCCTCGCATATCTATCGGCTTCATCTTTATCGTACTATGTTTTCTATTGTTATATTCGCTGAGAATAGAGCTCAAAATGGGGAGCCACTTGTAGTTCCCTTGTTAACTGAACTTTTTCCACATCATAGACTTTAAAGTTCGATTGAATCTTACCACTATCGAAGCCTTGAGGTTGCTGTATGTAGAGTAATGATTGATCTCACCACTGCTTTTCATCAGCATTTTAAATTCCTTGTTGTAGAACTCCTTGCCGTTGTCTGTATGAAGATTTCGAGGTTTTCTCTCAGTCAATATCTTTTCGAATGCTCGCCTTACTTCGACCGCTGTCTTATTCTTGACCGGGACAGCCCGAGCATATTTCGAGAAGCAATCAATCACTGTGAGTAGGTATTTGTAGCCATTATTTATTCGCGAGTACGGAATCAACTCTACCAAGTCAGCCTACCATAAATCATCGATACCTTTTAGTAGGACAGTTCTTCGCTGAAATGTTCTTCTTGCCGGTTTGTGCAGCTCGCGTACGATCTGTTCTTTGACAGTCGTCATATTGAACTGAGACCATTGACATTTTTCATTAAGCTATTATACCTCCTACTCGGAGTTGCGTTTCTATACGACGAATCTCCATCCGTTTCTTGGCCTTATCAGAAGATTCGATCAACTCTCTCAATCTATTAACTAAAATGTTGGGGTCTTCAATTCCACTTCCTTTTTTCGGCGGAAATAGTTTTGAGATCACCTTTTTATATTTTAGATTGTGTTTAAGTTGTCGTATCGGTCCAGTGGGACTGTATTCCTTCTTGTGAACGTTTGTCTGATTCAATATTTTCTTGTACTTGTCGTAGTCATCCTTTGTCGCTAGATCGAGTTTTGGATTTTCCATAAACAAGAGCTCAAAAAGACCTGATGTGCCACAGTAATCAACGTCCCCCACGGAAATAATATCTTTGCTAATTGAAACAACTGCATCTCCAACAATGAACCTATTGCCATCGTAGACTATACCATAAATCGTGTCGAGATCTTTTATGTCATTGTTGACTAGTTTTTTAATATACTTCGAAGCTACCTCGCCAACCTCTTGCAAGCAGTGCTCAACTATTTCTTTGCCTTCAGGAGCTTGTGCTTCTTCTCTCACCATTTGCAAAGAGGATCTCGATTCCTTGGTTGTTACCACCGGGCTAGCATCTTGTGGACTATTTTCGAACACTTCCTCTTTCAAAGGACCACCTATTGCTCCGTCGCCCTCTGGAGAGTCTGTATATAACAATCTAGGTCGCAATGTTTGTAATGAACTAACCATTGGTGTTTCCACAATTCTCTGCCTCTTTATTCCCTCAATCAGTGATTGTGATGTCATATCAGATAATTTTTCCTCCTTCTTTATAGTCGGAGAGTAAAAATGTGTCTGATTCTCGATTAAAGGTGTTTTGATAACGTGTAATCTGTTCATCGAGTCGATGACAGGTTTATATTTTTCCTTCAAATACTCATCAATTTCCTCTCTACTTCTCTTCAACAAGTTGCATTTTTGTTGAATCGCTCTTCTCATTTCAATAATTTGGCGAGTGACCGTTTCAGAAGATGTTGACGGTTCCATGTCTCTATTCAAGGTATTACATAGGTATTGAAAACTTTTCGATATCGTCCATCTGAAATCTCTCTGTCTTTATCTAAAACGATAAAGGCATATTTATCATCTTTCCAACACCAATGACATATTTTTTTGAAAGATTTCAAATCCATATCAGAGTTGACGTGGTCATCGTAGATCCTTCTCAAATTAAGTTCGTCTTGTCGGAAAAGAATTAGAAGATTTGCATTTTCTCTTACTAGATGTTTTGGAATTCTGGTATAACTCTGACTCAAGTAGAAAATGTCGATACCATTATGCTGGCCCATGCAAAAGTACGCTCGAACGTTATCTTGTTTATCGCAGGCGATGTCATCGAAAATAAATATAGAATTGGCACGTGCTTCCTTCGGCGGTGGTACATTTGAATTGTGTTCGTATTGAAAAAAACCGATATCCTCTAAAGGTTCTAGTACTCGCGCTAGTTGCCTATATTTTGGCTGATGTAAAGATTTTGCGAATAAGTAAATATTCTCATCCCTCAAACCTTTAGGATCGTAGATCAAACTCAACATGAGATTTGTTTTCCCGCAATTTGATGGTCCACATACTAGACATCTGATAGAGTCGGGCAATAGAGGACCGTGTCTCGATATTTTTATATCGGAACAGTCCCGATCTTTTATATTGGAAATATGCAAAGTATGGTGTTGCTTTACCAGACGCATGTTGAAGACTGACAAGAATACCTGCACTTCTCCTCCCTTATATACTTATCGTGCCGACTGGGACCTAGCGAATATTTTAGGCTATGATAAATAAAAACTAAAAATAAATAAATGAGGATTAAATGTTTCATAAAATTCATACTTTCGTTTGCACTCATCTTAGTTTTCTAAATATAATTTAGAAGTAAGCCTCTCCACCTCGTCAAGGTGTGAGTGCATCGGGGAGGTTTGTTGATATAATATTGCTGTTAATATTTTGTAACGTACATTCTTTTTTGGTCTTTAGTGGTTCTGTCCTGACAGCTAATCAGAGTGGGAGTGTCAAGATTTATTTCTCGGGGCCGCCGAAAAATAAATATTAACTGCCCCAGGTGGGAATCGAACCTACACCGTTCCGAACCGGGCAGCCTGGAACCCTCGCCCCAACTTGCCTGGCCATCACGGCCTCGCCAAAGACCATTATTCACACATCTGATTTTCAACATGCTGGTTTACGAGCTTTTATAGCCACGCCAGAGACCATAACACGTATCCCATAGCACTCATTCTTTGGTTTACAAATAAAAACATCAATAATATATCAACAACTAAAAAAATAAAAAAAATTAACTTTACAAAATTAAATATTTAATAGCATCTGGAAACGATAAATAATTGAAAATTTCCTTTAAACCTTTTTTTCATTTGGTCATTTTTATAGTGTATTTAAAAAACAAAACAAAAAAAAATAGCTAAAACATCTTATTTAAAAAACAAAACAACTAAAAACATCTTATTTAAAAAAAAAAATGGATTGTAATATATTATGACGCGTATTTATTATTATAGAGGTCTAAATCGATTGACTTTCAAGAGAAGACCGTCAAGACATTTAAGGAACCATCCGCTCCCCTTCATCGCCATCTCTTCCATCTCGGTAGCAATTTTCGAGTAGCTTCCGCTGAGGCTATTAAGATTGTAGAGATGTCGTAGATCGTTATATTTTGGTTTTAAAAGCTCGATCGCGTCTCTCCTCTGACGTTTTCATACGTAGCCTCCAAAACCAAATTAAACTTTAGGGGAGCGTCTGATTCCGCCAAATATTCTGAAATCAGCCGATGTAGGGTGTCTGTCTGATTGCAGAGAAATTCCACTGCATCGATTGATTCAGAACATGGGAGGAAAAATGTCTTGAGGTCTCCCCCGAATGCTGTCTCGATCTCATATAAAGGTCCTATAGCCGCCTCCAACCGCCTTCGCTTCGTCATGACGAGCGGTGTTTCTCTTTGGCAACGACGCACATGCGTCATGCACTGCTTTGGAAATTGAAAAATTTCACCACAAGTAATACATGTACGTCGAGGCAGCGTGGTCTGGCATGACTTTTCATGACGAACTTTATTAAACTGGGTGCTAAAAGGTATGTTACAAAATTGACACTTATTTAAAGGTGACATTATTGATGAAATAATGTAAATTTAAAATGAATTGTTAATAAAAAACTAACTTGAAAAAAAAATTGAAATTTACTTTAAAACTAAGAATGAAGAAAGAAATATTAAACAATGATAAAATTAAACGATGAGAAAAAAAAAAAAAAAAAAAAACGAATTTAAAAACTCATATGGAACAATGAGATAAAACTAGACTCCAATCTCTATTGGAGTTTATTCATTACCAAAATGAATAAAAGGTATAAAAAAAAAAAAAATCAACTCACACGTTTCCAGAAATGTTGCAACTAGCACGATGAGATAATGAGGAAGAGCTCCGCAAAACGGCCCTATTTATAGAACGAGAATACTCGAATCTGATTGGCTGTCAGATTCCCCCACCATAGATCATAGTATCCCCACCACCCACTATGAAGCGAGCATAAGTCGACCTGCTCTGAGCCAAGTCAGGCGATACTCAGGCAAGTCGAACAGAGTATCAATAAAATATAAATTAGGATTAGTAATAATTATGAATTAGTGTCAATTAAGGATTAATTAATATAAATTTACTGCATCGTATTCGAAGTTATTAATACCGACTCGTGTACTTTGAAAATATTTCAAAGCTGTGAGAAGGTATAACCTCTTTGGCCAGCGTGATACAGTCGTTTCGATTCGTCGATATATTTTAGGAATTAAAAGTTAATCCTTTTAGGACCATTATTTATACTATCAGAGATAAAAAATATGTAGAAAATTGAAAAGTTGTTTAACGTTCGAGTATGAATTAATGATTAATTAATATTCATCAATTAAAATTTACTGCATCGTGTTCGTAGTTATTAATACTGACTCGTATACTTTGAAAATATTTCAAAGCTATGAAAAGGTATAACCTCTTTGGCCAGCGTGATACACTCGTTTCGATTCGTCGATATATTTTAGAGATTAAAAGTTCGGTAGGAACTTAAAGGATTAAAAGTTAATCCTTTTAAGAGCATTATTTATATTATCAGAGATACGTAGTACATTGAAAAGTTGTTTTGTTTATGTTTCAGCGAGATAAGAAATGTTGGGGATTAAGAGCTCAAAGTCCAAAAGCTGTTATAGGATTAAGGAACTCTACTATTTATTTATATGTTAGAGATAAACAGTTCAAGGTCCAGCAGTTGATATAGGATTAAGGAACTCTACTATTTATTTATATGTTAGAGATAAACAGTTACAGGCCCAGCAGTTGTTATAGGATTAAGGAACTCTACCATTTATTTATGTTTTAGAGATAAACAGTTCAAAGTCCATATTTCCATTTCACCTTTGTTTATGTTTTAGGGATTAAGAGTTCAAAGTCCATGTTTGCATTTCACCTGAGCATCATCCAACTTGTCTACATGATCCAACCTGTTTACATGTTGGAAAAGTTAAATATTGTAAGGTTATGTAAACATTGAGAAGGTTGCACAAACACGAAAACAATGTAAAGGTTATGTAACCTTTGAGAAGGTTACATAGTATAAAGTGGGTACCTGGCCCTTCATCGTATAGGTTATGATTATATAACCGTTGGGAGGTTACATACTATAAAGTGGATAACTGACCCTTTATCGTATAGGTTATGATTATATAACCGTAGGGGAGGTTACATACTATAAAGTGGGTACCTGACCCTTCATCGTATATGTTATGATTATATACCCGTAGGGGAGGTTACATACTATAAAGTGGGTACCTGACCCTTCATCATATAGGTTATGATTATATAACCGTAGGGGAGGTTACAGACTATAAAGTGGGTACCTGACCCTTCATCATATAGGTTATGATTATATAACCGTAGGGGAGGTTAAATACTATAAAGTGGGTACTTGACCCTCATCGAATAGGTTATGATTATACAACCGTTGGGTAGGTTACAGACTATAAAGTGGGTACCTGACCCTTCATCGTATAGGTTATGATTATATAACCGTAGAGGAGGTTACATACTATAAAGTGGATACCTGACCCTTCATCGTATAGGTTATGATTATATAACCGTAGGGGAGGTTACAGATTATAAAGTGGGTACCTAACCATTCAATTGGTGGGGATAAATAAACATGGTGGTTAAGCGTGGATTCTGACCACGTCATTATAAACAAAATGGCTGCTTAGGGTGGGGGTAATCAGGATGAAGCAATATGATTGGATGGTTGGAGAGGGGTAGGGGTAAAAGGGGCGGGGCCTAACGGTCACGTGACTAAAAAGGGGCGTGGCCCGATAGTGAAGGTTAGGTCGAGGTGATACCACGTGGAAGTTAAGGTTAGGTCGAGGCAAGGCCACGTGGCAGTCAAGGTTAGGTCGAGCTGATAATTCAAATTCAAATTTCCCGCCATAGGTCTCGTGTCTAAATGATGGCTTCTGATTGGCTGTTCCTATCGATGCACCAGCTCCCCCATTTTCCCTCTACTAAGGTTCTGGTGAAATTTGGGTGGAATAAGTTCTAAAACAAATGGGATATTAAGGCCATGATATATTGTATTGTTGGTTACATTGTAAGGAGCATTGACTGTTTGGACTGAAAAAATTGGATGCGTTTGATGTTCGAAAATTTAGCTGTCCCTCAGAGATCGAATCCATAGGTCCAGATAGGTTTCAGAATTGTCTTGTAAATTAGTGGTTCTTGGTCAGAAAGCTGAGATTTTCTGTTTAGCAGTCTATATATAAATGTCCAAATCGTCGGTTAAGTTCTTGTCTTTTAAGTCTAGTATATGGGTTCCATGTTAGACTTTTATCAGTTAGGAAGCCAAGATACCGGACTGTGTCTGAGAAAGGAAGCGGAGTTAAAATAAACTGGCGAATAGGATCTGCGTCGGAGGGTAAACGTGATGTGTTTGCATTTAGATTCGTTTACTTTGATACGCCAATTATTACACCAGTATTCGATCTGGGAAACATGCCTTAGCAGGTTCAAGAGTGATGTTTCAGGATCTGAGTTGGATGATAAAATGGCGGCGTCATCAGCAAATGTTTTGGGATGAATAGGAATGTCAGCAGTAAATAAAATGTAGAGGATGAGTCCCAAGACGCTACCTTGAGGAACACCGGCCTCAACTGGATAGTGGTTGGATAATTCTGTTCCACAGCGGACTCGGAAGGAGCGGTTAGAGAGGTAGGATCGGAGGGCTAGGTATAAAGATTGAGGTAAATGGATTTCAAGCTTGAAAAGCAATCTGGAGTGCCTTACTCGGTCGAAAGCCTGTACTATGTTCAGAAATGCACCCGAACAATACTGTTTACATTCTAGGGCTGAGGAAATATGGTTTACAACTCGGAGTACTTGTTGAACAGTGGAATACTGTGAACGAAATCCTAACTGATGGGAAGGAAGATTTTGAGATTCTAATATGGATTCGTTTTAGAAGGATCTTTTCGAAGATTTTATGAAAGAATTGGGAGCAGGTTAATTGGTCCATAAGATGTCATGCTGTTGGGAGGTTTGCCTGGTTTTAGAAAAAGGATAATAGTGGAATGTTTCCATAAAAGTGGAAAGTGGGAAGTACGTAGGATGCAATTGTATATGTATGTAAGCAACATGATTGCTTTAGATGGAAGTTTTCGAAGGATCTGATGGGTTAGAAGGTCGTATCCAGGGTATTTACGGGGATTAAGTTTTTATAGGACATGTTTGACCTCAGAGGGATTAAAAGCTTTTGGAGGTAAGGAGAGTGGGATTGGTGATATAAGAAATTATTCTACTGATGTGGTGTGGGTGAGATGGGAGTCTGGGTGAGGAACGAATTGGCGAATTCTTGGGCTTTATCTTCATCAGACGCTGCCCAGGAGTCATCTCTTCGCCGGGGGGGATGGGAATTATGGTGGGATTTTAGAATTTTTTTAGTGATATTCCACAGGGAATTATCACGAGCAGAGAGGGAGGATAAGTAGGAATTAAAGGATTGTGAACGAAAGGTTGCCAACTCCCGTTTTAATTGTTTAGAATAATAGTTATAGAAGCGGCGGTCGTTTGGATGTCTGGTACGTTCTGATATGATCTGGTGCGGCGTTTGATAGGGATTTGATATGGAGATCTATGAGGTGTTGCGGTAAATGGTTTTTGCTAGGAATTCTTGGGGAGTGACTAGGGAAGGAAGCAGTCCAGACAGCTTATTGTACGGTGTTGGTTTAGGAATACTCAGCATCATCAAGTTCTTTTGGGGTTTTTAGGCTCTGAGGTCAATTTCATTGTTCAGAATTTGATGAAAGAGGTTCCGGTTAACTGGGCCTGTGATGAAAGATGGTAGTGAGGATTTTGGAATGGGAGGTATTGATACTTCTAGGATTAATGGACTATGATCAGATATTTATTTCACCACAAGTTCATTTATTTAGTTATAACGTTTCGGCCTTTAAGCCATCCTCAGGTATCTCCGTAAAAGGCCCTTATTTAGTTTAATTTACAACATAGATATAATAAATATGTTAAAATGCATGCAATGCAAAAATACATTAAGTCCAATCGGGACGAAGTCCAATTATACAAAGTAGTCGCTAAAAAATAATAATTATAATAAAAACAACAATAAATAAAATTAAGGGTAGGATCAAATTTCAAAATAATTTAAGATGTAAAATTTTTTTATGAAGTTAATACCATTAAAACACTTTCCAAAATTTAAAAAAATAGGGAGCCACCTCACTCATAGCTAGTACAGGTGAAACTCCAAAGGAGAAGGTAATATAATGTTATAATTTAATCATTAATCACTATGTAACAATTTAGTTACATAAAACCCAAAAATACTATCTATTAATTTATAAATCTATAATAGACATATTTATTTTAATAAATTAAAATTTAAATTTAGTGATTATTTTGCATTTGTGCTATTTAAACCATTGGTATCAGATTTAAAGTTGCGCACTCTATTTAAATGTTTTGTTATGTATATTGATTCTGGTAGTTTTCTTTTATAATTATTATTTGCAGTTCCAATTATTCTTGTACTGTTAAAATCAAAATTAAGTTTGTTTTCAAGGCTATGTGTTGATAAGCCAGTAGTTTTTTTTTACTTTTTCATTTTGGAATTGCAATTGCTTTTGTGTTGGCCAATTCTTTTTTTTCAAATTTTGTTTTGTTTCCCTTATATAATAGGTATGAGCATTAATATCACTATTGTCATTAATGTTTCTACAATCGATGCCGTCAATTTGATATATGATATTCGTATTAGGCCGAAACGTTGCATCTAAATAAATGAACTTGTGGTGAAATATTATCAGCCTGTATTTATTCAAATAAATTAAAATTCGCCTTAAATCAGTAGAATCTCAATAATTCGTATGGCCAAGGGTCCGAGAGCTAAATATGAATTATCGAGATATTCAGTTTATCGAGATTTCCAATTATCGGTGGTAAAAAATAAAAAATACGATATTACAAAATTAATGCAAAATTGTATTAATATGAATGTACGTACAAACAATATAGGTAGATAAATAATAATTATTTATTAGCTCTACCTTAGCTCCACTATCAATAATTAAAGTAATATAGTCTGTACCTTCAATTGTTTGTGTTGTCATGGCAACAAAACTTATATCCCGCTCAGCAATATTAGTCTTCTTGCCTCGATCTCTCACAAAATTGCCTCTTCTCCCTTCTCTGGAGCCTCTTCGTCTAAAAAATGTTAATTTTGGGCAGCGGTTCCTAAAATACTCAGTTGAGCCATATTCATAACAAACACCTATAGTTATCCTAGAGTTAATGGATGTTGTTTCTTCATTATTTTCACTTGCAGCCATGTCAACCTGTTTCATTTTCATCTCTGTGTCCAGTAGTCGGCTTTTAACGAACTCTAAAGTTATATCTGAATTGATAGTTTCCAAAACTGTAACGACATTGCCAAAGGTACTTGGTAATTTCAAGAGAAGGCTACAAATTTTATCATCGGCATCCATTTTCGATCCCATCTATTCTAATTCTCGAACTATTGAATCGAATTTCATGAAGTGTGTCTGTAGATCAGCCGGACCACATTTTAAAGTTAATAGCTTTTTCCTGATAGCTAATTTTGTCATCACACCCTTTCGTTAAAAAATATTTTCAAGAGATAACATCATCAGATAAGATGTCTCAGCATCTTTAACATATTCAATAAAACGGTCACTCAAACACTTCACAATTACAAAACGTGCAACTACATCTTGCTTTTTCATATCTTTATCCATTTCAGATAACTTTTTTTTGGCACTTACAACGTCCAGCTCTTGTTTTTCTTCTAAGAATAATTTTACACGGTACTTCCAATTAGAGAAGTTCACGTCATCCAACTGTGGAAACCCTTCTTTGTTCACGGATGAGGAATCAGCCATTTCGTCTGTTTTTTCACACTCTTGGGGAGGTAACAGTTCGAAAAATGAATAAACTTTTACGCACTCACTGGGCCCACAACCTGATGAAATTAGTGAATCTTAACTGGGGTAAACTCCTATAAAATAGGGACGACATTTTGAACACACGTATATTTTCCATTAGAGCACATTACCACATAGCGAGCGAGGCCAGTGCCCACACAATGTGCACTGCCTGCATTTTGACATGCATAATAATTATTATTTCTAACAATAAATAATACCTTAAAATATCACATTTGAAAAGAAATCGGTTATTTTCTTTTGGTGCAATCCTTGAAGACGGGTCTTGTTGATGGCTTTGTTAAGCATGTTCAAACCAAAAAATAGGTTTACACAAACATCCAATTTTGCTAAGGAATAACGCACCTTGTAGATGTATTATTTCGCCATTTTAGAACTAATCGTCGGCATAACAATTTCTTCTTCACCTCCTTTTCAAACGGAGTCAACATTTTCTCGCCAGTTAGGATCCTAGCTACCGCTAAACCTTCGTCAAAATAGACGAAATCTCGGAAAGTTGGTTTGTCCCTAAAAAAAAAAAAAAAAAAAAATATTTTACACCACTTTGTAACGTCGCACAGTGGTCTGAACTCTTCCGTCATGATGAGAAAATTCTTTGTGTGTTTGTTATTCGAAGTTACGACATAGATTACGATTTAATTTTATTAGATTCTGGTTTGCATCTATTTACGATAGTAAATGGATAATTTTATGGATTTAAATTATGAATTTAATAATTTATAACCACGATGGGTCATAATAATTTAACTTATTGTTATAGAAAATTAAATTATTTATTTAACAAATTCAACTGCGATGGTAAATAAGTAATTTTGTGGTTTTTAATTATGAACGTATTTAGTTGACATCCGCATGATGGTATAGAAGGATCAATCTAATTAGGGATTGATAAATTATTTGCCACTAGAAATCAAATACATGTTAGTACTCACCAAGGTTTAAATGGATTATATCAAACTTAAATGGATCATAGTCCAATCTTAAATTTATTCCCATCTATAACAGAAAAAACAATTACTCACCGGCCTTACTGGGAAAACCCTGAAGTGGCAAATAATTTATCAATCCCTAATGAACGTATTTATTCAACTTATAGAAATAAATAAGAAATATACAATACAATATATAATTAAATAATAATAATTATTATGTAATTGTGTATAAATAAGTTAATGAAATTAATTATTAAAATGTTTTTGATGATGCGCTTTAAATTATGAAGATCGTTTATAAATAAGACATTATTTATCTAATTATTATTAAATTGTATATTGGAGAGAGTTTTTGTTGACCGTAGATGTATATCTTAAGGGAGAAGTTGGTCGGAGGGTGCGGTCAAAGAGTTACACTTTTACACTGCCGGGGCACAAAATATATAAGTTTACTTATAAAAGTGTAACTCTTTGGCCGCAACCTCCGACCAACTTCTCCCTTAAAATTTAATTGTATACTTTTTCTTCTTCCTTTTGTGCCTCTCAGCGGACTGGAGTGCATAGCCACGAACTCCACTCCTCTCTGTTCCTTGCTAGATCCCTGGCCCGACGGAGATCTTTGTCTCTTCCTCTGCAAAGTCTATCGATGTATTCCAGATACGACACTCTTGGGCGTCCAAGTTTTAGCTTTTTTTATTTATTTTTTACTACTTTTTCTCTCTTATAAAGGCATAAAACCTAAAAGTTATTGGTATGGTTATTGGAGATCAGAAATTCAGATTTCCAATGGTTGTAGTAACGTTGAATTTGGATAAAATCTTGAGGAGTTATGCATGCACAAGTAAACGGCGGACATCGGCAGGAAAAAAAATCCTCCAGCAAAATCAAGTCCAAAAAGTTGTATTTTTTGATTTTCATGAAAATTCTTATTTTAAGGTTTTAAAGGACGCTAAGAACAAATCTGCCTTTATTTTTCATTTATTTTGTACATTTAAACCCATTTAATACGTTTTTCTCATTTTACAGAAAAAACAAATCGATTGGTATATGAGAACTTTGAAATCCATGCAGAGCAAAGGCAGAAAATAATAATATAAAAAAATGTCGAAATTACATATATTTTTTTTCTTGGCTGCTAGGGCATATTGGCAAGAACCCTCGGACATTGGTCTAATATTTTTCGACCTAGTATCACCAAAAAAAGTTTCATTGAAGTCGGTGATGCCATGTCCGTAGGTAGCCTCCCCTTGTGAGTGGGAATCCAATTTAACAACAGTAATTTCTTATTCTAGGGAGATGTTTTTGTCATTATTGCATAGTTATTTTACATTTTTAAAAATGCCGAAGTTGGAATTAGTCTCTGGTCGAAAATAAAAATCTGGATATAAAATTGAGACTTAAAAAAAAATAAGGCAATTCAAAAGTAAATTTCAGTCTTTTCAAGCATCGAGCAGCCAAAACAAATTTTACATCGATTTGTGTCCGGTTTTAATAGGGGTATAGGGGTAAGCATACCGCTTTTCAAACTACAGTTGCCACCGTTTAGTACCTTCTTAGAAAAATACACTAAACAATGTATACCTGATATGATTACACTCAGGAGAAATTATTTACAAGTCTGTTTCGACTCAAATATGGTTCAAATTCGACAAAAAATTGGAGATAATTTTATATACGCCATTGTCGATGAGACAATAGATGCTAGAGGACTTTATTAGCCTACTGAAGTTCTATAGACCGAAACCGGTCGCGAAAGAAATAAAAATTGTTAAGGTGGACAACGTCTTTTAATATAATATCATAAGGTCAGATTGTGCCTGATCTGGAAGTGGAAGAGGTACGCGGTAACTTAAAGCCCTGGAAAGTCCGGTATCCAGGACTCAAAACATTTAATTTTCCGGAAAAATGTGGGAAAAAAATAGTTTATGCAGGAATTCGAGAAAAAAAGTCTTCAGGCTGACTTCGATCAGACTCTGGCTTCATTTCTGTTATGAATGATTTTTTTTTATTCAGATTTTGGGGTATATATTCTAGAGGCCCGAGAGAGCTAAAAAAAAAAAAAAATATTGTTCGCCATAGAATAAGCTACAACATAGAATATTTTTTCACAGTGGAATTTAATTGTTTGTAGCAATTAAATTACAAAAAAACTGCTAAAAATAAAAAAGTTCTTGACTACAAAGTACTTTAAAAAAAATTATGAAAAATGATAGCCCCTTTTGAAGCCAAACAAGGTGTTTCGTTTCATTGTAAAATTATAACTTTTTAAAAAATTATTATTTAAAAAAAAATGCTAATCTTTATTTAAAAATTTGAAATGCTTTAAGGGCGGTTTGACTTTTGCATAAAAATCAAAAGTAGTCTATATTTTGGTAATTAAAAATAAAACAAAAATCTAAAACATTTAAATTTTCAACAGTTATACCGTTATATTAACAGTTATATAAATACAATTTTGCTACTTAAACAAATGTAAATATCTCGGCGAACTTTCCATCAAATTGATTGCAATAAATGGCGTTAAAATTTAAAAAAAATCGAAAAAAAAGTTATGTCTAGCCTTATTGGGAGTCGAGATACAAAGAATTTATGATTTTTGCAATTACAGATAAGTTTATAAATATTATTGCTTGAAAATTTATCTGGACTTTCTTAATTGTATCCGCAAACAAACCCTTAAGTTTCATCTCTCTACTGTTAATAGTTAATCGGGAAAAAAAAATCAGAAATATTATTATCTTTGGCGAAGCACTCCAATAATTATTCTGCTTTCCCCAAATACTCCTTACCGTCGAAGCCCAGTGAGCACGAGGCTGGCAAAATCTAATTTTTTTCAGTTCTGGATCAATATATGAATATTAATATTTTTCATCCTATTGTAACCTCAAAGAAGGAGTGCTCGAACATATAATTGCCTATATAGGGCATATAAAGTGTGTGTGTGTTCATATATATATATATATATATATATATATATATATATATATATATATATATATATATATATATAAACACACACGCACGCACACACACTTTATATGCTCTTTATAGGCAATATATATATATATATATATATATATATATATATATATATATATATATATATATATATATATATATATATAAAGATAGATAGATAGATAGATAGATAAAAGAACTTTATTCTGGGACTAGGTCCCTTAAGAATAACATGAAGGAACAAATAAAACAGTAACATTATCTGGCCATAAGACTACAAAATACAGACCAATTAATTATTACAATATCATCAGTAAAATAAATAAGCAAATAAATAAGTTTTTCACTGAAGATTTTGTTAATAGGATGGACTAAGGCTTTTTTGCACGAGGTAGGAAATACTGAGTTTTGGAGGGAGGAATTATAAATGAAGAGAAGAACTGGAAGGATTTCGGGGAGACATAATTTTAACAATTTAACAGGTATTCCATCAGGCCCAGTGGAATTGGTGTGAGATTTCATTATGGATGAAATAAGATCGGTAGGGGAGATGTAGAAAAAATAAAAATTATCGGAGTTGAATGATGAAACTAAGGAAAAGCAGGAAGGAGGAGTTGGAGAAGTGTTAGAGGAGGCTGATAAAAAGTTTGAATTTAATTCATCGGGTGAAACTGGGAAGACTGATGAGGGAGAGGATTTACAAAGGGAGAGTTTGCGAAGGAGTTGCCATTTTGATTTAGCATCGGGAGCAGAGGAGAGGGCTTCATGATAGTGGTTGGATTTCGCTCTCCTGACAGTTGCCTGTGCCAAATTGCGGAATACCCTAAACGCTTGGTTGTCGTCTACTAGCCTTGTGCGTCGAAAGCGTCTACGGGCTGCCTCACGCCTTCTTTGCGTATCTTTAATTTGTTGACACATCCAAGGAGCAGGCGGCCGACGGAAAGAAGAGATTTTGAGTGGGGCATGGGTATCAAGGATGTGGATGAGATTAGAGGTGAACCATGGAATCAATTGAAGAACATGAATATATTTCATTCCACTGCAGCGTTTCAAGGTCAGGTAAAATATTTGCATGTGTGAGGGCGTCTAGGTTACAGAAAGTTATGGTTTTAGGGAGGATCGTAGGAATTTCGATATTGTAGGATATTTGGATTAAGTCATGAGAGGACAGAAACGGGACAGATAGTTGAGAAAAGGAAAGAAGATTACGTTCTGAATCGATGACATGCAGATCTAACCAGGTGTCGGACCAGCAAGTGTGATGGGTAGGAGAAAATGGGACGATGAAGAGATCCATCTCTTCATCGTCCCATTTTCTTCTACCCATCACACTTGCCGGTCCGACACCTGGTTAGATCTCCCTCCAGGGAGAAAAAGAGATTTTCAAGGTAGAGTCTGTCGTTGGAATCAGATAGGAGATTGGTATTAAAATCACTGGAAATTATTATATTTTTGTAGAGAGTTGATTCAAAGGATGAGTCGAAAGGAACCAGAGGAGGGCGAACACCACAGTGTGTAGGAGAAGATGTGCATTGGAGGAAATTTCAACGACAAGGAATTCAATATAAGGATGATCGGATGGGGATAAGGTATCTAGGGTTCGGAATTTCAGGCTGTTATGAACATATAGACCCATACCTCCAGCAGTCCGGCCCATCCGGTCATGGCGGATAAAGGAATAATTAGGTAGGGAAACAGAAGAGGAAGGAATGTAGGGCTTTAGCCATGTTTCGGAGACTGCAATGGTATGGTACAAGTTATGGGTAAAATACTGCAGGAATTCATCATAATGAACTGGTAAGCATTGAGGGTTAACGTGACAGGAGGTTAGGACACTAGACAGTATGGGAAATAAGACTGTATACAGTATTTGGCGGAAAGATGCTAATAACTACAACGATCTGTAGAATAAAATCTGAAAAAAAGTGAATAATGAACGTAACAATTAAACAAAGAGATATATAATAAAGAAATACATGAGAAGATAAAAAACGTGCTTCTGTTAAATTCGCCACGAAAAACAGCACTTGAGGTCCATTGAGAGTTTCCAATTCCGACCAGTGTGTAGACGGGTGCCAAAACGTCAGCAGAACGTATCGAGGTCTTGAGCCTCGTCAATGTAAATTACGGGGTGGCCGTCATCCTTCCGGCCGCAAACCGGACAAATTTTAATTTCCCCGCCGCTCTCTTCTGACGAGCGAGCCAGTACAGACGCCTATTAGTGGGAGTCATTTCTTCCCCCAGATATATCAGGTGGGAATCGTTCTCCTGCCAGCCAATATCCCGGGTGGAGAAGTCTCTCTTAACTTTTCTCCGCTGCACTAGCTCGTCTCGTACAGACTGCCTGACGAAACGGGCAATGACAGGTGGCGGTCGGGGGTCATCTTTTTTGGGTCTTCGGCGCTCTACCAAGTCAAGGTCCTCGATATTAATCTTGACACCGAGGCCGGCTCCCACGCTGGCAACCAGAGCCGCAGGAGTCTCCCCCGCGCGGATCGGGATGCCCCGTATCTCCACCGACCTGGATAGTAGGCCCTGTTCGGCCTTATTGAGTCTGACTTCCAGTTCACCGACCCTTGATTTCAGAACTTTATTTTCGGAGGTCAGATCTTCCATCAGCTTCGATTGGCCCTCGAGATGGCTTTCTATTTTCGAAAGCATCTCGTTTAGCTCAAAGCTTAGTTCACCGTATTTTTCAAGCGATGACTTAATGCTTTTGATGTCCTCGTTGACGTGAGCGCTAAGCCGGTTTACTGCCGCGAGTATATCAGCCGCAGACGTTTCTGAGGTTTTCTGTTGAGAATTCCCTGACGGACTAGGCGTTTTTTCTCTTACCGGGCCTGACTTTTTCTCATGGTCGCATTTTTTACAATACCACGTCTTTTTTTGTATCTTAAGCGCCTCTATTTCCTTATCATTGAGATTACAGCATTTGCCGTGAAAAATTACGCGGCAATTGCTGCAGCTCAGGTTACATCTGTCCTCTCTCGTTATAGAACTATTACAAATCGAACACGGCACGATTACGACAGATAAATAATAAACATTACTCACAATCGTGTGTTTGTCAACAGTGGTGAGCGTCAATGGCCTTAAATCCTCTGTGACTTTGGGGATTAACTTCCTTCCACAGCCCGTAGCACTGTTAAACTCGAAGTTTCTTCGCTAATTTCGGCTGAACCGTGAATATTGAAGAGCGTGGCTACTGTAGGTTTGTAATTGATTGTGTGGTCCGTTAAGGCGGCAAAAAAAAAATGATAAAATAACTGAAATGAGGTTTTAAAGAAAAAGAAGTACAGGTACGAAGTTGACTGGTTGGCGTCTCTGTCCAGACTGATATATGTATATATATATAGGTATAGGTATATATATATATATATATATATATATATATATATCAAACATCAGCTCAAAATTCTTTATTTAACGATTTATATAAAAAATATATTTTTGTTATCCACCAGATTTTGGCGTGTATATCTTTTTCTAGAAGAGGTTCAAGAGAACTCAAAAAAACTTCATATTGTCAATTATTTTTTCAACTCAGGATCTATAAATAATATAAAATACATAATATACATATACATATACATATATATATATATATATATATATATATATATATATATATATATATGTATATGTATATGTATATTATGTATTTTATATTATTTATAGATCCTGAGTTGAAAAAATAATTGACAATATGAAGTTTTTTTGAGTTCTCTTGAACCTCTTCTAGAAAAAGATATACACGCCAAAATCTGGTGGATAACAAAAATATATTTTTTATATAAATCGTTAAATAAAGAATTTTGAGCTGATGTTTGATCGAGGCAAGACTATTTCCCCTAATTCCTGAGGAAATCCTGCATTAAATATAAATACCGGACCATCCATTAATCCATATTTTAATAGTATTGACAACAATAAAAAGCCTGAAATATTGGGTGGGAGGGAGCCCGCTATATTGGAAAAACTTTGATTGGTTTGTTATTAATTGCGAGTAGTAAGACTAATGCTTTTATTTTGAAATCTTGAAAAAGCACATTATAATTTTTTATT
This sequence comes from Rhaphigaster nebulosa, assembly GCA_948150685.1. Lineage (NCBI taxonomy): Eukaryota > Metazoa > Arthropoda > Insecta > Hemiptera > Pentatomidae > Rhaphigaster > Rhaphigaster nebulosa. The sequence goes on from OX411307.1 coordinate 13,535,850, forward strand.
TATATAATTGCTCCATTATCTATTTTTTTTCCTTATGAATTTCTATTTGTAACTTTTCAGGGCTGGCAAGCCACCTGTGGGAACCCACTTAGATGTAATGAAGGAAGATAAATTAGTACAGGTGAGTGGTTTAAGTTTCTCAGGTATATAAACACATCATTTGAAAAATAATGTATACAACGTATTCATATTTTCTCTCCGATTATTGATTTCTTATTACAGCATAAGTCAGAAATCTTACATAAATTTAAACTTGTTTTTGTCATTGAGTTTATCTTTACTGTTTCTTTTAGTTTATATTTTCAAGCTAAATAATTTTAAATAATTTGTTTTATTAATTGGAAATATTTTTTTTTTAAATCACCAAATTTTTCTTCTTATTTGACAATAATGTCTTTCTATTACCAATGTGAATATTCCATTTTAAAACCTCTTCGCTGAATTTATTGATATACATCACTTTATTAGTAATAATTTATAACATGTCTGAGTACCCATTTTGATTTGTTTTAATCTGTGATGATTTCTATGTAGTTTAGTTTATAATTTCATTTGAGATCTGTGAAAGAATAATATTCTCATGACAATGATTAACTATTCGGTCAAACATCTATTCAATTCTTGATTCTAATTATACAGGCAAGGTGTCCCGTAAGTGACCGAAAATCAAGTGCAACAAAACAATTCTTATGGATCATGGTCCCATTCCACACAGAAAAGCAGGAAGTTTAAGTTTTGTGTTTTTTTTTAAGTGTCGCGATTTTCGGCGAATAAGAAGCGATAACTAAAAAAATATTCAAGTGAGGTATTCCTAATGGCAGCATCGTAACCTAGACAAAATGTTCTTTAAAATTAAGTAGAGAATTTATCTTTGTTATAACCATTTGAAGTGACTTTCGATCGGCTAAATTACACTAAGTTCTGGTTTTCGTAAAATTTTGGATTATTCGCGATTTTTTTTTTTTAACAGCCATTTATTGGACTATAGAAAAACATGATTGTTTAATAAGCTTTAAGTCCAAGTTAATTAAGTTTAGGTCTGTTTCAGAACAAGCTTGGATTCGCCACCAGTTTTGCAAATCTCTCTCCTCAAAACTAGTGTTTTCAGCAAAAATAAACCGAATAAATTATTACAAAGCTTTTATTTCTTTGACCAGGGATATTGTAATAAATTTATTGCTAAAATTCACTTTTTATTTATAAATAAAAATATGTAAAATAAAATATTTAATTGGGGATTGATAAATTATTTGCCACTTCTATAAATTTGTTTTATTTAAAACTAGTTTCGAATGTTATAAATTCATCCTCAGTTCTACCTTTCGTTCATTGTTAGTTCAATGAGAGAAGAAACCAGTACAAACTTTTCTGTTAGATATAATCCATTTAAACCTTGGTGAGTACCAACATGTATTTGATTTCTTGTCTTAATTAAATTCATAATTCATAAATGTCTTATATTATTGATTTATATTACATCTAATTTAATATGTATAATAATACCAACATATATTTTGAATTGCTTATTTTTGAATTTTTTTTTTGTGTGTTTTTAGAACTGAGGATGAATGTATAACATTCGAAACTAGTTTTCAATAATACAAATTTATAGAAGTGGCAAATAATTTATCAATCCCTAATTAGATTGATCCTTCTATACCATCATGCGGATGTCAACAAAATATTTAATGTCCGTATATCAAATGAAATTCTCCTATAATAAAATTGTATAATATTACTTAATATTCCTGGTAATGATAATATAAAATTACTTGGTGTGGGTATAGTTTACCGTAGATGCAATTTGAAGAAGTTGGCCGGTGGATTGTGGCCAGTGAAGAAAAAACACACTAATAAGTGGAACTCACTTTTTATTGGGTGCCGACCTTTCGGCTCACGTTGTAGGAGCCTCCATCTGGGATAAATAGAAAAAAACAAGACCAATATAATAAACATAAAATATGAAAATATATCAACAATATAGATAGATAGATAGATAGATAAAAGAACTTTATTCTGGGACTAGGTCCCTTAAGAATAACATGAAGGAACCAATAAAACAGTAACATTATCTGGCCATAAGACTATAGAATACAGAACAATTAATTTTTACAATATCTTCTATAAAATAAATAAGCAAATAAATAGGTTTTTTTATCGAAAAAAATATAATTGATTTGAGCAAAACAAAAAAAAAAGAGAAAAAACAAGAAAAAAGTAAAAAAAAAAAAAACACAGAGAAAATGAAAAATACAAAAATAATGAATGGATTAGCAAAGTTTGTACATTATCCAAATCTATTATCCACTTCTGATCCAGATGTTAATCCTAAACTGAAATTTCGGAATTAGAGAGCATCATTTTGGAGAGAAAGAAGGTGTTGAAAAAGGAGGGATTTGAATGAGGATAGAGAAGAAGCATGTCGGATATTAGAAGGAAAGCAATTCCAAAGGGTAGAGGAGCGGGCGAGGAAGGAGCGTTCGAATGTTTTGGTTCTGTGGGAGGGAGTATGGAGGTCAGAAAGGCGAGATCTTGTTTCCAGTGCGTGGACCGAGGATTTGAATTGTAGGAGGCTGTAGATGTAGGAAGGATGGTAGGTGGTGATGGTTTGGTATAGAAAAGATCCGAGGAAATATTGTCTACGGTTGCAGGGGAAGAGCCACTCCAACTCGCCGTATAGGTGGGACACATGGGCCCGTCTCGAGGTGCCGAAGACAAATCTTAAAAAGCAGTTCATGATCCGCTTCAATCTGTCCCCGAGCACATTCGAGAGGCCCCCGTATACCACACATCCGTAGTCAAAGTGGGGAAAGATAATAGAGGACACAAGGAGTTTGCGGGTAGGTTGTGGGAGAAGAAGACGAGAACGATGGAATAATTTAAGGGTACTTATTGACCGTCGGGAAATTTGGGCAATGTGGGGTTTCCAGGAAAGGGTTTGGTCGATAGTAATACCCAAGTTTTTGATTGAGGAGCTTAACGTGACGGGGTGATCATTTAGGATTAAAGTAGGAAAGGTGTCATTGGATCTGAGGAGGGAATTGGAACCTATGACAATGGCCTGAGTTTTCATAGCGTTTAAACTTAATCTGTTCAGGTTTGCCCAGGCACTGATTCTATCTATGTCTTCCTGGATACTGGCAAACGCTACTAATAGCTCAGAAGGAGGAAAGGATAAATAGATTTGGAAGTCGTCGGCACATACAGACACAAAAAAAAATCATCGCCATGATAAGTTAGAAATAATAGGTGACAATATGGCATTATACGAAAGTTATTACGTTTTGTGAAGATAAGTACAATTGAATATGGAAAATTAAAATATCAAGAAGAGTGACAGAATGAGATAATGGAAAAAGTAACAGACGAAAAAGGTAGGAGTTGCCGAAACGAAAATACACAAAATATATATATACATATATATATATATATATATATATATATATATATATATATATATATATATATATATATATATAAAGTAATTAATAAAATTTAAACATAAGACATTTAAAATGAATGAAAAATAAAAATATAATAAAATAAATCAAAAGTTAACCGGTGTGAATGGTGGGATATGTGACTGGATCATAGGAAGTTATTGTTGCTTTAATAAATTGAAAATTTGGTAGTAGATTAGGGTTGGTCAATTTTTGATTGACGGGAAGGGATTCTAATTGGATGTAGTTGTGAATGAGTTTGTTAATAGTATTGAGATGGAAGTTATTATTCAAAAGGATTTGTTTTATACGACGTATTTTCGTATCGTGATAATGGGGATCGGAGTGGCAAAGACATTTTTCGATGTTAGAGATGTTGGGAATGGTAGTTGAGGAATCAGCAGGAGTAAGTAGGTTTTGGGTACCAATCTGTGGATAAAGTGTTGTTGGGGGTTTCTTATGATGATGAGGACAAGAAAAGGTAGAGTATTGTTTATTTCACATTATGATGTGACATAAAACTAAGGTTATAGAAGTTGAATGCAGATAGGATATCGGGAATTTTATCAGGGTTTAGGATGAGAAGGAGAATATCGAAATATGTTTTGATAAAATAATGTCATTAGGAAAAGGGAGGATAATGGAATTGAGGAGATGATTAAGGACAATGTTGGAGAGGTCAGGGACGTGGGGTTGCCCAGAGAATTTCTGAAATTTGATTATAGAACTGTCCACGGAAGGTGAGATAGCCGGATTTACAACAGAGTTGTAGGGATTCAAGGTATGTAGAACGGTTGAGAGGGGTATGGTGTTCTATGGAGGACCAGTTACAAAAAAAAACAATTTTAAAACTGGTTAATTTTATTGTTATTTGCTATACACATTGTTTTTAAAACGGATTTAAAAATTTTCATCATTACACTAGTATTTTATTAAAAGTTAGAAATTTTGTTGTAACAATTAGCTGAATGTATTTACTTTACATTATTATCATAATTATTTAAAATATATTCTTACGATTATAAGCCATTCTCACGGGACCCTGACTAGAACGTTGTTCGTAGAAATGAATGATTATCTTTGTTCTAGAAAAACTGTGTGAAACTCTCTATTTCATAAAAAAATCAAGCCTACGATCTCCTCGCTGAGAAAATGAAAATAATTGATCCGAATAGTAATCGGGAATCAGTTACAAAAAAAAATTAATAATATACGGTCTTATTTTCGTAAAGAATAAAAAAAAAATAGAAGAATCGAAAAAATTGGGGGCTTCAGCAGATTCAATATATATACCGTCCCTTTTTTATTTTAAAGATATATTATTTTTATTAGACCAGAAGCCTGAAGAGTCACTGTCAACTCTTGGGGAACCATCATGCGCAGCTGACCCTCAATCTTCGGCGAGTATTTATGTATTTTTATTTATTTAATAATTGCATTTAACAATTTAATTTATTATGGAAGATTAAATATATGAAGCTCTTTAAGGTAATTGTGAATACTAATTCTTCCTCATATTTTTTTTTTTAAATACCTTATACACAACGTTTCGTGATATTTTTGTCTTATCTTCAGAGTTTGCATTCTACTCTTAGCAATATATGTATAAAATAAAAATTTACAAATTTTATCTATTTAATCCTTTCTTATAAGTTCACATTTTTAAATTTTTTTTTTTAAATTTACCAAGATTTATTGATGTAATATTTTAATAAAATTATAATGAAGAATTAGTTTTCACAATTTCAATACCTTAAAGAACGTCATATTTATTTAATGATAGTTTGAAAATTAAATTAAACTTATTGTCAGTGATGAAATCCAAACAAATCATCTTATGCTATAGAAACTTTAACAAATAAATTGATTAAGTAAATATTTTTCAATAATTTATAAACTTTAATGATATAATTTCAACAATCAATAACGCACTAGGATAAACTATTTTTAATTAAAGTATTGAAAGCGTTAAACTCGCAAGGAATGATTAATTTAATCGAAGACAATAATTAGAAAAAATATTTAATTCCGAATAATGCAAATTTTATTGTACTAATTATTTTTTCTTTCAAGTAAACAAGAAAAAACAATTTGGCCTCTTAAACTACAACGGAATCAACAATGAGGTGTTCAAAAGTTAATATTTTTAGTTGGTGTTTAAAGAACGTTGGTAAACATGATAATTCTAGGGCTAAGATCGAAATTTAAGAAACTTTCTCACACTTGTGGAAGAGAATAAAATAAAACAGAATAAAATATTATTTAAAATATTCACGTAAACATAATCTGAAAACATTATTAAGGGCCCAGTCAAAAAAAAAAAGATCTAATATATATTAGATAAAAAAGATTTATATATTATTGGAAAATTAAAAAAAAAAAAAAAAAAAATGACGTAATACTAAATTGATTATTAATGAAATCGGTTTTTACCATTTTTTTACCGAGTAAAGATATTTTTTTTTGTATTTTTAGTTGTTTTATTATCTCATTAATTAATAAATTCGATTAATTAAACTTAAATCTAATCAAAATAACACTATAAGAAAACCTTTATTTTTTATATTTATAATGGCCTATATACGGCTGAAATATTATATTAAATAAAAAAGAAACAAAAAACAAACAATATATTATTTTGGGATAGTTACGGAATACAAATGAATTATTTGTTTAAAAAAGAAATGTGACCAATGACAAAAAAAAAAATCTATCAACGGAATTCAAATTTTCAAGGTATGTGAGGATTAGGTAACAATGTCGCCTGGAAAGTCGCATCGAAAATGGACCAGTGTGGATATAGTTTATACGTGAATCCTACCCGCAGGACTTCGTTTCCTTCCGGTAGTACTCTGTATGTCCTATCATTAAAAACATCGAAATCGATATTTTTACTTTATTTCCGGTACAGTTAACTAATTTAGGAACCTTTGTGCTGTTGATTTTTAAAAATTAAAAAAAACAAAACATATTTTGAGTTCATTCGTCAGTCTAATAATAAAAAGAAATCCAACAAATTCTCATAACCTTTATTCATAATTCTCTAACAAACGAATCAAACTATTTTATAAAGGTTATTGTGAAGAAAGTTCTTTCTTTAATTATTTAAAATAATCATAACATAGTGCCATTAACGTTTCGGTGTTCTGTCCCGTCTTCACGACATTTTACTTTCTTTTTTATTATATATCATTTTTATATTAGCTATTAATCCTATTTGTCCCTTTATCCGTATTATTATTTCGTTATTTTATTTACAATAATTTCATAATTCTTACATATAACTAATAAATGTTAAAAAGTATTGTCTGTCTCTATATCAATTTTATTGTCAAACTGTATGATTAGGCATTAGGAGTCTTAATATAACCTATATAAGTGATTTATTAAATTAATGGACCTATATAGTAAATTTTACGATGTAATCATTGGTGAGCCGAATCGGAGGTGCTCGCGGGCCATAGTTAGGAGAACCCTGGTTTAATACATAGATTAAATCCCTCCATAAATAATTTTTTAGCTTCTATCGTTGTTTGTTTTATTATTTGGTTGTATCTAATTATCCCCTATTAATTTTAAAGATTCATCTAAATAGAGCATTAGTGAATATAGATTTAATGTCTGTAAACAATCATTTCCATATTTTTATCATATATTTTTGTATTATTTAAAACGTTTTGACTTCAAAGAATTTTTATAAAATAATCATTATTTCTATTAAAGTCATTTAGATAAGGGCTTAGATATTTTGATAGGGCTTCCGTCGGACCACCAATGATGTTTTTAATGGATCTTAAATTTTGGTTTATTTTATGTGTTTTTATTAGGCGGCGTATTCTCGGTGTGCTATAATCAGTGATATGTAATCCATTTTTTTTAAATGCACCCTTTTTTTTAAAGTTTAGTAACATATATATTATTTAGATCTTTAAACGGGTCATTGTGTAATTTTCTATAAAAATAATATGCCTAGAAAAAATTTTTAATTAATAATGCTTAATTTTGCCCTTCCTTAATATAGTCTTTCAACACCATCTTTATTGCCTCACATGTTTCCATTATGGCTTTTCCCAAATCTTGAGGTGATGAGGGTAGCTATGAGCCTCATTTTAGCAGAAATCGGCTCTCTCATGCATGTGCTTTGCTTTTGGATAATTGGTGAAGCCTTATCTAATAAAAAATTAAATGCAGTTTCACCCATTCCAAGATAACTGACGTTCAATTTTTTTTCCGTACCGCGTAATTCTTCAAGCAGGTTTGTGCCACCTCCTATGCTGCTGTTCAGCCAATCCTTTGTCCATACTCTTCTTTTTTTTCTTCCTCCTGCAGTAATGAACCAGCCACCAAAAGGCAAAATGATATTTTTCTTCTATCGCCCATACCGCACTGATGTAATTGACAAACTAGAGGAAAAACTGATGAGCGGCCACATACGTCGGTTTTTCACCCAGCCAGGCTTCAGAACGCCGGACCAGCTAACTGATCGTGTATCGGCCGCTTTACTGAACCTTGCGTAGTCAACTCCGCTCAGCTCTGCGCACGATTTTGTTCCTGTTTAATCATCCCCTTCCCCACTGTTTCACATATGTTTATTGCGATAAATTGTAACAAACATGGAACTACTGTACCTCATTGCGTTATTTAAATAAACAATCCATCAATTGACTAACAACAAAAATACTTTAAAACGATTTTAAAATTAATTACAATATAATTTTCATACAAATTGGGAAGACAGAAAAAATCCTCTCTTTACATACATCGAAATTTATCCTCAAATTTTATGGTTAAATCTACGTATGTATTAAGCGTTCGACCAAAATAACTAAAAAAACTAGTTATTTGGGATCATTTGTATAAGTTTCATATATTAACTTGTGTTTACATAATAATATAGTAAATTTCAATATAAATAAATTAAAAAAATAAGTTATAAATTATTAATTCATAATATTGTTTGACAAACAGAAGCTTATGCTCGATGAAAAAAAGTGCTACCTATTTGGAAGAAACCCCCAGATGAATGATATATGCATTGATCATCAATCTTGCTCCAGAGTTCATGCTGCATTTGTCTACCATAAACATCTCCAAAGAGCATTTCTTGTTGATCTTGGAAGCAGTAAGTTTTGCTAAATCTCTCGTCTGTTACTAATTTTAAAAAATATATAAACAAATTTTCTTCAAAATTAAATTTACATTTTTGTAGTAGTTAATAATTGTTTTTTGTATTATTTCTTAGATATTTATTTCAAATGTGACATTTATACAGTGAAAAAAAATTGTAAATTAGGATATAAACCTATTTTTTTATTAACTTAATAATAAAACATTGTTTTGTTCTGAAGTGACAAGGGGGGTATAAAAAAAAATAGTGTTAGTTTTCAAGCTGTTTGTAATTATTATTCGACAGTTTAAAGGACATCACTGTTGGTATTGGAGAATTTTGTGCTTTTGAACCCAAGAACAAATATTAGCAGGGAATCCAACTACTTCTATTAGATGGATTATATCATAGTGAAGCGTTGTTTAGCTTATAACCACCTTGATGGATGATTTTTTAAGTGTAGGAGATGGTCATTATTTTTTAATGAAACACAAAGTTTCTCCATCAATAAATCAATTAGCCATGTACATTTTAATAGTAATGAAAATTATTCCTTGGATTGAGCAGACCTACTTAAATAAAAAAAAAATTAAAATCATGTTATTACTATTGTTATAAACAATAGTCTGCAGATTCAACACCTGATCAGTACACCAGTGTAAAACACAATGCTTATTTAAAATTGTATTTGTGATTGTTATTATACATTCTCATTACTTCATAAGTATCAATTATTATGCCTCACTATATTTTTTCTATTTTTAAACTTATACCTTCAATGTTTTCTTATTTAACATATTTTGTAGCTCACGGGACATTTATTGGCTCATTGCGACTTGAACCACACAAGCCTACTCAGCTACCACCAGATTCCACATTTCATTTTGGGGCTTCGACTAGGAACTATGTAATGAGAGGTAATGTGCATATTAACATTTATTTTTAAATCCTAAACATTCACCCCTTATATACAGAATGTCCCATTTATAACAACCCAATTTCCAATTTATTTAAAACCAAAAAGATATACAGTCCAGTCAAATGGTAGTTGCATGTGGAAAACATTCAAGTACTCTATAGGTTTTTGGGGTGCTGAATCCGAATTTGAAGTTTGCAAACAAATATACAAAAAAAAATGTGAAATTTTCGCACTTTTTTTTGTTTTTTCACTTATAATTTCAAAAGTATGTGTAGTAATGAAAACATTACTATTATATTTTTTAAAATAGATTAAATTTACCACAATTTCAGCTCAACCCCATATCTGTAGGTTTAATCGTTCTCGAAATACATTACTTAACAAATTGATAATTTTTTCTTCCAAAAAGTAAAATTTTAAATTTTGATTAAAATACTAATCCTACGAGGAAAATTGTTAGAAGTGAAGTTGTAGAGAAAATATCTGGCTTTGATACAAGCACAAAACGACCCCTGTACACCAATGGTTGACTCATAAATTGAAAAAATAAATAATGAGAAAATGGGATTTTGTCATGATTGAAATTTTAGACATTAATAGTTTTCTAACCATTGGGTCTACAGGCTTCATTTTGTGCTTGTATTAAAGCCAAATAGATTTTCTACTTCACTTCTAACAATTTTCCTCGTAGGATCAGCATTTGACTCAAAACTTGATCCAATATTTAAAATTTTACTTTTTGGAAAAAATTGTCAATTTTTGAAGTACTGTATTTTGGGAGCGATTAAACCTACAGATCTGTGGTTGAGCTCAACTTGTGGTAAATTTAGTCTACTTTAAAAAAAGATAAGAATAATTTTTTCTTTACCACACATACTTTTGAAATTATAAATAAAATAGCAAAAATAGTTGTGAAAATTTCACCGTTTTTTTCTTATATCTTGGAACGCTTCTGAAATTTTGTTTCAAAACTTCAAATTCCTATTCAGTCCCCCAAAAAACATGTAGAACCGCAAAGAAACTGACTACTTGAATTTGTTTCCCAGAAAGGAGCTTTTTTGCTACCGTTTTACTGGCTTAGTGGAAAAATTAATTGGTTAAAGTAGTTATCATATGTAATTGTTATTGTGTAATTTGTTATAGATTGTTATTTCATGTTTGTGAGTACCGCTTTTTTATGAAATATTGGGTCATTATAAATGTAATGCTCTGTATATTTGAATATTGATTGTGTTAAATAAAAACACCTTTATTTTACTATCATATTTGGTCAGGATTCCATTGACATTCCTTATATTGGCATAAATTATATGTATTTAATTATTCAGCTATTTGTCTTCAAGTTGTAGGAGTTTCTCCAAACCTTACATTCGCTGTTTTCCCTCTGGGCTGGTCCCAAATTCAATACCTCTTCCTCTTCTCAAAAGTTTTCACCATTTACCTAAGGATTCATTCTGACTCACGTTTCTTCTCCTTATCCTTTTCATACCATTTCAGTTATAAAATTCTTATGTTTCTAAAGCTTTGTTCAGTTACATAAGCTAAATTTACTTCAGAGAGAAATAAATATTTCCAGTGAAGAGCCTCTCCCTATTTCATTTAAAGGCCCCATCCCAGGCATTCTACAATCTTAGTTGATGCAAGAAGGAACATATATTGCATTATAAGAATAAGAGTGCTGAGCCTTAAGTATTAAAAAAAATCTAGGGTACTATACCCAATGACATTTATTTAACAGATGAACGCAAAGCTACCAATCTCCTTAATCGATAATTCTTATCAGGTATAACTAGGATCATCAAGTCTTGCTATTCAAACCGGATGCATTTTTGGTGAAATTTAGACTTAAAGTGGTCAAATTTTGATGTTCCATTCAACTGGGCTAGTCAGTAGAGAATTTGTATGATGTAAAATGATTGTAAAATGATGTAAAATGTGTGTAGCTTTTATCTTTTCACTTTGTTTATATGGGTGCAAGCATGTAAAAAACAAAAATGCTAACATGGGTGACCTCAGGAGAACTTTTGGCAGCCAAAGAACCTCAAAATTTTAGGACTATTTTTGGTTTTTCATTTATAATTCCTGAAATTGAAAAAATTATAATATAATAAATTAAAGAACATTAAATTCTGCTTCGAATGAGCGCTACAACATAATAATTCAGTTAAGTGGTGGGGTTGAAAACCACGGTCAAATAACGGTGATTTTTTCCAACTTTGTCAAAAACTGAGGTAGGGTCCTATATAGGTATCTCTAATTTGGAAATGAGTACTCTAAGAAAAAAAAACTCAATATAAAAGTTGTAGAGCATCAAATACTCAAATTCAAATTTCAAATTCAAGGAAGGTGTTGGCATTATCAAAAAAAAAAAAAAAAATCTTCATTAATTGAGAAGATTGGGAATCCATCTGTTCAAGAATTATAACAGCAAATATGGAACTGTCAATTGGAAAATCGCCTTCATACAAGTATATGCACTGACAGAGGATGCTGATGTTCTAAATAAAGAACAGTTTTATGCAGCTCATGAGAGAGAAATTATCAGAGGACAAAACAAGAATAGAGAGATTATATTAATGGGTGGTTTCAATGCCAGGACAGGACAAGACCATTCCAATACTCATGGTGTTATATGCCTATGTGGAGAGGAGCACACTAGAAACTGAAATGGTCATAGGCTGATTGATTTATTTATAGATCATGACCTTCTCATTGGAAACTCATTTTTTCCTCATAAAACTGTCCACAAAATAACTTTTTCAATGCAAGTAAGAAAAGTCAATTGTATAATAGATTACTTTGTATACAGCAGGAGAATAAGGAGATACTTTAGAATAAGGAGATACTTTAGCAATGTAAATGTAATAAGAGGCGCTGAAATTGGATCGGACCATCTTTTTCTGATTAGAGACATGCAGATCCTTCAACCTAGAATGAAACAGCCCAAAACATACAAAAAGATCGATTCTGGATGAGAAACTTAGAGCTTTTGATATGGATGATAATGTTGACAATTATATGGATAATGTTGCATGTAATTCTCGAGGCAGCTGAAAGTGTATGCAGAATGAAGGTAGTCTCCACCAAAGGTAAAAGAACTAAGTGGTGGAATGACCGAGTGAAAGCTGTGGTAGCTAGGAAGAAGGCAGCCTGGAAAGAATATTATAGAGTCAAGATTGCAGCTAATTGGGAGCTCTACGTCAGAAGAAGAAAATAAGCTAAAAGAAAATATAAGAATCTGGAAAAGAATAAAAGCATTAAAAGGAAAGATAAGTAAACCTGTTAGAAAACAGTTAGAAAAAGGAGTGAAACAGGACGATTAATCACTGGAGATAAGGAAATATTGGAGATATGGTGATGCCATTATGCTGCAATATTCTCTGGTGGCGCTAAAGAGGTTCTCTCCATTCTGGAAGAAGAGCAAGGAACAGACGATGAAGAATATGATGACGTGATCTGGGAGGAGGATGTCATATGGGCTATAGAAAAAATGAGAGTTGGGAAAGCAGTAAGTAGAGATGGTATTGCACCAGAACTTATAAAGTTTGGAGGGCTGGATTGTCAAAAATCTATACAAGGTTTATTCCAAAATATTTTTGCTGCTAAAGTTATACCCAAGGAATAGGAGTTTAATATTATCATATCAATCCATAAGAAAGGAAGCTCAAGCGTCTGTGAAAACTATCAGTCTATATGTCTCTCCCAGGTAGTCTATAAGTTTTACTCCTCCATTTTGGAAAAGAAGCTCAGGGCAATTGTTGAAGGCAAGTTAGAAGAGGAGCAAACTTCATTTAGACCATACCACCAGACTTTCAACATGAGTAAAGGAGTTAAACACGGTGACAGCCTTAGTCCTATTTTTTTCAGCATACTCATTGACGAAATTTTAAAAATATGCAAGCGGAGGATGACATTCGTGGGAAAGTGGAATATGAGGACAATACTGACCCAAGCTCTGGTTTTTACAGACGATATTGTCGTCATTGATGATTCCCATGAAAATCTCAAGCAATTAGTCATTGAGTGAGAAGCCGAGCTGGAAAGAAAGGGCATAGCACTAAATGCTAAGAAAAGCAAGCTGATGTACATTGGTAGTGAGGAAGAAGAAGTGATAGTTTGGTGCAAGGCACAACGGAAGGAGATGAAGAAGAAGGTTCCTATGATTGCCTGACGAAGCAATATTTTTATACGAATCAGTTGCTATCTATAGGAAATTCATCTCAAATTTCAAAAATAGTGACAGAAGTTAAAAAAACGTTCAGTTTAAGTTTAGAGATTTGTACTTTTATAGGAAAAAATGTGGTTTTCTTGGAAAACCATTTAAAAAATCATATCACGAAAATGGATTGAGATAAGAAGTTGCGGTTGGTAGCACTGAACTTAATTTTTGATAGACTATCCCTCCCTCAATTACTGAAATTTCCTCCTGGCACATTATATATATTGAAAGAAATCATTGTAATTTAAAATGAAATAATATCATAAGTATTGATCCATGTAATTATTTTTATGCATTTATTAAATACTATGAGATTCATTGATATATAGCTATTGTTGTTGGATAATTGGTAGTTATAAAGTAAAGGGGCAACTTCAGCCTTACTTTAAAGTAAATTAAGCCCTAAATATTGTTTTATATGTATTTGAATGTGTAATTATGTGTAGTATACTAATGAAACATAGTTGTTTTATGTTGGCTGTTTTAATTGTATTTTTTACTTTATAGTAATGAAGTATTTGTTTCTGAAATTTTAGGTCGGCCTGGGGGTGGAGCAAGAGGAATAATAGAACAGTTGGAGGGAGCTGGTGAAACAGGAGAAGGTGCAGCCATGCTGGGCCTACCTCAAACTTCAGCTGAATTGGACGTATGCCCATTTACTTATTTATATTATTATTTGCATGTTACTATTTTTATTTCAAAAATACTTATTACGAAATATAGAGTCTTCTGAAAAATCGTTCAAGCCATAAGGTTTCTTCAGTTCAATCCTCTATATTATCAACTGCTCAAATTTATTTAATTATTCTTATATATGAGCATCAACATTTTGCTATCCTCTTTTAAACAATAATTTTTGTTTACTATAGCAGGTTTTTGCTGTAATAACATTATTTTTATTCAAATATTTTAGGAAGTCCTAATAATTATTTTTATTTAATTTTCCTTTATGGCTTCAAACTCTTTCAAAACAGGATATAAATGATAGATAAAGTGATAAGTAGCATTCATAAAGTCTAAGGCTATAGCATTTTAAAGTATTTAAAGCATTGTTCACCAGTGACTCAAAACCTATCAGACTTGAAGACAAAGAAGGTTGCTGAAGAACTTTTTATTGATGACGACCATATGTGAATCTTGGTTTTAGAAAAAATAAAAATAAAAACATTTTTAAAAAGGTGAAAAAACCTGACTTCAAAGGTGTGTTAAAAAACATAATTTTTTTTTAAAGTCACAACCATAATAGTAAGAAAATTATATAAATATCTTTCCTATAGTTGATCATAATGAACTAATTTAATGTTATTTTTTCTATTTACTGGCATATTGGTATAGAATAGTTTATTGAATGCCACTCCCACCAAGCTTAGTCTGTTCAAGCGAGTCATTCTTGAGTTTTAAGTGGTACTTAATGGTTGCATAGTCATTTCTCAAATTTGTCTTAATTAACTTCAAAGTACTGAAAGGTAATTAATATGTTGTTTGATTGGTAAAAGTTTATAGAATGGTAAACCTCCCTTTCTGTTTCGGCAACGGCTTAAAAAAAAAAAAAATAAACAGCATTTTATTATTTTAGTTGTACTTTTCAATTAGTTTTTTCTTCTTCATTTAAAAAAAAAGTATTTTATTTTTCAATTTTTAGTTAATGTTAGTATCTACCTGGCTATTTTTTAAAAAAAATAAGGATATGAGTATACTAAACGAAACAACCCTAGTTTTCTTCTACACTCTCTTGCATAATGTGAAGGAAAATCTTTTTTGCTCAGGGTCTTGTTAATAAAGCATTTTGAATTTAAATAGCTAGTTAGGACCTATTATATGGTCATTCAAGGATCCTTGTTCAGTAGAGAATGATATATCAAAAATATACAAATTATTGAATATGATTGATTTTTCATTACACAATGATGTGGAAGAAGTTATTTTGACAGATTAGTTAGTTGTCGGTGAAATGCAATTGCTCCCAAATATTCTTTAATTATATTTTAATAACTTTCTTTTAGCATGGGTAATTAATATATACTGTGCTCCAATTTTAGAAACCTATTTAAAGCTGTATTGTACGAATTGCCAAGATCTTGGGATTGGTTGGTTGTTTTTGTTTAGAGGCATAAAACCTACTGTTCATCAACACCTATTGTTTATAGTGAAGTCTTATTTTATATGAGTAAACGTGGTATGGTATAGACTAGTTTGTTAAATTAGGTATCTTTTAATAAATTATTTTCTTTCACAAAATTTAGGACTGTTTGAATTGTTTCATTTTCTCCTAAAGCTATTGTGATATTGCAACATTTCTGTGACATTTTTGTGGTAAGGTAAGGAAGGGCATTGTTGAAATATATGGTCTATTGTCAGTAAATTTCTGCATTTGGGACATGTCGGATTCTGGTTTTTAGTAATGAGATGTCCATGGGTCATTCTTGTGTGACCTCTCCTTAGTCGAGTTAAAGCTACTTCTTCTCTTCGAATTTTACGGTTTGAGGTATTCCATGGCTGCTCAGTTTGTTTTATTGTCTTCAAATTGCTGGGAGGGCTTTCGGTCCCACATTGATTGCTACCCTTGTTTTATTTTTTCCTTTAGAGGTTGAGCTATTTCTGTTTTATTTAATATGGTCCTTAGCTGCGTTATCTGCCATTTTGTTTCTTGTGATTCCTATGTGACTCGGAACCCATATCAGGTGAATATTTTTATCAAGCCGTTTGATCATAGTGATGTACTCATGGATTTTAATGATGTTGTTTTCGGAATACATGTTATTTAGTCCTTTTAATTTACTGAGGGAGTCGGAAATAATTGTGATGTTAACTGTGGGAGCAGACATGGCTATGTGCAGTGCTGAAGCGATGACATTAAGTTCAGCAGTGTATATGCTACATAAGGGGGATAATTTATATTTATACGTATAGTGAGCAGTCACCAAAGCATAGGCTGTTGAAGTATAATTTTTTGATCCGTCTGTGTACATTATTGTATTATCCAGTATCTTTGCTAGAGTTTGATGTAATAATACTTTGTATTCGACTGGCAAAGTGGTTTCTTTTGTATGTTTTGATAATTTTTGGTGAATAATTGGTTGTTCAAAGATCTAAAAGGTGGCGAGTTTGCGTTGTGTGGGTTCAGAGGTATTGTTTTTATTTGACGGATAGCGACTGGCATTCTTTCAGCAAGTGGGATGGTACTATTTAGTGTTTGCTGGAATTTCCTGGAAAATTTTGCTTTAAAGATATATCTGTGAGAAGGATGCGAGGGTTATTTGGGTATAATTTGTATAAATAATTTATTGCTAGTTTCTGTCTTCTGAAAAGAAGTGGCGGTAGCCCTGATTCATTGCAGAGATTCAGTATAGGACTTGTGCAGAAAGCTTCTGTAGATAGCCTGATACCGGCGTGGTGGACTGCATGTAGTTTTGCAAGGGTTGTTAGGCCTGCTGAGCCTTATATAATCGAGCCATAATCTAATTTGGAGCATATAATTGTCTGATATATTTTTAATAATGTGGACCTATCTGACCCCCATGTGGTACCACCAAGGACTTTTAAAATGATTAACTTTTTTATACAGCTACTCTTGAGTGTCCAAATAAGAGTTACCTAGGAAAGACGTCTGTCCAATGTAAGGCCCACTGATCGGCAAGTTTCGACGAATGGGGTTATGTTATCTCCCAGTAGTAGTTCAGGGGACATTGGTGTGTTACGTTTTCTGGAAAAGAGCATGCATTTAGTTTTTTCGTGACTAAAACATTTACCTAAAGATCTTGACCAGTCATATATGCGGCACAGTGTCTGTTACAGTTTTTCTTTTATGACGTGAATTTTTTTAGCTCTGCACATAATTGCAAGGACATCGACATATAACATAGCTTTAACACCTCTGGGAAGGTTTTTACCCAATTCATTAATAACTAGAGAAAAAAGTGTAGTGCTGATAACGCAAACCTTGTGGTAATCCGTTCTTCTGCTCTTTATATCCCGTGGTGACACCTTCTATGTGTACCCTGAACAGTCTTTTGGCCAGAAAATGTTTAATGAACTCTAAAATTTCTCCCTTTATCCCTGAACAAAATAACTTCTTGATTATAGTTTTCCTCCTGGTTCTGTCGAAGGCTTTTTCCATGTCAAAGAATATGGCAACCACTTGTTGCTTTTATAAAAATGTGTACTGCAACTCTGCCTCTATTTTGGGCTAAGTGGTGTAGAGTCTATCTTCCTTTTCTAAAACCACATTGAAAGTTTTGTATACAATGATTATAGGACCCAAACGAACCTCTTATTGATCATTCGCTCATATACCTTGCAGAGGCAACTTGTCAGAAGCACATTCCAGTCTATTCAATTGAAGAGTGATGGGCTGCAAATAGATAAGTAAATAGATGAGTAGGTGTGGAATGAGCTTCTGAGGTAAGTTGGTTTGCCTGTATTTAGTATTAACATTCCAGTTCTGTCGATTAATTCTTCAATTATTTTTCCTCTGGTATTGGTATGTGGTGAGCCCCACTGTAGGCTGTACCCGTTCAGATCTCCAATAAAGAGGACTGGTGGTGGTAGCTGAATAAAAAGCTTTCTAAGTTCGTCTAAGGTAATATTGTGGTCTGGAGGGATGTAGATGTTACATAAGGTAAATGTAGTAAAAATGTGTATTTGGGTGGCTAATGCTTGTAATGGGGTGTCTATTTCAATTTTTTCTGAGTAAAATGATTTTTTTACGGCTATTTTAACTCCTCTCTGATTTACTATTGGGCCATCCTTACGATAAATAATTAAATAGTCCTTTAATTAAAAGCTTCCTTAGGATACATGCCCTTTAAGTGAGAATGTATCTCTAGGTTTGCAGGCGGGTTTCTTGTAAACAGATACAGATCATGTTTTCTTCATAGAGAATTAATTTCATGTCATTATAGTGAGTTCTTATCCCGTTACTTTTCCACTAAATGATAGACATATTGATTAATTAGATAATAACGTGCTCGGGCCTGCATCGTTAGACTAACAGTCTGGGTAATAATAATTTGAATGGTGATTGTGAGAAAAATTAATTAATAAATAAAAGAAAAGTTAAAAGAAAAATAATAACAACAATATATAGAAAATGAGAGAAAGTTTTATAAAAAATAATAACGATATAAAAAAAAAAGGAGAAAATTTGATAAAAAACAATTACCACTAACTGGATAAATAAGAGACTCAAATATCCCATGTGCATATAGGAAGCTTTATATGGTAGGGAGTTATTTAAGAATGTATTACGTAATTTGTTTGTAAATAATGTTGGATAATACTTTTGATATATTAAGTGAACAGAGTAAAGCGATAGTAGTATGTTATTGGAAGTAGCATTAAGGTGCAGTAATACGCGGCTGAGTAAACAAACAGCAATGTTAATATAGAGCATGTTGTAAAATTGTATACGTATAGTTCGATATGAAAGGAAAAACATAATAGAGTTAAATATGTTGTTTATTTTTATTTTGTGTGTTCTATGGAGTATTATCATCTTATATTAAATGTGATTTTAAGTGTTCGCATTTTCTTTGCTCTTTATATTTTCCTTTTTACTATTTTTTATGTTTGATACTTTTATGTATCCCAGTTCGTCTACTGACTGTCCCCATTGTTGTCAGACATTACCACGTCATTGGTACATTCATTGGTACATTTGAGGGTGGGAGGGGGGCGTAATACCCGTGCTTGGCTCCTCGTAATCCTAGGAGGCTGTGGGGCACATGTAGGGGAAAGGGAGGGGGAAAGTTTTGGTTGTAATATTAGTTGATTTTAAAAGTGCCAATAGAACTCTATTGGTTTTTTTTATTTTCTCCAAAAGTAAAAAATATATCTACTGGTGGAATACCTACTTCTTTTTTTTTTTTTTTGGTATTTTTAATTTTTTGTCTTGCTATTTCACCCAAAAGATTTATTGAAACAATTCGGGTTTCTTTCTTTATAAATTTGTTTAGCTTCCTGCAGTGATACGCTATTATTAATTTGGATTGAGTTAATTTCTTTGGGGGTCACGAAAAATGGGACAGTTACGATCCAGCGCATTATGTGGACCTTCACAATTTATACATTTAGGTAGCAAGTTACATCTTACATTTTCACCATGTTTAGTATTTCCGCACTGAATGCATATGGCTTCTTTTTTACACAGGATTGTTAGATGAGAAAAACCCAGGCAATTAAAACACCGTGAAGGGTTTGGGATTTACAGTTGGACTTATACGGTTTCATTTTTTTTTTTTTATTCTTACTATGTCCTTTATAATAGGGGACAATTCCTGCTTTATTTCGTCAATTTCGAGATATTAAAAGTCGAAACATCGTAATTTAGTGTGTTATGGGGACTAACCTAGATTGGAAATTGACCTCCAAAATCCTTACGTAGCATTAGGGTTTCTGATTGTTTCCCAGTTAGTGTTTGTATCAGTAATGAACCGTCCCTAAATTTTTTTATATTTTTAACGTTTTCAATTAGGCTTGTTATGAATTTATGAAGAAAGAAGGAAGATACTTTTTTTTTAATTTTCTTTGTCCGTTCTTTTCATTATTAGATATGTAGGGCTTACTTTTATTGGAGTTTGTGGAATAATTTTTTCAGGAGGGATTTTCAGTCAGGTCCAAGCCCGTTTTCTACTTCCATGGCTAGAGAGGTTTAGATGGTCCCCCATTTCTTAGGGACTTAAATTTAATGATAATAAGATAAAATGAAGTAAAAAAAAAAATATAGAATAAGGTGGATAAACAGACAATATAGATAAAATATAAGTAAAAAATAAGAAAGTAAGAAAAAATCTTATCTGCAAGCTGACCCTATATGGAGCAATTAGAGCTGCAACCGTTTGAGCCGGATGCTAAACAGAGACTGAAGATCTGGGGGAATTGAAGCTTTAAATGGTAACCGGACCACATAACGTCCATTCAAATCTGGCAAGTAAGTTTTCTTTCACCATGATATTTTCTGAGTATATTGTTACAGCTAGGAAAGCTGTGTAAATTTCCCAGAATCACTCTATCCTTTATATTGAATTCGGCAATGGTGATTATTGGGATTTACCATAACTAATAGAAATATAACAAATAGAAATATATTATTAGTGAAACTGATTTATTCTGTATATCCAAGTTGGAGCTTAAAGGCCCTATAATTAATTGCTCAACCATAAAACTGTTTTGAGTGCTTTAAGGCAACTATCCTGACTTACAAAATCGCCTGTTATAAATAGTTTGAATAAATCTGCTCCTAATAAAAAAATTAATGGGATCTGATTTCCCCAATGCTTTATCTGTCCAGTCATTCTGCAAAAAATGTTCAGTATTGAACATAAAGCTATCTATTCACTGATTTTATGAATGACCACGGCATTCAGTTGAGAATATAACAAATTTTGAGGCACTAAGTTGCAACACACCTGAAAATTCCTGTTGACCATTACATGTATTTGCCTGTATGTCTGTTGCATGGTTACAACTAAATGCATCATTCAATTTTCTTTAAATTTGCCACAAATGTTCTTTAAAGTCAGGAAAAACGACGAATGCGTAGAAACCGAACCCGCATCTATGGTTCGCGCAGCTTGGCCGCGTCTTCAACTCATCCATAATCTCCTCGTCTATCATGGAGCGGTAGTATCCGTCTTACACATGGAAGTCCTTACACAGGAATCGGACATCATCATCATCAGAAACCCCGGCAACACACTCTGCAAGACCCTTCGAGATCGCCTGATCAACATTTATGGCGACTCGGAGCGTAGGAGAATACAACAGCTTTTGGAAGGAGCAGAATTGGGCAACCAAAAACCCACACAACTCCTCATGCAATTGCAGATGCATGCAGGTAACATCGTTGACACTGTCGTCTAGACATTATGGCTACGGAACCTTCCCCGCACGATGCAGGAAATTCTGGCAGCTATAAGACTGGTTGAATTGTCAATCATCTTCTGCAGAATGAAGATGACCCTGGTCTCACCACTGACATCATTGCCGCCAACACCGGAATACGACCCGAGACCTCCAATAGCTGCAGCGAGCTATCAACCGACACCTCGCACACTCCTGCCTCCTCCAGATAAACACCGGCCTGCCGTCAGCCTGATAACACCTAACCGTAGAGGAGACATCCCGACGAAGACCATAGTGTTATATAATTGTATTTTATGTAAACAGTGTATTGTAATATACTCCGTATTGTTGGGGGGGAATGGTGTGGCGGACGCTAACTGGTGGGAGCAGTCAGCTGAGCCAAGCGGTGGTGGGGGAGCGCCGCCTCCCACTCCTACCGGCCGGCTATAAATAGGTGTGCTGACTTCTCAGCAGCCACTCCTGACCCAGGAGCGGCGCAGTGCCTTGACTGCTCTATCATCCACGCCGCCCATCCTTCTCTGGATTACGGCCTTCTTTGTCGGAAGCAAATAATAAAAACTTGTTATCTTACCTAGCCTACCTTCTCTTTTTTTCACCTCATCCTTTTACTGAAGGCAGTGCGGTCTTAATCGGCCAAGTCTTCAACCCGCCAGTGAGGCTCTGATAGGCTAAGGCGGGGGTTCCTATCTCGGAAACAGTGCGGTCCTAATCGGCCTAGTTTTCAACTTACCGGTGAGGCTTTAATCAGCTGAGGTAAGGTGCTCCTCTCCTAAACCGAGACAGTGAGGCTCCGATCAGCCGAGTCTCAAACACGGTCGTGAGGTGCTCATCCACCGAGCCGTGGGAGCTACCTTCGGGTTGCTCATCTCCTCCCTGAGCGGATTGTACAAGCATGCATAGTACCTCGGCCCTTCTGGTTCTTGAGGAAATCAATAAACGCAGACCCAGAGTACAATCCCAGCAGGGGGGCTGCTGGAAGTGCCCAAATATAGTAGAGGGAAAATATATAAATATATATATATATATATATATATATATATATATATATATATACATACATACATGCACCTAAAACACAAGCATAGTGGTCCATAGATGGCCCTAACAAAATAGAAAAAAAAAAATATATATATATATATATTTTCCTCAACTACATTTGGACATTTCCAGCAGCCCCCTTTGGATCAAATGAACTGAAATTCGTATTATATATATATATATATATATATATATATATATATATATATATATATATATATAATATATATATATATATATATATATATATATATATATATATATATGTTACGTGATAGCGAGTTAAAACTGATAAAAATAAGTAAAAGGTTAGAGAAAGTATACGCACAAAGACTAAATCAAGACTGCTTTATTCCTCTTAGTAATCCTCCTTACATACATTTATCATTGTTTACATTAGAGATTTTGTATTAAATACAATAATGCTATGCTCCAGACTATAACTATCCTCCTCCCCCCCCCTCCCCTGCCAGTGTACGTACATTCTTCATAAACTTCTCAAATAAAAATAAAAATAAAATAATATTTTTGTTTGTCTTGACATGGCATCAAAAGAAAATATACATTAAATAAAATAGACCTTATATACATAAAATAAAAAAAAAATCAGATCGAAAGTTTTTCTAGTCTAAACTGAACAAATTCACATCTTATCACTAAAAAGAAACAGAACAACACACACCAAAAATAAACTTCTTACAGCTATCTACCTAAAAAGAAACAGAAACGAAACCTTTGTGGCTATTTAGCCGTTTAGCGCACTTACCACACTCTTGCGCAGTTGGGATCACAAAACAACATATATATATATATATATATATATATATATATATATATATATATATATATATATATATATAGGGTTATTGGAGGTAAAAGTACGCTGTTTTGTTATTTGTTGATATTTAGGTCAATTGGTCATCAATATTCTACATGGAGTTTATACATTATAACACTAAATCCTGTCCAAGAGCCGGTTCCACTAGAGAATTATCAACAGAAACATGCAATTTTTCTAAACCTTTCCAATGCGAACTTTTACTCTTAATGATGGGGCAAAACTATGCAGTTCATTTAAATTTGCGTTTAAATTATGTCTTTGTTGTCAACATAACTGTCTACTTCAGCCTCTTGGAATTGTTATGTGTTGGGAACTCGTTTGTAAAAGACTCCATTGTAGCCTTCATGATAAAAATAATTAATTTTGAAAACATAAAGCCGAAAAGAATCCTTGGTTTTCCCTTGTATCTTTACCACAGAAAAGTTATCTTTATGAAGCAAGGGAGAGCCTTTATCATCCTGGTGTAATTCAAAGAAGTGGATATCAAGGTCAGAACTGTTTTTTCGCAGAGTCAAATTTGTGTCTGACCCAGAACTAGAACATGCAAGTTTCTTTTTGGTTTGGAAGCGACCAATTTCTTTTTAGTTTTTTCTTAGCTGCTTCTGCTTCAAGCTGTTCTTTATTTGGTTCTTTCTTCTAAAATTCAACAATACAACATCAACACTACATATTTTTTCAATTAATAATACAATTCAATTTAATATTTTAAAACAAAATTATTTTACCTTAACAATGCTATTTTTTCTAATATAAAATAATTAGCAGTTTTTCTCTAAGGTCCGTTTTTCCATAATTCATTATTTCCATTTATTTATAATACATTATATTAAAATTAAAAAATCAGTTAATAACAGTATTAGGTTTTAGGGCATGAATATCATAATAAATAACAAAACGATTATAGCAAAATGGACCAAAAAAAAACATAAATAGTAACTCTATGTTAAACTACCGTTTGCATCATCCCTTTTTCCAAAAGATCAACGTGGCTCAGAACTTAATAAAAAGAGCTGAGGAACTGACAGATAAGGAACATATAACACAAATTAAAAAAAAATAATATATGAAATATTGGAAGAGAACTTTCATCCTAAAAAAATAATAAATAGAATATGGTACAATAATAATCATAAAAACATTTTTGATTTTTAAAAAAAGAACAGTAATAAAACAAAAATAATGGTATCAAAACAGTTAAAATCATGGACAATAAAGAAAAAACAAAATAGAAAAACAAAAGCAAAAAATCATTACAGATTATTATACGGATAATGACAATAGGGCCAATAATAATAATAAAATTGATTATGTTCAAAATAAAAATGAATCTAATAAAATAGATAGAAGTACAATGCAATTTTATGAAATTAATTACATACCAGATTTAACAGAGAATATAAAAAAGATAATGGCAGAGTACGGCCATGTAAATATAGAACTAGCTACTAATAATGAAAATAAATTGGAAAGATATCTAAGTAATATGGACAAAATAAAAATGATAGAAAAAAAGAATGTGATTTATAGAATAGATTGTAGCAATTCTGAAATGATGTACATAGGGGAGACACCTAAAAAACTACAAACTAGAATAAAATAACATATGGGAAATTGTAAAAATAGTAAAAACAAAAACATTACAGCTCTTGCCCATCACAGTATAATGAGTAATCATAAATTTGATTTTGACAACCCAAAAATCTTGGATAATCAAAAACACACAAGAATTAATTCTAATGTAGGTCAGTGTGACATCGATATAGTCTTAGTAGACACTATCTAGTGCAATAATTTTTTTAAAAAATTTAATAATGGACACAACAGACAAAAAAATGTATTATGGAAAAAACGGACCTTAGAGAAGTAGTGCCAATTATTTTATATTAGAAAAAATAGCATTGTTAAAGTAAAACTATTTTGTTTTCAAATATTATATTGAATTACATTAATAATTGAAATATATAGTATTGATGTTATATTGTTAAATTTTAGAAAAAAGGAAAACCCAGAAGATGGAAGAGAATTTCGAAACGTTGTTTGTGTGTGGGTAAAAAAATATTAATGTAGAAAATTAATAAAGATAATTTAAGGCAAGTGTGTTTGTTCACAAAAATAACAAAGCTATGTTATATATATCGAATAGAACTTTTCGCGGAGCTAATGTGGACTCGGACCACTTTCTAACTTTGGCTAAAGTTAGAGCCAGGATCTCAATTGTGAAAACAAGGCGAGGGCAAAGATGTAAGAAGTTCAACTTACAAAAACTTAAAGAACCTGAAGTTTCCCAAGCATACGTAAATGAAATTAATGAAAAGTTCTTTAACGCGCCATCTATAGAAGATGAGGGTGTCGATGAAATGTGGTCAAACATTGAAAATATTATCTGTGATGCAGCAGAAGAAGTAATTGCCCCAGCCAAGTACAGAATAGGTCGCCATGGTTTGACGAGGAATGTAGCCAGGCTACTATACAAAAGAACAAAGCCTATACACTCATGCTTCAGAAGAAACGTACCTGAGCATCAGTTGATATTTATCGCCAGCGTCGAAGAGAAGAAAAGTATATCCATCGATGCAAAAAAAGAAACTGGGAAAACAGAGAGTTAGAAGAAATAGAAAGATTGAGGAGCATCAATGAATGCCAAAAATTTTATGAAAAAGTGAACAATGGTCGAAAGCCGTTCAAGCCTCGAATCTCAGCTTGCAAGGACTCAGATGGATCTCTGTTAAATGAAAAAAAGTGCTACGAAGATGGAACAAGTACTTCAATCTCTTGCTCAATGGAAATAGGGTACAGGAAGCTCATCGGGAAGCTGTGGACCTTAGTTGAACACCTGAATATGACATCGAGCCCCCAGATGAAGAGGAACTGTGTGAGGCCAAGCCTATCTTAAGAACAACAAAGCACCAGGCTTTGACAGACTTTCTGCCGAGCTATTCAAGAAAGGGGGAGATCAGCTTTTCCAAGCTTTACAAAATCTTCTTGTTGCGATTTGGACAGAAGAAATCATTCCGAAAGCATGGAGTAAGACAGTTCTATACCCTATTCACAAGAAAGGAGATCTTCTTGAATGTAATAATTATCGAGGCATATCTCTACTGCCATGCGCCTACAAGATTTTCTCAAACATACTCTATCAACGATTACTACCGCATGTTGAGAGGGTTCTGGGGAAATATCAGTGCGGCTTTCGTAAATTTAAATCTACAACAGGCCAGATTTTCGCCCTATGAACCATCCTTGAGCAAGGAAGGGAATACCAGTTACAGACTCACCATCTATTCGTTGATTTTAGATCTGCTTATGACAGCATTCAATGCGAGGCTCTGTATCAGGCAATGAAAGACCTCAATGTGCCTGTTAAGCTCATCCGTCTTGTAAAACTTACAATGAGCAATACGGAATGTATGGTGCAGATTCAGGGAGATCTGTCTGAGGGATTCACCTCTCATAATGGCGTTCAACAGGGAGATTCTCTGGCTTGTCTGCTCTTCAATATTGGTCTGGAAAAAGCTATCAGAGAATCTAAGGTTCAGACCAGTGGAACCATCTTTAACCATATTGTACAGATCCTGGGATATGCTGATGATATCGACATTATTGGGAGATCAAAAGCTGTTGTGGAAGAAGCCTTTCTTGCCCTTGATGATGCTGCTAGGAAGCTGGGACTTGTTGTCAATACTAGCAAAACCAAATATATGACTGCTGGTAAACAAAGAGGTATTAATGAAAGTTTTCTCCAAATTGGCAATTACTCTTTCGAACAAGTTGATGAGTTTGTATACCTCGGATCCCAGGTCAATTCCATCAATGACGTCTCGGCAGAAATAAAGAAGCGAATAGCATCAGCCAATAGGTGCTATTTTGGACTGCGTCGGCACTTAGGAAGTAGCTTGTTATCAAGATCTACAAAAACAAGATTATATAAGACGCTAATTCGGCCAGTGCTAACCTACGCCTCAGAAACTTGGGTACTTACGAAGTCTGATGAAAGGGATCTCCAAACATTTGAGAGAAAGATATTCAGACGCATCTACGGTCCAGTAAAGGATGGTTTAGCTTGGAGAAGACGCACAAACAGGGAAATATACTCATTGATTGGTGAGCCTGATGTCGGAAAAATTGTGAGGATTGGTAGGCTGCACTGGGCAGGCCATGTAGCAAGGATGGGGACTGATGAGATCCCAAATAAATTGCTTAATGAGCGCCTACACGGAACACGGCCGAGAGGCCGCTCTAAGCTGCGATGGTTGGATGGTGTTGAAGAAGATGCAAGGACCCTGCTCAGAGTACGGAATTGGAGAGCAGCTGCACTTGACCGGTTGAATTGGCGGAAGCTGCTTGAGGAGGCCAGGACCCAGCAATGGGTTGTTGTGCCGATTGAAGAAGAAGAATGTTATATATATATATATATATATATATATATATATATATATATATATATATATATATATATATATATTAGGTATCGCCAAAACCCACTAAATCATGTTCTAGGGATTATGAAACGGCTTTAAAACAAACACCTCCTCCAATGACCTTCGATACAGTTCCAAAATCTGTTATTTTTGGAGAAAATATGACTAAAAATTGAGATATTTTCTGGAAGAAGTGCCCATAGCAAAAGTCATTGTTTTGAGAAAAACTAAATTGAAAATGTATTTACTTCTCAATACTGTTTCCGTTATTAAATATTTGAATGTTTTAAGTCTCAATTCAAAATGTATGTATATAATTTAGTGATAAGTGCCAAACATATATTTAATTTAAATAGTTTTAAATATTTATCTATGGGCCCTTCTTCCGGAGAATACCTCAATTGATCAATTGTATAATGGGTCCTGTAATTATTTGTAAATTTTCTTTGATATCTCCAACTCAAATCTTGTCAAATATTGGGGATTTTTGAAATTAAGATTTGCTATTATATTACTAAAACAAAAAACATGTACCACTGCAACCCATGAAAGAAGGATCTTGGGTTCAGTACTTGATAAAGACCGTACTATTTCTGTGCCAAAGGTTATGCAAGGAGGTGATTTCGCCGAGATTACGCTCAACCATCTGGCTTTTCCCCCAATTAAGGGTGCCCACTTTATAGAAGCTGTGTGAGCCCCAGAAAGGTCTCCCAACCCCACAGAGTCAATCCACAGCTGATAACAGAATAAATAATTATCTTTCACAGCCTGTCTCGAACCCGGGACCAGGAGATTAGCAGCATAGAGCCTTTCCAATGATCTACACCACTCAGAGCTACCCTAATTATATTACTCATGTCGTCGAAATTACAAAAGGAGAATGTGAATTGAGGCAAAAGAGGTTTATGAAAAGTCACATTGGTATTCAGCAGATTCGCATTGTGATCAGAATAAATGGATGAAAAATAGAATAAAAATCTCTAAATTGGTAGGATACTCGTATTAGATCTTTTTATAATTAAATATTCAAAAATATATATCAAGATTTGACTTTGTACAAATTATGATGTCCAGTATCCTTGGAAATAATGTTAGCTTCTCTATCAATGACAATACTGGCTAAACCTTATAATGCAATAAATAATATAATAATAAAAAATGCAATAAAGAGCAGATTTCACATTTTTTTCGGAAGGTCAACAGTTCAAAGAACTACTAGTAATTCACCAAACATGGCGAGTCAGGATATGCTGCTGTAGCATCTAATACTTCAAGTAAAGAAAGAAAAAGGGAAAAATGGGTATTGCTAGGAGACAAAATTTATAATCTTAAAAAAATGTCATGAAGAGGCATAATATCCACCAACTGATTAAAGTTTACTTGAGTTCAAATCATATTCTTTACTAAAATGTATCCAGCATTGACATTTATGGAAGCCAAAATGAGAAGAATCACTGACATCAGCTTTTTCTCCTGACTCTGTATAAATATTCCTCCGTTTCCCACCCAGTGGTTAGTCATATATAGTCAGTCAGATGCAGTCACTTAGCCGTAATAGTTCATAGTTCATTAGCAGTAGTTCAGTTCATTAAATCTGTTCATTTTTAATCATTTTTGTTAAATAAAATTTTTTTTAATTCAAGAGATTTAATTGGCGCCGAACCGGGACTCATGTTAACTTGAAAGAAGAGTAAAGAAATTACTTTAAATAACAGCTCTGAATGCCAGGCCAAGAAAATTAGAAGAAATAGTCATTGGACAACCGATTTTGAGACTGTCTGCTTCAATATGTGTCAACACTTTAAACAGGTCAAGAACTTTATTGAATCCAAGAACTTGATAAGGACTTAAAAAAATGAATACTTGAGGTACAAAATTCATAATGTAATTTTATTTTTTGTAAAACAATTTTACAGGGTGTCCCCGGAGTAAATGTCAAGAATTGAGATAAAAAATGTAGTTCAGTGCCGCCAACTACACCTTCTTATCTCGATCCGTTTTTGAGATATGATTTTTTAAAGGGTTTTCCAAAAAAATCACCTTTTTACCAATAACAGTTCAGATTTCTCTATGCAGCTGAACATATTTCAATTTTTGTCACCATTTATGGAATCTATGAAGAATTTCCTATGTAATCAATTCCTAGAATAATTTTGCTTCTTCAGGCAATCATAGCAGCAAAAGTTAAGTAAAAACGAATAATTTTCAGAAATACTTGGTAGAATCTCACCCAATGAATTTTCAAGCTACGACCTTGGGCAATTCATAAAAGTTATTTCATTTAATCCGTTTTCCAACGTTATACCCAACTTCGCGAAGCTAGCTTAATATCGAAGAGATTGAGGTTGGGAGGCCAAAAAACGTTAGATACCTACTATAATATGAGTACCTAGTATTTTTTTGTGTCCTGGTTTTGTTATCTCGCACCTTGGTTTTTTTATCCCAAAAATTTTTCTAAGATGGGCTACTACTGCAGACACAGTTTTCTTTGTTTTGAATGGTTTTTATAATTTCTTTTTTTTTAGGGGTGAAAGTGATTATTATGTACTCTGGGTCTGCGTTTATTGATTTCCTCTAGAACCAGAAGGGCCCAGGTACTATGCGTGCTCGTACAATCCGCTCAGGGAGGAGATGAGCAACCCGAAGGTAGCTCCCACGGCTCGGTGGATGAGCACCTCACGACCGTGTTTGAGACTCGGCTGATCAGAGCCTCACTGTCTCGGTTTAGGAGAGGAGCACCTTACCTCAGGTGATTAAAGCCTCACCGGTAAGTTGGAAACTAGGCCGATTAGGACCGCACTGTTTCCGAGATAGGAACTCCCGCCTTAGCCTATCAGAGCCTCACTGGCGGGTTGAAGACTTGGCCGATTAAGACTGCTCTGCCTTCA
Source organism: Rhaphigaster nebulosa (assembly GCA_948150685.1). Lineage (NCBI taxonomy): Eukaryota > Metazoa > Arthropoda > Insecta > Hemiptera > Pentatomidae > Rhaphigaster > Rhaphigaster nebulosa. The sequence goes on from OX411307.1 coordinate 13,566,583, forward strand.
GTAAAAGAATGAGGTGAAAAAAAGAGAAGGTAGGCTAGGTAAGATAACAAGTTTTTATTATTTGCTTCTGACAAAGAAGGCCGTAAGCCAGAGAAGGATGGTAGAGCAGTCAAGGCACTGCGCCGCTCCTGGGTTAGGAGTGGCTGCTGAGAAGCCAGCGCACCTATTTATAGCTGGCCGGCAGGAGTGGGAGGCGACGCTCCCCACCACTGTCCGGCTCAGCTGACCGCTCCCACCACTCAGCGTCCGCCACACTATTCCCCCCCAACAATACGGAGTATAATATTACAATATTCTGTTTACATATAATACAATTATATAACACTATGGTCTTCTTTGGGATGTATCCTCTACGGTTGGTTGATATCAGGCTGACGGCAGGCCGGTGTTTTTCTGGCGGAGGCAGGAGTGCACGAGGTGTCGGCTGATTGCTCGCTACAGCTATTGGAGGTTCCGGGTCGTATTGCGGTGTTGGCAGCAATGATGTCAGTGGTGAGACCGGGGTCATCTTCATTCTGCCGAAGATGATTGACAATTCAACCAGTCTTGTAGCTGCCAGAATTTCCTGCATCGTGCGAGGAAGGTTCCGTAGCCATAATGTCTTGACGACAGTGTCACTGACGATGTTACCTGCATGCATCTGCAATTGCATGAGGAGTTGTGTGGGTTTTTGGTTGCCCAATTCTGCTCCTTCCAAAAGCTGTTGTATTCTCCTACGCTCCGAGTAGCCGTAAATGTTGATCAGGCGATCTCGAAGGGTCTCGCAGAGTGTGTTGCCGGGGCTCCTGATGATGATGATGTCCGATTCCTGTGTAAGGACCTCCATGTGTAAGACGGATACTACTGCTTCATGATAGACGAGGAGATTAGAAAATGAAGTGGAATAAAATACTACAACGGCTGCCCATTTAGTAATCTCCACTGTTTTGAAGTTTGGGTATACTTTTTCATTTGGCTCAAAGTGCTCTACAATCACCTAGATATAGTGGATAGTAACAGGTCTTGCCTAACAAAAATAGGCATAATCTACTCTTTCTTGGTATCCACATACTGGATAGTAACAGGTATCTCAAATCTATTGAAGATAGTGCCAAGATTCTAATTAGATGTGATTGTTGACAGTTAAATTTAAATACATTAGGTCAGTGCCAAGATTCTAATTAGATGTGATTGTTGACAGTTAAATTTAAACACATTAGGTCAAGGTTTGCAATGCTTGCCTCTTCCCCTGGATTAAAGGGCAATAACATTCCTACATACAGTGGAGGTGAGTAATAAGAAGTCATGGTTTTTCTATCTTATAGTATTAAAGTTGTTCTGTTCAAATCGGAAGTGAATCATTTTTAAGTTTCTCATAACTACACAGTAATGTCTTTTCATTTCAGCCCAAGGAGGGGCCTCGAATTGGTTGTTATAACAATAAAATATAATATCAAATTGTATTTGTATGTAGTAGAGATGGGAAATACTCTAATTACTTTTATGATTAGCGTAGTTTTCAAGGAAAAATACTTACGCAACGTTAACGAAGTACAAAAAGATTTCTTTCTGATTACAAAAAGTACTCTTGCCGTTGATCTGATGTTGAGTACTTTTCCATTTTTAAACTACTCCTTCGTTATTTAGGGGAACATGTTTTCATTTCAAATTTCATTGATATTAATTCAAAGTTCATTATTATTGGGTTATTGGAGGTCCAGTTTTTTAAAATAGTATCGATTATAAGATTTAAACTTGTTACTCGAGCGTTCCGCACTGTGTCCTGTAATGCAGTGTGAATCATCGCCAACAGGCCTCCGATTGATCCTCTGGCAGATGAGTATAAGCGGATCTACCAACGTAGGCGACAAGAGCCAGATGCTCACTGGTGGACGATAGACAGAGAAAAGAGAATGTATACTCTATAAAGATGGCATAGATACTGAGATCTCCTGCAAGAAGTACCCATTATATGATTCCTGATATTGCAACTTGAATGACCAACACAGAAACACACACAGAGGAATCGAGAACCTCCTTCTTTTTTTTTTTAAAGTAACTTAACAACTGTTTGAGACTTTGTATGAAAATTTGTAGTTGGAAAATTGATCATCGCTGACCTTGCAGCTAGCTTAAATAACTGGAAAAATAGGTTCCTCTTCAGTATGATATGTGCTTTGTACTTTTTTGCCTACAAAAGCAAACCTTCTGACTGTATAGGATTTCAATGGAAGTGTTGAGCAAAAAAAAAAAAAAAAAAAACCTTTGTCTTTGTATTCGACTATATTGCATTCAGTAAACATCAAAAGATGTATGGAACAACTGAACAACATAAAACTGGAGATTTTATGGATTGTGACTGGATAAAATTTGGACTTGGCATATGTTGAGCTCCCGTAAAATAATTAATAGAACCTAGGATCGAAGATAAAAAAAACAACAACAGTGGTTCTAAATTAAAACAAATATTAATCGAAAAACTAACCGGATTGTATGACATTTATTTCCACCTTAAAAAAAGGATTAAAATTTAGGTAATCAAATTGAAAATAAATGATTTCTTTTTAATTTAAAATTATAAAACTTAAAGCAACAAAAAAAAAAAATTAATACTAAATAAGAAAAGGAAATTAATGCTTTGGGTGTGAACAGCATACATTATTTTCTTTTTATAACTTGTATTATCCTGACTAATTTACTGGAAATATCAATTTCTCTCATTGTATGAAAAAGCTTTTATCTGGTCACAGAATTGTAAACTGGCTAAAAATCCGCAAATGGAACCCATACTTTTTTAATTTTTTTTTAAATCTAATTAATTATGAGAAAGTAAATAAAAACTAATAATATACCTACAAGACATTATGGAAGACAATTAATTGTAGAAGAAGAAATTGGAGACTAGATACGCCAAATGACTTGAAGAGGCTGATGGAAAAAAGAAAAAGAATGAGAAGAAGTAGATAACATAATTTAGAATACATAAAGATGTGTAAAATTATAAGTAAAAATATGGAAACTGGTTGGTATTGTTAGCTGAAGGCCTATGAGAAGGGGACAAAATTAAAAGTATATTATAGCTTCAAAACCCCATCTGTACATTAATAAATGAGATGGGATAGGAAATATCTGGTGATGAGAACAAAACAGGGCTTATCAAAAGGTGTTGTGAATGCCTTTACTTACTTACCGAAGAGAAATCATTTGCATGAAAGAAAGGAAAAGAGAAAATAATCTTTATTCTAGGAATACTAAAAATAATTTTAATGAACAGGTAGTAAGGAACAGGTGCAATTATAGAAAAATAAATCTATAGAAATAAATTAACTGAAAATATAAAGTAAGTAAAAGTAAAATATTAAATAAACTAAGAATTAATATTAATAAAATATTTAAAACAAAGTGTAATAATATAAAATCAATTAAAATTAAAGCAAAAGTATTGTTGACGAAAGAAGGGGAACCACAATTTTAACTTGGTGTAGCAGTGAGAGATATAATTATAACGAGAGATTTCTAGAAAAAATCTTAGGCAACAGTTCATGAGTTTCTTAAATCTAGTATGCTGAGTCTAAGAGATATCTGTACACCTCATTGCGGTAATAAAAATGGGGGAATGCAAGAGATGAAACCATTAGTTGGAGGGTTCATTGTGGTAGGAGTTGTTGAGATCGAAAAAGGAGTCAAAGGGTGTAAATGGTGTGTCTGGTAATGAAGGGCACATGATCGTTCCAAGAGAGGGTTTGGAATATTATAGGACAGGAGTCTGATGGAGAAATATTATCCCTCTATTCTCAGTCTTTTGGAATCATCAGCACCTTGAGTAACATCAAAAGATTAAGAAAACAGGAATGAGATAACATTATGTTTACTTTGAATATTTTGTCAGTTTGGTAGGAATGGACTAATGAGGAAGCTTGAATGGCATAGGAATTGACCGAATTGGTAAAGCAGTCTCAGGTGCCAAACTCGGTCAAAAGTCTATTCTGCGTTGGGAAAGACACCCCTTGAGTACATTCCATTTTTAATCCCATTTTTAATTCCATGCTCTAATGGAGAGGAGATATTTTCAGTTGTATTCTGCCCTATAATAACTTTCAAAATTAATTTAAAATTTGGAATATTCTTTTTAATGAAGGGTGTCTAGCAACCAAGAAAACCTGGAAAATTGGAAAAAATCAGGGAATCCGAGAAAAAACTGGGGAACAGCTGCGATGAGAAAATTCATGGTTAAAACCCCAATAGGCATAATCTACACTTTCTTGGCTTGTGGATCAAAAGGACATCAAATTTTAAAGAAACAAAAAGTGTCTTTTTGGGTTATTATTTTCAATAATAAATATTTCAACAAATTTCAGTCTTTGTATAATTATTTCTAAACACTTTTAATATTGTTATTAATAGTTAATAATAAATTTAAGAAATAAACAATAATAATTAATACTAAACCATTGTGTAAATAAATAGCAAAGTTTTTAGGTTTATCATTTTTAATGTCAGCATCTAATGAATAACTTTGTAAAATTCCTATTTCTAAAATAAAGTTTACCTGAATCAACTTTTGATCAATTCTTTTAATAGTTAAAAAATGGTGTTAGTGAATAATGTTTAACCATTACTATTTCATGCGTTAGTATTTACCTAATTAGGCAATAAATATTATCGGTTTGAGTAAATTTTGTTATTTTTGGTCAGAGAAAGCTTGTTAAAAATATGCAAAAGTCAGGTAATTTCTTCACGCTTCTTTGCTAAACACACTTTCATAGGATTATAAAAAAATCTTGATATCCTCTTATAGAACGAAATTTCCTTCCTAACTTCCTTTTGAATATAAATACATTTCTTCTTTCCTTTTTATTTTAACTTTTTATCACAATACAGTATTATTACTATCACTAAATAATATTACATCTGCTTTTTACTTTCACTTACTTATGTATGAAATATATAGTAAAGGGAAGTATTTTGATCGTGAAAATTTCAAATCTGGGTTTTCAACGGGAATACACATTTTGAGTTCTCCTGAGTTCAAATACCCAAGTCTCACAAAATGGTCTCAGAGGGTGTAGGTACGTGGACAGCCTATCTCAAAAAAGAAAAGTTGTACGAAACTGAAATTAGGTATTTAAGGTATGTATGCCTGTGATGTTACATTTTGTTGGTATGTTACATCAAAAACGCCTAAACTTACAGATGAGAGGAGTGGGTTTTCTCCCTGGATTTTTACGTTTTTACATATGTTGATTGATTTTTTTAAATGAATATGTTGTGCTTTCTATAATTTTTAGTTTCACTAACCTATATATGAAAATATAGTAAGGGAAAGTATTGCCATCTTGCAGTATAGCCTTAACTTGCTCCGAACGATATCTGCATGCCGAATTCCATCACTACGAATCTCAGAAACAAGGAGTTAAAATCATCGTTGCTTACTAAGCTGCTCGGCTTTGTGACGAGAAGTCCCTATATTGCCCGGTATCCAGGTATGCTCATTTAATTTTCCAGACAAAATTGGAAAAAGTATGTTATATACAGGAGTTCGGGAAAATAGTCTTGTCTCGATCAGATGTCGGATTTTTTTTTTTTTATTTAATGATTTTTTTTAATTCAGATTTTCGCATTTACCTCCGCTTCTAGGAGTTAGAGAGAACTCGAAAAAATGTCTAATTGTTGAACATGAAATATTCTTTAAAGTGGAATTTAATTGTTTATAGCAAGTAAATTGCAAAAAAATCCAAAACAAATAATGTCCTTAACTCCAAACTTTAAAGTACTATAGGATAAAATGTACTTAATCATTATGAAACTATAAAAAATAATAGCCCTTTTGGTGATGTGATGCCCAAAAAAGTGAGACTTGTTTCATTGTTAAATTATAATCACTTTTCTTCAAACTAATTTATAAAAAAATCAAAAAAAAAAATCGAACCTTTATTTCAAAAGTTTGAATGCTTTTAGGACAGTTTCACTTCAGTCAAAAAATCTTAAGTAGTCAATATTTTACCAATTTAAAAAAAAAATTGAATTTTTATTATTAGGGAATTTGTGAAGGTAAATCTTTCAATTATATTATATTATTTTATTCAAATTATTAAATTACAATGACAAAGTTTCGGGGCAAGTGCCCCATCTTCAGGTCTCTCTAATCAATAAGTGTAATATTTCCCATAAAATACATGTCATATAAAGGTTTAACAATAAACTCGTCAATCTGTAACCAATACATAATATAATTTTGTTGAGTAATGGTCAATTTATAAAATATCTAATACGTAACGAGGGTCCCTTCATTTTTCACTGTCACAATGACCTCTAATGGATTACCTTGTTTATTAGCTCTATGTACCTATATATATTGTAACCTTCCCTATTTCTACTAATATTATTATTGAATCTATTTTTTTATAAATTTAGTTTTCACAGTGTTAAGTATTGGTAATTATGATGATCAATGTTTTATTATAGCTATTCTATTAATATTTTATTTCCAATTTATTTATTATGTCTGTGTAATGTTTGCTCAAATGTTTTTAATCAGTTTTAAAATTCATTGCTTGTTTAATGTTTTTTGTTAATATAAATGGTTTCTGTTGTTCTTCTATTTTTTGTGTATTTGACCCTATCTAATATTTGTGGACTATTGAAATCAAATTGATGCTTCATTGTGATGCTATGTTGGGCAAGTGCAGTTGTGCTTATATTTTTACAATTATCAATGTGTTGATTAATAATATTTTCGGCATTTCTCCTATGTATATTCCCATACAGTCGTCAGCTCTGTGAGCACAAGGCTGGCAAAAACATAACTGAACATCTAATTTTATCAGCTCAGGATCAATATATGTATATATATTTTTTTTAAAAAATGTTTTTCCTCCTGTGGTAACCCCAAAGAAGGAGTGCTCGAATATATTATTGCTTACAAATATATATATATATATATATATATATATATATATATATATATATATATATGTGTATATATAACAAAACTGTGAACGGCTCATATATTACAGACATATATATATATAAATATTTTATATTTATAAAATTTCTGATTTTTTAATTCAAGTACAAATATAGAGTCAAATGTATGCGCATTTGACATGTTAGTAGTCTACTTTGGAGGAAAAGAGTGGGGAGACAGACACTTGCTGACGAGACAGTGACAAGACTACATCGTCACTCGCTTACTAGATGCCGTAAAGTCATCACTTCATTTGCATGCCGGACTTTGTGCTGTCAGGACCTTTCAGACAAGCTCTGTGGGGATGCGATGTCAACAAAAAGAAATTTGTAATATAAATTAATTATTGTATAATTTTATTTTGCTCGATGCATTTTAAGGAGTGATTGAAATTAATTCTTATTTTTCAAATCAAGTTGATGATTTGAGTTTACTTACTTTCCAGAATGCCAGCGGTATCGGTTACATCTATATTCTTTTCCAAATCTATCGATAAGGGCCGATGGTCTAGTAAGTCTGCATACAAGGTTCTCTTCTCGGGATCCTGCAGAACTGCCGTATCAATCCTTTCATATGTTTTAGGTTTCCTCTTGATCGGCTTAGCAATCTGGGTTTCTGCAACAAGAAGCAAGTGGTCTGTGATGAGCTCTGTACCTCTAATTACTTTTATATCAGTAAAATAGCATCTTATATTCTTACTGTAAATGAAATAATCAATGATGCTGTTTGTGTTCCTTTCCTGCGCAGAGAATGTTATTTTATGCACATCCTTATGGGGAAAAAACGTATTGCCTATTAACAGATCAGAATATATACAGAATTCTATCAGTCTTTGTGCATTTCTATTTTTAGTTGGTTTCTCTGCATAAAGTCCCATGGTACCATGCGGTCCTCTATTATCTCTTCCAGTTCTAGCATTTAGGTCTCCCATTATTATTACTTCTCTTCCTATATTACTTCTACTGGTTTCTCTTTCCAATTCAGCATAAAATTGCTCTTTGTCAAATATATTGGCATCCTCTGTAGGTGCATACACCTGTATTAGAGCAACTCTACCTACCAATAATTGCATATCGACGGTAAGAATTCGAGAAGAAATATGGGTCCATTTTTCAACCTTTTAGTAAATGCTCTCTTTCAAGATAATACCAACTCTCCCTTTTTCTCTTGTTCCTTTTGGTACTCCTGAGTATATAAGGGTATATAATCAGCATATATATATATATATATATATATATATATATATATATATATATATATATATATATATATATATATATATAATTAGATCCTTCTATACCATCATGCGGATGTCAACTGATATATATATATATATATATATATATATATATATATATATATATATATATATATATATATATATATATATATATATGCTGATTATGACCCTTATATACGTGTGTGTGTGTGTGTGTGTGTGTATTGACTCTATAAATGAACTGGTTATTTAAAGATAAAACAAGACCGGGCAAAAACACTATGCATCTGGTTGTTGGTATAGGAACATCGAGGGAGCTTGCACACACGCTCCCAGTTTTTGTCCGGATATCGGGTAGCTGGTATGGAATAACTCTATATTCCTATAACAACTATTGGTAGTTTTCACCGGGTACATGGCAGCCGGGTAAAAACCACAGAGTAAGTGTGCAAGTGTCCTAAAACCAATGACTGGGTAGCCAGGTATGTGTGCAATGGGCCTAAAAACGTGCATTTCCACTTGTAATTAGGGATTGATAAATTATTTGCCACTTCTATAATTTTGTTTTTATTGAAAACTAGTTTCAAATGTTATACACTCATCTTCAGTTCTAAAAAACACTAAACAATTAAAAAATAAGCTATTTAAAATACTGTTTAAGCTGTATTTTAAATTGCTTATTTTTGAATTTTTCTGTGTTTTCAGAACTGAAGATGAATGTATAACATTTGAAATTAGTTTTCAATAAAAACAAAATTATAGAAGTGACACACAAAAATTCAAATATAAGCAATTTAAAATACAATTTAAACAGTATTTTAAATAGTTTATTTTTGAATTTTTTATTTTTTTTTAGAACTGAAGATGAATATATAACATTTTAAACTAGTTTTCAATAAAATCAAAATTATAGAAGTGGCAAATAATTTATCAATTCCTAATTAGATTGACCCTTCTATACTATCATGTGCACATCAACTGATTTCCACTTGTACTTGTATTTTTGTACTTTATTATGAAATAGGACCCTGGATGTATTGAATGTTATGAACATAAGTTAGAAGTAAATGATAAGACTCCATACAAGCAGTTTCATTATAAATTAAATCTAAATTAATTAATAAAGTAAAGAAGGAAATATACAAAATGTTGATGGATGGAAAATAGAGGTATCAAATTCCTGCTATGGCAATCCTATTATATGAAGATAAAAAAAGAATGTAAAAAAGAAAGATAGTTAAGTTAAAATATGCTTAGATGGAAGATTTTTAAATAAAAGACTTAAATCTTTGTATGATGTGCCACCAAACATTGATTCAATTTTGTATTAATTCTCCAATTGTAAATTTAGAGCGGTGATAGATCTAAAAAGCAGTTTTTGGCAAGTAAAATTAGAAAAAAATATTAGAGAATTTACAGGTTTTCAATTTTTAAACAAAACTTCATTTTAAAAGAATCCTTTGGTCTTTCAGTTAGTTTAACAACATTAAAAAAAATTATTCTGTTAACTTTGATCGACGATATTTATTGGCAATAGTCCTAACAAATCAAGATTTAATGTCCAAAACAATATAAATAATTTTGTATATGAGAACTTGAATAAAATTGGGAATTTAGATGAAAATAGATATTATAAAAATAAAATTTTTGTTCGATTTAAATTAAAAGATAAGAAAGATCCTAGTTAGATCTTTACGGATCCCAAAAACTGAAGTAAAAAATGCTTAACTATTACCCATATAAGAAGGCCTCTTTATTTATTATTAATCAAGTTGGTGAATATACTTTTGTAATTGCTGATGATGAAAAGAATGTTGGAGGAGTGTTCCATGCCTCATTATTGAAACCTTATTTTGAATCTATGAATGTTATTGAATAAGAATAAAATGTAGAAATTGAAAATTTATGATGTATGAATTAGTTTATTGAATGATTATGTAAATGTTTCATTTTTTAATTTCCTGATTGTTATTTGGAAAAGTTGTTTAATATTTTGTTAAAAACTATATTTATTCTATAATTTATAAGAATATAGAATTGCTTTAGAATTTTGAAAATGATAACTTAATATATGTAAGGTTCCATAGCTACCTTATCCAGATGTTCCACCATATCATTGAAACCTTCTACTTATTTTATTCTGATTTATCAATTATTATTGTTTGCTTCACTACTACTATAAAAAAGTGTAATTTAATTCTTTATGTTTTACTGAATAAATCACGTTTAAATGATCTTAGAAATTCTGATCATCATTCGCTGTCATTTATGGCCTTCGAGCCACAAGTACGTTGCAAAATTTAGAGATTTTCATCTTGTATCAGCTGGAACTTCTTGATGGCATACATACCTAGTAGTATATCATAGGAGAAATTATTATTCTTGATAACGTAACAAGTAATATAATCAGTAATGTTACCAATTTGAAGTGTTATCTTGGCCCGGGCTGAGGTGAAATAATGTCCCTTGATAGTGTTGGAGGTTTCCGAGGTAGCCAATCCTCCAAAAGATATATGCACATCCTTGTCGGCCATTTCACTAGATATGCTTGGATCTCGACAACAAAAGGTCAGAGTGTCCAAAATTTTATCAACTTGCTGAAGCCGATCAAAAGGAGTTCTAGTGTTTCAATTTTACTAGCTGACCAATATACAGGTATAAACTCAACAAATTTCCTTAACTTTTTGAAAAATAATGGGATTCAGATTGTTTTCATGTGCATTGATCATCCTGAATCTAATGGACTAAACGAGCGGCTAAATCAAACATTAGTGAATCGCCTGTGATGCAAGATGAACGAATCAGCTAGCAAAGCCTGGCCGACTCTGGCACAAGAATGTGTTAAAGAGTATAATGATACCATCCATAGTTCTACCCACTTTCCACCATCATATCTACTATTTGGCCAAAGACCTACAATATCTCTACTTGATGAGAACGGCCCATCCACTGTTGAAGAAGACCGCAAGATTGCTTTCCAGAATTCATTGAAGATCTTCAAAATCAATATGGATCGTGTGGATAAGAATTGACGTGAACAAACTTTCAGAGTTGGAGATTTGATCTACATCGACAATGGAAATAAATTAAATCGCAAAAAGCTGGATCCAGTTCGTATCAGACCATTTCCAATATTCAAACTGATTTCCAAGTTTTTTTACGAAGTTGCCTGTGGCAAGAAAAACAAGATTTCGAATTTCTTCCATTCTAGTAAGCTGTTGCCGTTTACCCCGCATCAAGCAACTTCAGAGGGGGAGGTGTAAGTTTTCATAGCTATCTTGCCCATATGTTCCACCATCTCATTGAAACCTTCTACTTATTTTATTCTGATTTATCAATTATTATTGTTTGCTTCACTCTTACTGTAAATGCGTGTAATTTAATTCTTTATGTTTTACTGAATAAATCACGTTTAAACGATCTTAGATATATTAACTATTGTTATTTTATATAATTTTTTAGTGACATGCTAACATAAAATGTAAAGATTCTTTACATTAGTTTATTGGTTATTCTGTATAAATGTAAAAAATATGTATAAGAGAAAAGTCATCTTGCCTGATAAATGAAGAATAATAAAGGAATCAAGAAAAAAATGTTTAAAACAAGATTAAATTTTTTTTTAAACTGGAATTCATTTGAAATATTGTGTTTTTTTATTTCAAATGTGTAATTTTATTTTATTTTATCATAGATGATTTGCAATAAAAGAGTTCTTTTTTATATTTTTATGATTCATTCAATTTCTATATACTTCATAGAATCTTGTTTTAACATTATGGGCCCTCAGGTAATAAATTAATTTTATTATTAATTATTAAATTTATTTTAAATTTTCTAATTTTATTAAAAAACATAAATATTATTAATAATTTAAATATTTTAATTCAAAAATATAATAATAAAAAAATATAAGAATATTTTAAATAAGACAAATCATAGTGTGTCTGTATATATATATATATATACAGTGGAGCATCGATTATCCGAACATCGATCAACCGAACGACCGGTTAACCGAACGCGTTCTAGGAGGCGAAATTCAAATCTCCGCGTCTTTCACAGCAGGAGTTCCGGAGTGAGGACTAGGAATTTCTCAGTAGGGACCGGGTGTTTCCGCCCGCGACCGCGCAAGCGCATAGCTTCCTGCCTATTTCATCAGTCCTCCCGTGAGCCTAGTTTAGAGTGACGTATAAATATGTATTTCTTTCTTCTTTACATTTCCTTTATAACTTTATTTCTTGATATATATAATGTTCCATTCTTTTTCATTTGTTTTTCTATGCTCATTTAACCATAGTTGTAGATTTTTCTAAAATGATCAGTTATCCGAATTATCATTTATCCGATCACCCTCTGTCACCTATTAGTTCGGATAATCGATGCTCCACATATATATATATATATATATATATATATATATATATATATATATATATATATATATATATATATATAGACACACACACACACGCACGCGCGCGCGCACACACACACACACACACACACACACTTATATACATATATATACACACACAAACACGCACACGCACGCGTGCACACGTGTGCGTGTGCGTGTGTGTGTGTGTGTGTGTGTAAGTAGTGAAAATATCGACTATTTTTGATTTTTTGACCGATGTGAAAGTATTCTAAAAGCATTTAAACTTTTGAAACGAAGTTTCAAATTTTTTTTTTAAACATTAGTTTTAAGCAAAGTGATTAAAATTTTGTAATGAAACAATCTCATTTTTTCGGGCATCTTCAAAAGGGCTATTATTTTTTATAGTTTCATCATTATTAAGTACATTTTATTCTACAGTATTTTAAAGTTTGGAGTCAAGGACATTATTTGTTTGCAGTTTTTTGCAATTAAATTCCACTTTAAAAAATATTTCATGTTGTAGCTTATTTCATGTTGAACAATTTGATATTTTTTGGAGTTCTCTGTACCCCTAGAAGCGGATATATATGCGAAAATCTGAATAAAAAATATAATTTTTTATATAAATCATTAAACAAAAAAAAATCCAACATTTGATTGAGACAGGGCTATTTTCCCGAACTCCCGAAGAAATCCTGCATGTAATATATTTTTTCCAATTTTATCTGGAAAATTAAATGTTTATGAGCCTTGGATACTAGGCAATATAGGGATTTCTCGTTGTCACAACTTCGAGCAGCTCGGTAAGCAAGGATGGTTTTAACTCCTTGTTTCTAAGGTTCGTAGTGATGGAATTCGGCATTATAGTGCACAGTCTGATTCAGACTCCCATCTTCTTTTCTGGACAGCATCACATCCATAAATGGGAGTTTTCTTTCTGCTTTCCTTTCAATGTGAGTGAAAATTAATTAATTAATAATGTTTTTTGCAATTTACTTGCTATAAACAATTAATTTCCACTTTAAAAAATATTTCAAATTGTAACTTATTCCATGTTGAACAATTTGACGTTTTTTAGAGTTCTCTCTTAACTCTAGAAGCGGAGATATACCTGAAAATAAAAAAATATTCATTTTTTATATAAATCGTTAAATAAAAGAAAAATTCGACATTTGATCGAGACAAGACTATGTTCTCGAATTCCTCATGAAATCCTGCATATAATATATTTTTCCAGATTTTTCCAATTTTTTCTGGAAAATTATGTCTTGGATACCGGACTAATTAGCAGAAATAGCCCAGCCAAAATGGGTTTTCACCAGAAATAAATATAGCCATGTAACTTTTTACAGACGAATAAGAAAAGGCCTATCACCTCGAGATATAGCAGCTGAAAAGACTTTGAAAGAAATCTGCCTTGAGCCTGCCTGCCGTATGTTGAAGGAGTAACAGACGTGCTACAGAGAATACTCTGAAAAAATGAAATCAGAGTAATTTTCAAACAACATAAAAAGCTGCATACCTATCTAGGTACTGTTAAACATTTGGGTAGGCTGGAAAATTTTGGAGTCTGCGAGTTGGCATGCATTTGTAGAAGCAGCCACGTAGGTCAGACTGGGAGGATGTTGACTTGCCTCACTGTTCATATCAGGGATGTGAAAAACTTATGGTTTAGTCCTCTGCCATTGCAAAGCATTAAGTAAGACTGCGCCTCACTGAAGAAGTTGACTGGAGTGGTGGACGAAATATCACAAAGGACAAAAAACATACCCCTTGAAAGAAATAGTTAGGACAACTAAAATGAGATGTTGCTATCTGCATATTTCATGAATCTGTCAATGCATTAAACCTTGTCGAAGTAGGAGATATCCTTTTCTCTAAGGAGCCTCATCAACTCATACTTGACCCTATGGTGCTGGTGTGTTACGAGGAGGGGCATTTTCCTATTAATAAAAAAACTGTTTTGTTTTTTTATAAAACAGAAGAATGTTAAAGTTGTGCAAAATTTAAAAAAAATATTATTAAAAATATTAATACAGTTGAAGGATTCCAATTAAAAATGTCTAGGGCAAAATTTCCATGAAATAAATGTTTATAACAAAAGACTATTTTTTTTTTTGTAATTTAGGTTTTGATATACCTGAAGGAACTTAAGGCCACTTTGATATGATTTATGCTATAAAACAATTTGGGCTGGCAGATAATCAACTTAAATTAACCTTTATTCAGGTGGCTGAATCATAGCTTTTTTTTTGTTTGCTTTTGAGCTAATGAGTTTTCATTTTTGGTTACATAATCTATTAATTTGGATTTATATTTTTTGGAATTACCTATATTGACTTTATTGGTTTGTTATTTTATTTAATTCTGAAATATTGGTTTTTGTTAAAATAGAACTTAACTGAGTTCAATACTGCCCACAACAGACGGATATCCATGCTAGGAATTGGATCTGCTGAAGCAGAGGCTGCTGTTAGACCAAAGAGAAGACGACGATCTGTCACTTTCTCAGAAGAGGAGGAAGTAATTAATCCTGAGGATGTTGACCCTTCTGTAGGAAGGTTTAGAGATATGGTTCACACTACTGTTATTCCAAGCAAGGTAGATAATTTAATTTGTATATTTATGAATTGTAATTTTTTTTTTTTATATATATCACTGATTCCTTTAGTCTTCTACCTGTTATACAGTTTGAAATTGCCGTCTATGTAGCCTGAATAAGTTTTTCCTGTCCTGCTCCAGCCCTTGCTTATGGAATGCCCTTAACTAATCTTTGTTGTATCCACTCTTATTCAGCTATACACAAAAATGCTTATTGGTCTCCATTTTCTCCAAAATGCTGCAGGTACTACTCTCAGAACGCAAACTGTAGCTGTATTGATGATTTGGCTTCAAGACTTGTATGAAATGAGAAAGGAGATTTTTTTATGAAGCTTTGATATTATACAAGTATCCCCCAAGTTACACTTTTACACCAGGAATGAAACATTCTTTTTTGTATAGATTTATAGTTTCAATGCACGGTTCCTGTTACATGGTATACAGTGTTTTCGACTTTGACAGTTTTGACTTGCATGGAACAAATTAACCGTGAACTCGAGGAATACCTGTATTAAGACACCTTTAAATGAAAATTGGGGATCTGGAAACTATCCGGATGTTAAAGAGTATATCACATTTGAACATATATAGTCAGTGGTGACAGTACAACTGTTTGCTGTTATATTATCATCACAAATTTAACAGTCCACTTAGGGCTTATGAAGAGGTAGTTCCACCACCCGATAGGAAGACTAAGGGCCAATATTTCTCTCCTTAATTATGTACTTTAAAAAATCTTTGCATATAACTCAGTTGGAAAGCCAAATATGCTTTTATTAAATTAGTTATTCATTCCTTCTTTCAGAGAAATCGTTTTGATGGAATAGGTCCCACTTCAGGATTGACTCATGAGGAAGTAAAGTTTGTACACCTTAAGCATTTCTCACATCCAACAGCCCAACTTTATACTGACCTTCCACATCCAGGTATTTCTTATTTTTATTTTGTTGCATTTCTTCCTAATAAAATATAAACCATGCATTCTATAATATTTGTATTATTTGCAAAAGAATTTTAAATTTTTCTGCAGTGTATGACCTGTCTGTCACTGTTTAGCGACATTAGGAATCTTATAAGTATGCTTTATAGTATAAGATCAAATAACATCACAAAAACAAGAATTTTAGATCGGCTGATCTTTTGATCTTCTGGGACCGGGGTAGCTCAGTGGGTAAGGCACTGTGCTAATAATCTCTAGGTCCCAGGTTCGATATTTACAGATTATTATTTATTCTGTTTTCAGCCGTGGATTGGCCCTGTGGGGTCAGCAGACACTCCTGGGGCTCACCCAGCCTCTATAAAATGGGTACCTTAATTGTAGGAAAAACGTGGCGATTAAGCATGATCTCGGATGAATCACCATCTTGTACAACCGTTGACTTAGAAACGTGCGGTCCTTACCAAGTACTGAACCTAAGACCCTTCACGGGCTTTATTTTTCGATATTATTTTTCTTATTGAAGGTTGGTAGGGATGTGGCGCATCAGAGTGCTGGGAGTGGTTGCTTTTACTGCTGCACATCCCATTTGTAGAGGTAGAAATTTAGGTTCTTTGATAGCATAACTATATCATATTAAAGTTTCAGCTATACTAAAATGGTTTGAAAATAATTTTTTTTTAATTACTAAAATAGTGTTTGGCACAGATTTAGCAACAACAAAACTCTCTGGAAATTTAATTGATATTGTTTATTATGAAAATTATGAAAAAGAAAGAATCTGACCTAAAATGATTTGAAAATATAAAATTTGTATCTGTGCAAATGGGATGCACAGTAATAAACGCAACCGCTCCCAGCGTGCAGATCCCACTGCACATCCCAGATGTGCTGCATACCCACCAACCTTCAATAAGAAAACTAGTATCAAAAAACAGATTAGGAATAGGTTTTATTTATTAGTTTTTTGATTGATGGGTGGGGATTCTAATTGGATTACAGCATCTGCTTTCTGAGAGGAGTCGTTTGTCATGGTAGGGAATATGGCATGAATTTCACATTGTTATACTTCTTATTCATATTTTTCATGCTGATACTTTATTTATCTATATTTGTCTGACTATGTTAATTTTATATTTTCATGTTTTATAATTAAAAAATTTCATAAATTGGTTATCTTGTTTTTTCTATTTAGCCCTAATGAAGGCCTACAATGTATGCCGAAACATTGGCACACAATAAAAAATAATTTCTACTTATTAGTATTTTTTTTTTAATTGATCGCCACTCTCACCAACTTCTTTAAAATATACTAATATCAAGATATTAATTGAAATGCAATCATTTAGTTAAACTTTTCAATTACCTTGAAAAACAACAATCACATGTGTACGAAAAACAACAAATTTTTCACGCTTCCATCCAAATATGAACAGCGAACACTCAATATATTCATTGAAAAAACCAACAGATGGTTCCTTCCGAACACTCGCACTTCGTTCGCTGCTCCAAAACCCTGTACAAATATAGAGAACATGCTGCAAGCACGCGGAGTGTTCGCAGTACAGAGCGCAAGTATGTACGTATCTTTATGTGGTCACAGAAGTTACCAGTCGGTTTTAGTTCTAATTTAAAAAAGAAATGTGCAGATAATAGAGAAAGTGAAAACTTCAGGCAATCTTTCTCAGTAATTCCTTTGTACAATCTACTCTATGAAAGAGGCAATTATTAACCTTTACTAAAAGTCTTAAAATCTTATTGATTCTTTTTGATGATTAATTAAATTAAAAACACTTTTTATAAAATATCCTAAATAAATAAAAAGTATATATATTACAATGAATATATTCTGAGCACTTACTTAGTTAGTTCCATAAGTTTCCGGCCTGCCCTCATTCCCCTACTTCAAGCAGGCTGAGACTTGAACGCCGTGCATGTCTATGCCTGCACTCTCCATACCTTTCATCAGCACTTCCTCAGTCCTGTTAGTCCGTATCTAACCTTAAACGAATCTGTGCATTTTAACAATGTTCAAGATCGAATGCCGTGCAGTTATTATATTCTTGTGTAAAGAGGGCCGTACTCCTGCACAAATTAAAGAGTGCTTGGATGATGTGTATGGGGAGTCCTTCTCCTCATATTCCACTGTAAAAGAATGGAAAAAATTATTTAAGTTAGGGAGAGAAAGTCTGAATGACGACCCGCATCCTGGTCGCTCATTGGAAGCTGTCACTTCTGAAAAAATCCAACTTGTGGAAGCTGAATTGCTGTCTGATCGGAGGCTGAAGAACAAAGAAATAGCAGCAAGGTTGGGGTTTTCAAAAACAAGTGTTCAGAGGATCATTTAAGAACATTTGCATGTGAGTGTAAGATGGGTTCCAAAAATTCTTTTGGCTGCTCAAAAAAGAAGAACGTGTTCGCTGCTGCAGTGAATTTTTATGTGGGTATAATGCCGGTCCAAAAAATTTCTTGGATTCAATTGTAACTGGGGATGAGACAATGGTTCTATACTATGACCCACTCAGCAAAAGGGAGTCCATGGAATGGAGAAGACCAGGAGAAGCACCTCCGCTAAAGGCAAAAGTCACACAGTTGACAAATAAGGTAATGGCCACCATTTTTTGGGATTGTAGAGGAATACTGCTGATTGATTTTAAGGAAAGAAATACCGTAGTGAATGCTGAGCACTATGCAGCCCTACTTCACCACTTACGAGACGCCATCAAAGAGAAAAGGCGGAGGAAGTTCAGCAGAAGTGTTCAGCTTCTTCACGACAATACCCTTATCCACACAGCATTGATTCCCAAGACTGCTGTGAAAGACTGCGGATTCCAATAAACTTCCCATCCACCCTACAACCCAGACTTGGCCCCTAGCGACTTCTACCTTTCCTCATAGTTAAAATCTGGCTTTTGTGGGAGGAGATTTAACAGCGACAAAGAGGTCCAAGCAGTGGTGGAAGAACGTTTTTCTAACAAAGAAGAAAATAATTTTTTTCATGGTATAAAAATGTTGGCTAAGCGTTGTATTAAGTGTGTAGAACTTAGAGGAGAATATATTGAAAAACAATAACACCAGTTTTTTCTTTCACCTTTCCTTCTTCCACAGGCCAGAAACTTATGGACCTTACTACGTATTTATTTTACAATATTACAGGATTTTGGCTTTCTTGTAGGTTAGATATAAGTTAGATACGTTTTATTTGTAAATAAATCGGAGTCATCAAAGTCATTTGGTTATTTTTGACCCCAAAAAATAAATTAAGACGTTTCAATGCATTTTGAAACAGGGTAACGATTAGAAACATTACAATTATTGTTGAATGTGGAATGTAGGGTCAAAAACAATTCGTTTGATTGCGGAACTGAAAGTAAAAATTATATTGTGGTTTGACAGTGAGTGCTTATGCTGATTCTTTCACGAATTCAAGCAACAAAAATGGAAAAACTCATGCAATTATTGAGAGATATGAAAGTAAACCAGGAAAGCCTGAAGAATAACATGGACGAAATGAAGGAAAGCCTAAACAACATGGATCAATTGAAACTCAACCAGAAAGTCTGAACAGTAATATGGAGAACCTCAAAGCAGAACTGATGGTCAAGTTCCATATTCTCGAAAAAGACTCGGAAAGTACCAAAAAGCAGATGAGAGATGTGGAAAAACCTGGATTCAATGCTAGAAATGTCATGGACAGACGTCTCAAAGATACTCAGGATGAAGTAGAACTCTATGTTGAGGCTCGAAAGTGAAGTTGACTCCCTGAGGCAAGAAGTGAAGACTTTTAACCTGAAAACCTACTACAGATGTGATGTTTAATCCAAGAAAAGATGTCCTCAACATGGAAGCATAATTGTCAAGAACTCCAGCTTGGATCAAGCCTCCAACATGCGACGGAAAATTGTCATGGGCTTCTATCTGCGGCAGTTCAAAGCAGCATCCTCGACAAATGGCTGGAATAATAAGGAAAAGCGACTTCCCTGATCATTTCATTGCGAGGAGAGGTTCTGGATGTTCTGCAGAGTGTACGGAAGAAGTGTCCAGAAGACTTTAACTGTTTGTGTGGCCACTTCAAGAGAAGTTTCAGTGACCAACAGTTCAGCTCAAACATTACTTGACTGGTTAGGTTGGCTTATATTGCGGTTCTAGAGGACTTTCTGGAGTACATGCCTGTTGATGTCTTTACTGAGGGAGTGCATGATCTAGACCTACAGAGGAGCCTGAAACTAACGAGACGAAAACTCTAGTGAGAGTTCAGGAGTCCACAAAGATCCAGTTAAACTGCAACAGACCAGGTATGGCAAGAGCAGCAACATCGTGACGAAAACAGCGCCTACAGCTTGGAGGAGATGAGCGATTCTAAAGAAGACTGACTATGTTGATTGGGAAAGAGTTGTTGTAATGTAAGAAGGCTTTCATCAAACCTTCGGATAAATGAAGCTCTTCAGGAATTATGGAGGGGACCAGCATAAGGATGAAGACATTGGACCGATGCTGAAGTTCGAGGAAAAAGGACTTCACCCA
Organism: Rhaphigaster nebulosa; assembly: GCA_948150685.1. NCBI lineage: Eukaryota > Metazoa > Arthropoda > Insecta > Hemiptera > Pentatomidae > Rhaphigaster > Rhaphigaster nebulosa. The sequence continues at coordinate 13,587,191 of OX411307.1, forward strand.
GCTTAGAAGGACATTTCAGCAAAGAGCCAAGCTGGACACAGTGGGTCTCACTTTTGGTAGAAAACAGTGTGTTAAAACGGGCCAGGAGTTACCGATCGAGATCCATGGCATCTCTTCAGGATGCTATTTCAGCCTCAAGAAGACGTTGGAGAAGATAATCAGCATCTTTTAAGATAATCAGCACAAGTCCACTCTAAGTTTACAAATTATTATCCCCGATACTCCAATTTTCACAGTAAATAATACTAAATTATTAATGAAAACCGCTCAATACATTTTTTCAAAATTTTGTATTCATTCTGTTTTTTTTTTGTTTTTTTCTCTTTTCGTATAACAAAAACAAAAGCTTTAGTGGCTGGATCTATTTTATCAATTGTTCACCACCAATTCTTATTTCATATTCAATTTTTATTCTTATCCATCTATTCTCTTCTCAGAAAGTGCATTCTGTGTACCATGGTCTTGATGGACTGCCGGATAAAAGGGAATTATTTGTTTTCATTTGTGTTCTTTTGCATGTTTATGTTTGTATTTTTGAAAATTTTGTACTTGATATATATATATATATATATATATATATATATATTTTTTTCTTTTTTTTTTCGGTTGGCTCTACAGACCTTGTAGATCTTTGGCCGCCTGAACCAGCCTTCTCCACCTCTGCCTATCTTTGGCCACTGCTTTCCAGTTTGCTGCATGCAGCTCTTTCGCATCTTTGTTGATCCTGTCTATCCATCTGGTTTTTGGCCTTCCACGTGGTCTCTTGCCAACTATTGTGGCATTCATCGTTGTGAAAAGGCGTCCTGATGGATTGCTTCGAGCTACATGCCCCGCCCATCTTAACCTCCTTGCCTTCGTATCATGAGATATTGACTGACCAGTTTCTGAAAGTAGTTCTTTATTGGTCTTTCTTCTCCAGGATTTTAGATTCTGATCCCATATCGCTCCGGTTATCGTGCGGAGGACTTTCCTTTCAAATCTCTCGATTCTGCTTTCTTGGGTGCCGGTTAGAGCCCAGGTCTCGCAGCCGTACATCAGAACTGGTTTTATCACAGCATTGTATACCCTTAATTTGAGATTTCTGGAGATTTTTCGGGATTTCAGTACTCTTGACAGAGAGAAGAAAGCTCTATTTGCGCTTGTTATACGCTGGTCTATCTCTGTATGCTGGTCATTGACTGAGGTTATTGTGGAGCCAAGGTATTTAAAGCTGTCTACTTTCGGGAATGTTCTGCCATCCACGCAGATACTATTGTTGGGGTGGATTTTTCGGCTAACTATCATGTATTTTGTTTTGTCTTCATTTATTTTCAAGCCGATTTGCTCTGCTTCTCGTAACAGAGTCTTAGCAAGTCTCTCAATGTCCTCTTCATTGATTCCAAGGACAGCTATGTCGTCCGCATACGCTAGGATTTTGTGTTTCATTCCGACGTGCACCCCTCCATTTTCCAATGAAGTTGTTCTAATCACCTTCTCAAGGGCTAAGTGAAACAGCATCGGCGAGAGTCCATCCCCCTGCCTCAGACCTGTTCTAACTTCAAAGGCTTCAGACACATCTCCTTGTATCAGTACTCTGCATTTGGGGTTGTTTGTACACGCCTTCGTCAATCTCACCAATTTCCCGGGAATACCCAGCTCAGTCATGATTTTCCATAGGCAGTTTCTGTCCACGGAATCATAGGCTGCTTTGAAATCGACAAATAAGGCGTGCACATCCTGCTCTACTTCCCAACGTTTTTCGAGTACCTGTTTTAGGATAAAGATCTGGTCTAGCGTGCTCCTTCCTCTTCTGAATCCTGCTTGGTGGTCGCCTATTATATTTTCATAGTGGGGATATATCCGGTTTAGCAGGATATTAGTCATTATCTTATAGGCGACCGGAAGGAGTGCTATGCCTCTGTAGTTATCACATTCATACATGGACCCCTTCTTTAGGATAGGGCATATTAGACCTGTGTTCCAAGCCTCCGGTATCCTTTCCTCCTCCCATATTTTCTGGATTAATTCTAATAGCTTGGTTCTTAGAGTTTCGCCTCCATCTTTAAACAGCTCTGATGGTATGCTGTCCAACCCTGGGGCCTTTCTTCTTTTAAGCCTGTCGATAGCTATTTCCACATCCAGAATGTCTGGTTTTTCAACCTCTTGCGGGTCGAGGTCTTCAGCGTGGTCCATGTCTTCTTCGTTTGTGGGGTTCCCTTGGTTGAGAAGCTGCTGGAAATGTTCTTTTCAGATGCTTAATACCTTTTCTTTTGATGCCGTCAGTTTGCCATCTTTTCCTCGCATTTGCGTGTTCCTCGCTTTATATCCTACCCTTTCTTTCCTGATGTCTGCGTAGAATTCACATATATTTCCGGCCTGCCAGTTGTCCTCAATAGTTTGCAGTCTTTCTTTGAGGAATTCTCTTTTTGCTTTTCTTATTATTCTGTTTGTCTTTGTCCTGGCGGCGGCGTATTTTTCCAGCGTGTCATGATCAGCTTTGGCTACGGAGAGAACTTTAATTTTTCTTCTTTCCTCCACTGCCTTTTCACATGCTTCTGTGAACCACTTCTTGGCTTTTCGTTTCTCCTGAATACCTATTACTTCCTTAGCTGTTTCTTTTAACCCGGTCTCTAATGCCTCCCAGTGTTGATCAACCGTGAGGTCCTCTGAGTCCAAGGGTTCGAATTTATTCTTCAGTTCAACTTGGAATTTAGCTTTTAATTCAGGATTTTTCAGATTATGGACTTCGTACCTGTTTCTTTCCACATGGTCCCCTACTTTGTTGATTCGCTTCAGCCTCTGACAGAATTTGATCCTAATCAGAGTGTGGTCCGAATCACAGTCTGCTCCACGGTAGCTTCTTATGTCTTGGATGGAGCTCTGATGTCTCTTATCTATCAGCACGTGGTCAATTTGGTTTTTAGCACCTTTAGGGCTTACCCAGGTGTACTTGTGGATGTCTCTGTGCGGGAACATCGTGCTACTGACCACTAGACCCTTAACTGCTGCAAGACTAATACATCTCACTCCATTGTCATTGCTCGTTTCGTGAAGGCTTTGGCCTCCGATAATGGGCCTGAATTGGGGTTCTCTGCCTATTTTGGCATTGAAGTCACCTATGACTAATTTGATGTCATATTTTTGAGCCTGGTCCACTACTTTTTCTAGCTGATCGTAGAAATCATCCTTCACCTCATCATCTTTGTCTTCAGTTGGTGCATATACGTTATATATATATATATATATATATATATATATATATATATATATATATATATATATATATATATATATATATTATCATGATTTACAATGTTCACTATTATTCTGTAAGGCCATTGTAATAAATAGATAATATGATTTTTACATATAAACTAACTCTAACTAACATTGATTGGGCCAGACTCCATGGCTACGCTGTATTATAAGCCAATAAAAAAAAATAGTGGCTGGATCCATTTTATCTCAATTGGGTTATGTTTTAAAAGATATTTTACAATACATTAATTTTCTTAAAATTACAAAACTTGACTTACACTACTATGATTCTCCCCAGCTTCCGTCCGTTAAAACAGTCCGTTAAAACAAGTTATTAAATAAATATTAAAAATTGCACAACTTATTTTGTCAAATTCTAAAGCATTGTTGACTAGAATTGAAACATATTCCATTTTATCTTGCTTAAGTAATATTTAATAAGCAAATTTGCTAAACATTCATTTTCTCGAGAAAAAAAAAGAAAAGGAAACTTGAAACCGCTATCATTCTCATCGGCTCATATAAGTGATTTCGGTAAGGAACACCAAGTCAGGCAAATCAACGGTTTTTCTAATAATCAGTTATTTTCAGGGTTTTAGCTATTTGTTTACTTGTGTAAAGGTTTTTTAGGTTATTTCTTGAAGATGAATGTGTTATTTACTTGAATTATTGATATTGCCAATGACCAGTTATTTTTAACAATTTCAGTAACTGTTATTTATGATGTCATTAAAAAAAAGTTTTGATGGAAAGTTATTCAATTTAAAATAATTGTTGTTTTTGATATATATTTTTATTTTGAAAAACCGGTTATTTGCATCGGTTAAAACTGACACCCCTAGCCTATGCTGTTATTTTATAATTCTCTCATGTAACCAGTAAAAATACCTTTTTATGTTATTTTTTTAAATTTATAAGGACTACACGTATACCATTTCTATGCCTTTTTCTTTTTTGCCCATATTCTTCTCATTTTTTCTCCCATCTCCCTCCTTCGTTCTTCTTTTATGTTAAAATATATTATAACTTTTTTTTTTATTTGTCAAAATTAATATTTGTATCAATACTTATACAATAATTTAATGGTATTGAAAAGGTTTTCCAGTATTAAACTAAATCAATAACTTTTTAATTTTTGTTAAAGAATAGTTTTATAATTAATTTAATCAGCCTTTAATCTCTTTATAGAATGACAACTTTATACATGTAATCTTATTGCTTAGGGGGATCCTAAGAGAATCTTGGAAGGAATCTGTTTAAATGGAATCTGGCAACAGCGGACTAATGCTGAGTTAACGGGGTTATATGGGAATGTGAATATAGTAACCTTCATTGATGTAAGCCGCCTCAGACGGGCTGGACGTTTGCTAGAATGCCTCAAAATCAGGTTACAAAGAAATTTATTCAAGAAGAAATTGGTGGCAAACGAAGGTGAGGCATACCACGGTTGCGGTGGATGCATGGTGCAACTGAAGATGCCCAATCCATGCTAGGGATCTGGAATTGGAAAGCGACAGAGCCCTGTCCCCATGCGGGATGTAGAGCCACATAAGAAGAAGCAGAGGAATGATACTCTCAATATTGCTGCTTATATTTTGATATTAGAATTTAATACTATCGATACTGCTTTCAATACTTTAATGAAACCAAATATTAATACCTCCCTACACAGATCTTGAAACACAGATATTTTCATTGTTTATATGTCTCTATGTTTTTATTTTGTACAGGAAGGTTATATATTTTGTTTGACCTATTCCCTACTTAATCCCTTTATGTATATATCTCTTCTTTTTTCATGTTTCTTCATTTTTTATATCAGATCAAATGTTTTATGATTGTTTCTCTAATTTTAGATAATACTCAACAGCAATCAGTTTCTTTACCACAGACATCCAGTTCCATCCTCAGCAGTGTACTTGCCTCTAGGTTGGGAATATCCTTGCCCAATCCTGCACCAGAGGTAGAAATGATTAGACATGTAGCTGTTGCACCAGTTGTTGTCACACAGGTATGTTGTTTATAACTTGTAAAGGCAAATCAACTGTAGTTTAAAAGTGATGAACAGTTGACTATAATGGTAAATTAAGGCAGATTAATTATTTAGAATCCAAATAAAAAATATTTTTAAGTAAGCATGGCTCCAAATCATCCTATAAAGGCGTAAATGATGGTAAATATTATACCTCAGTGGTTTTCCTAACACAATATTTGAGATCTTCCCGGTCCTAATTACCTTCGATAATCAAGGTTCTACTGTATTAGGATTTTTAATTATTTTTATTTTTTTACTTATTTATAATTTTTTGTTAGTAAGTTTATATTATGTCGAAATAATTGACTGTGGATTTAATCAAGGAGATGATAATTGGGAATCAAAAATAAAACTTAAAAATTCAGTCAAAAATAAAACTCAAAGTTAAAAATGGTTTACAGTATAATGTGTGCCGACATTTCAGCTTGCTTCTCGCAGGCCTTCTTCAGGGCTATGAAAATATACGAAGAAGTATGAGAAAATGAGAAAGAAATCCTTTATTTACAGGCAGTGCTGCCCAAATACCTTGGGTTGTCACACACACAGCATACTTATCAATCTTTTGTTAGACTTAATATAGATAATATTTTTTTTCATTTAATTTTAGCTCTAAACACATTATTGTTATCAATACATTACCTATATTATATTTTTTCGAAATTGAGGTTCATTATTGGCTTATCGAAGGCTATTATTATGGAAATACTATCGATTTAAAGATCGCACGCTCACATTTAGATTTAGTTTAACATTTCCGATATTGAGGTCCATTATTGGGTTATCAAACTCGTTTATTATGAAAATATTTTATAGGGATATTCGAAATAAAATAAATCGATGCGGTAGGCGCGTGATCTTAAAATCGATAGTATTTTCATCGTAAGCACCTTCGATAACATAATAATGAACCTCAATATCGAAAAACTTTTATATTCATATTCAAATAATATTCAATTAACATTGTCTTTTATTTCTCGATGCGGAATATAAATAACATATGACTTTTTTTCACACAGAGAGGGAAAAAAAATTCATACCATGCTTTTATTTCGAAAATATTATATTTTACAATTATAAGTCAAAATGTTTATTGTGAAGAAAAATTATAATTCCTATTTCTTCATGGCTATGCTTTACTTAAAGAAAAATATTATATTGCTTTTTTTCAATCAGAAATAAGTAGAAACTAAATTAAATCAGTTTTTATTTGATTAAATATTTATTCGAATAAATTTGTATCCGGTTAATTTTTATCCGAATGAAATTTTAGTTTAAAATCAATGACTAAAAATTTATTCGGAATTTTTAATTGTTTTTTTAATCGGATATAATTTTAGTCATGTTGAATAAACTTTTAATCGTGATTTAAAATTCCGACTAAAAATTTAGTCATTTTTTAATCTGATCAAATTTCAACCGATTTATACCCAACTCTGCAACTATGTCATCTAGAAAGGCTCCTTGTTCTGTTTGGGATTGTTCCGCGAGACCCAAACCAGATGCCTCTCACGGTGAATTCTCTCTCTCCGAAGATCTCGCGGAATTCCTCTTTCAGGAAAGAGATGCACTTCTCATAAATGTTCCTCTTTTCCTTTCCTCTCCACCTGTCTGATCTAGGCCGTTACTCTCGTACCTAACTGTCGGATCCAACACCAGTGCTGCCATTCAGTTTGAAAAATGCGACATTATCTGCATATATCGCGGATCCGTAAGTATCGATGCAAAATACCTCGTCGAAGCAGGTGAAGTTCTTTTTCCTAAGGATCCTTATCAGTTCATGCTTGATTCTATGGTGCTGGCATGTTTTGAGGAGGGAGTTGGGACATTTTCCACGCATATGGGCTGGTGTTTCAGACTCTCTGCCAAAAAGAGGGACCCAACTTCTCTCTGCTGTCTGCTGGCTCCCGGGACTCCACCCAGGAGTGCATAGTTATTATTCAGTTTTAGGGCGCTGGACAATTCAGACTCCATATTTATCTGTTGGCTTTTGGGGTTTCTTTGAAATGACGAACGCCAACGTCCTGCCACCTGCAATCAGAGTTGGGCAAAATTTATTTGTAGATAATAGATAACAGATGAAATCATCTATTATTCGATGTGTCCAATAAAGATAACCATATCATCCGTTATCTGCAAATAACGAATAATTGAACTTTATCTGTCATCTTTTATTTTAGATTATTACTCGAATTCGACAGATGAAATTATTCGAATAAGAAATCATTCGATAAATAAATATTATTTGATAATTATCACTCCAAAAGTTATTCAATTCGCGATTAAAAAAAATAAAAGTTGAATTTGAAAAATGATTGGTGGCATATTAATACTACCAATTTTAAGTCCACGAGCTAAAGTATCGATTTATTTAAATTTTTCTGATTTGTTTGATATTGAGGTCCACTATCATGTCTTCGGTGAGGTATTTTTTTAAAATGCAATCGATATTAAGATTCCGCGCTCGCATATCGACTTATTTAAAGTTCTCATATTTTTTCGATATTGAGGTGTCCACTATTATTTTTTCGGGTTCGCAATTTTTTAAAATGCAATAGATTTTAAGATTCGGCGCTCGCATATCGATTTATTTAAACTTTTCCGATTTCTTCGATATTGCGGTCCACTACTATGTTTTTAGGGTCACAGTTTTTGAAAATGAAATCGACATTAAGATTCCGCACTCGCATATCGATTTATTAAAACTTTTCTGATTTCTTCGATATTGACGACCACCACTATGTTTTCGCCGCAGAGGTCGCAGAATTTGAAAATGCAACCGATTTTAAGATCCCGCACTCGCATATCGATTTACTTAAACTTTTCAGATTTCTTCGATATCTAGATTCACTAATATGTTTTCGGGGTCGCAGTTTTTTAAAATGCAATCGATTTTAGAATTTCGCGCTCACATCTCGATACTGAATTGCGCGATCTCAAAATCGATTGCATTTCAAAAGCTGCGAGCCCGAAAACATACTAGTTGACCTCTAATATTAAAGAATTCCGAAGTTTAGATAAATCGATATGTGAGCGCGGAATTTTAAAATCGGTTGTAATGTATTTTAAAAAACTGCGACCCCCTGCAGATAAATATTAATAACAAATATTTTCAGTGCAATAGAAGCCAAGTGTTAAACTAAATTATCAAATTATAAGCAGAAATACAGTTATTTGCAAAAAAATAGATGTTGGGTTCCTTCGATGGCAGATTTTTTCAGGTAGGATTGATATCCTAGTTAAATTGACACTGACCTTGGCCAACCAGCTGGAGGAGCATAGGTGGGGGGCTTCAGATCTGTTCCTTACCTCATAAGCGGTCAGGCTCCAGTAACACGCCGCATCCTTTACCTTCAATTATCAGCAAAGATCATTGGTCGTTTTACACCAAATCTTGGAAATCAACTTCAAGCCTCTCACATCACACCTGAACCAATTTTGAACTTAAACGGGTGGGAAAAACCCAATCATAAAATAGGTCATCGTGTACCAAATGTTTCTCTGTTACCGCCCTGAGCCAAACTCCCAATATATACCCATATATCTTATATACAATGGTAAAAGATAAATATAGTGAAAGTACATAAAAGATAGATTATACGTATCAGAATAAGAGTAACATAAAGGAAATTCAGCGATTATATCGTACAACTTAATAGAATACAGTAGAACCTCTGTATATCGGACTTCCATCTATCGAAAATCTCGATATATTGAATTTTTATTAGAAAAAACTATTCTGTTTATCGAATAAAATTTTTATATAACGAACAAAAACTTCCAATTAAAAAAAATATTAATTTTAATTGTCATCAAAAAGAGCCCTTAGTTTACGTACATTAGAATGAGTAATAATTATATAAGAAAAAAAAGTGTTCCACTGGTTTGCAAAGCAATGGAAATTTAGGGAAGACCTTGTTTCAGAAGAAGCACAGTAATACCTAAATTCTCTGAATCTCTCTCCTAACTGAATGAAATTTTCATTTTAAATTCAGATTCACTTAGTCTTTCTTGCTGTGAATATTGCTCTTAAACATGACTTCCTTGATGAACTATACACAAATAGACATCAGAATCTATTTTGCGTGAAAACAAAAATAAATTAATTTTTATGTATGTTTGCACATTTTCTTATTAAATTATAAATGTACATTTGTAAAAAATCTTCAATCACAAATGTGATTTGTACAATTTTTCATCTTTACAACATCTGGGCATTTGAAAAGGTTGTATAGCTCCCTGTTCTTGCGTCGTTTCCATTTTTCGCCAGATTTTATGGGTCCAAATATCCTTCTAAGGACCGTCCTCTCGAATGCAAGTAACCGATTCTCATCTGCCTTTGTCAAGGACCACGCCTCCGAGCCATAAGTTATCACTGGGCGAGTGAGTATTTTATATATCCTTATCTTTGTCTCCTTTGGGAGGTACTTGCTTTTGAGGCGCTTTCCTAGGTTATAGCAACACCTGCTGGCAGCAGTGGTTCTTCTTTTAATTTCTTGGAATATGTTTTTTTGTGAGTTAATCTCGTTCTCCAAGTAGACAAAGCTGTCGAAACATTGGAATTCATACTGGCTTACTTCAAAAAATTATTCTTTTTCTTCTATTCCTCCAACTCGCATATATTTTGTCTTCTGTTCATTGACAATAAGACCAAGTTTTTTTTTGTCCCGTCTTCCAATGCAAGGAGCGCTTCCTTCAGTGCCTTTTCGATCAAGCTATAATTATAGTTTACAAGCTATAATGACTAAAGGTCATCTGCATAGCCTAAAACTTGTTTAAGTCTACTATACCGTATACCGCCTACCTGGATTCCTATAGCTTTATATTCCCCAAGATTGAAGAGTAGGCAGGCGAGAGATCAGATCCGACTTTTATTAGGCACTTTGACCCTGCCATGGTCATTTTTACAAGACGAATGAGCTTCTTGGGTATGTCCATCTCTTCTAGTGCTTGATATAGCTCATTTCGGTCTACATTGTCATACGCTGTTTAAAGTCTACAAAGAGAGGGTGCGTGACTGCCTTATGCTTCTTGCATTTCTCCAGGAGCAGCCTCAATGAGAATATCTGGTCGGTTGTGGACCGTCCTCTTCTAAAGCCCGCATGTTAGTTCCAAAATTCTCTCTCTGCGTACAGTGAGAGCCGTGCTAATAAGATGTTTAAGAAGACTTTATAGGCGAAGGAGAGGAGGGTAATGCCCCGATAGTTCTCGCAGTATAAAATAAACATTAGAATTTATTCGAATAATGCATGGTTTTCAGGTATGAGCAAAAAAAAAAAACAAAAAAATATAATGTTTTTTCCCCTTTTTTTATACTTCCGAGGAAAATTTGAAGTAACAAAGTTAAAACTCGTAAACAGTACACTATAAAACATAAATGATCAAATTTTCCGAACTTCTCCAAAATTTTTCTCCGAGAGCTCTTGCTCAAAGATTAATTTACTATTATCTGACGTCTAATGAACAGATTAAAGCACTTTCCAGCTTTCCAACACTTACTTACAACTACGGCCCCAGAAAGATCTAGATTCACTGGGCTATTTTGAATCAGCAACTTTCTGAAACGCTTCAGTTGATGACAGCGTTCTTTCAAGAGATACGTGTCGGTACTCAGGCCCGATTGACGTACTTTTACGTTTGAAAATTGAAAAATGCATTTACTTTTCAACTGTTTTCCGGACGAGGAGTAGAGATAGTTTTTTGAAATTTATAAATTAAATAATTTCATTATATTTACATATTCACATTATGTTTACATGTTTGTTTTAAAATTAGTACATATTTGGCATTTTTCATTGCATGAAAATCCTAGCCCTAGTAATCATGGTAAACATTTTGGCAATATGTGTGGAGAGATTCTTCATATTTTCTTCACTCGGATATAAGAAAGAAATTCTCTTGGTCCCCTCATGTTTCTTATTAAGTGGATTATACTTAATTTCAAAATTCCCGTCTTGTCTGCTTTAATTGGAGTTATTAAGGACGTTTCTGAGGAGGAAATCCTAGTTAAAAAATATTTCCAAAATTTTATCTTAGTTAAATCACAGAAGAAGCGTAGAATTTTCAACAAAATATTTAATCTTTAATCCTTTTGACCAATATTTTGAGACCTGCCTATTTATCTTATTGGTCCTAATTCAAACATTATTTTGGCTGGTCACTTTTTGATAAATAACACCTATTTAATTAATTTATTCTTCTCTTTTATCTTTCCGTTGTTTCATTTAATTCTACTCTGCTTTTTCTGTTACATGATTCCAACTTAATCAGCGATTCTCTTAATAAAATAATAAGCTCATTCCAGTTTCCTGTTTCTTTCAGTTCTTCCCATGGCTTTATTCATTTAATCTTTAGCATCCCTGTTCCTACCAACCCTCCAAAAGTCCTTATATGCTGAAAACTTATCTTATGAATCTGTTAAAAGTGATGTTGAAGTGCTATCGTGGAATCCTATTTTCCTTTATGCTGCTATTGACTTTATGGTTGATTCACATACTTCCTCCTTTTATACCGCAATAAATTCCCGTGCCCTTCTCCTTTCTAGACATCTACATCTCTTTGTCTCCGTGTGTTTTGACTCACCTAATAAATTAAAGTCCTAATGAGGAAGAAAGATGGAGCTAGGCACAAGAGACTTCCTTTCAAAGATGACTTTTTCTATTTTTAACTTCTCTGTAACCTCATTCAAACCTCAGTACGTTGGGCTAAATCCATCTGCTTTCATGAATCTTGAACCAATATTACTGGCTCAAAGTTAAACGTGAAAATTGTCTCTAGTAAAACCTATTAGTAAGATCCTATCTTCTTACAAGTTTCACCCATTCAAAGTTAAATGTGAAAATTGTCTCTAGTAAAACCTATTAGTAAGATCCTATCTTCTTACAAGTTTCACCCATTCACCCAATCCTCCATTTTACTTGTTCCTTTCTTTCCAGCTCATCTTCCAATATTGACTCTTTCCATGCTAATTCAATTAGCAATAATATTCATTACTGTTTTAATGACTAATTCCAAACCTGGGCACTTATTTTTCTTTCATATTTCTCATGAAGATCTTCTGATCTCTGTAATTACATCTTATACAAATAACTTTAGTCCTGATAGCATCCCAGTAAATATTATCCAAATAAGATTTCTAATTCCTTCTTCACTCCTAGTGATTACTGTCAACTTTTGAAACCATTAGAATGCATCCTTCAGTCACTACTCACTTGTTATATTGGGTGAGAAAATCTCCTAAATTATTTTCAATCCGGATTTCTCCATCCATTCAGTGCTCCTTAAAATCGCCCAAGACTTTTTTCGTGCCATAGACTCATCATCATCATAGTTGACATGGCGACCTGTCACCAAGTATCGGCCTCCTCCGAAAGTTTCCGTCAGTTGGCTCGGTCTGTTACAGCAGCTTTAAAGTTTCAGTCACCAAGGAGCACCCAAGGGCCGCTGCCACATTGTCCGCCCATCTTATATTAGGTCGACCTCTTGAACCGAACAAAAAATTCTTCTAAATGTTTTTCTTTCATTGCCTGGCCTCATCAGCTTCGGTAATGAAGTCAGAATGGGTAATGAAGCACTTATTTGGACGAACTGGGTGCACTACGGTCTTATAAAGGTTGATGTTAGTCCAATTAGAGAGGCACCTGTTCCTGAAGTGTTTGGCCAGATCAAAGTAGCTCCGTTTAGATTAGCGAACCTCCTGTTGATTTCTGCAGAGATGTTGTTTTGTTGTCCAACTTCCAACAATCAATTCCGCTGCCCCTGCTTCTCCTATTCTCAAATTATTTGTCTTGGCTTCATTGATATGCAAGCCAAATTTTCTAGCTTCTTCTTCTAGCGTAAGAAACGCTTCTCTGAGGACATGCTCAGATCTGGCAGCAATGTCGAAGTCGTCTGCGTATCCCAACAGCTAAGTGGTGCTATTAAACAGTGTGGCCCAAGTTCAGATGCCTCATTGGCCCACTACTCGCTCTCCTGCAAAATTAAAAAGGAGACATGCTAGGGCATTTCTTTCTCTCTCACTGCAGATGGTCATTATAGGTCCGTAGAGGCCAGCCCCAATGCAAACTGTTCGAGTCATCCATACCAACCGGATCAACTTCTTGGGTATGATCATTTCTTTTAACAATTCCCAACAATTAATAATCTTAATGCTTCTGAACTTTTCCAGAGATTTTGACGATGCTGATTATGGAATTCTACTCTCCAAGCTCCATGCCACTATATTATTAAATTGTTCCAGTCTTACCTATCAATTTGCTCCCAGTTTGTAGTTATTTCTAATTTCTCCCCCTCATCTTTCTATGCTGGTACACAGAATTCAGCCCTTTCTCATATTTTTTTCTCAATATTCATAAATGACTTATTTTAATGCATCCTTCATTCCAATGATCACCTACATACTGATGACTGCCAGCATATATATCTTTCCTTTCATCCATCCAAACTATCCTGCAAACAACAAGCTTGAAGATCTTACCAGAATTAGCGCTTGGGCTTATAAAAAGCTGCTTTCCTTGGATCCAAATAAATTCAAAGCCATTTTTATTGGATCTGGTCCCTTTCTGAAATCCATTCAATATTGTTTCTCAGTCAAAATCCTTGAAGTTATGTTTGATCAGATCCTATCATGGAAAGATATCTCTCATATTCCATCATTTGATATCCATTTCAAGGAAGTTCAAATACTCCCATCATCTCTTTTCTATATACACTTTTTAAGATTTATTATATTTAAGATGAACTTTTAATTTATATAATAGATAAACTAAATTTAAGGCTGAAAAGATCGATGAATCATTTTATTCGATTATTTTTGGGATCTACAGAGACTCTTGCATTTTACAATAATCGAAGTGGCTTTACCCTAACCACCGTTGCAAGTACTTTTTTGCTTCTTTCATATACTTTTAATTCAATCTCATCGCCCTCTTTATATCTTCTTACTCCTTCAGTTCAAATCCAATATTATCTCCTAAAATATACGATCCCGAACTTCCGATCTCTATATCGTTATTGTTATTAAACTATCAAAGAGCAACACTGACTAGTGGGAAAGGTTAGTTCTGTTTTTTCAACGTTTAACAACAGTTTAATGTTAGTTTTCCAAGTGAAATGCCAACAATGACATCATAGCAAAAGACGCTAAGGTTTAACTTTTTTATTTTGTTTAGTTTATATATATATGTTTTTTGGGTTTGAAAAATCACAATTGTTCTCTCTATACTATTACAACAGTTTTTTAAATAAATACATCTTATTCTGTTGTTTTAGAAGAATATAAGTGTATGTATCTCCTCCAATTTATATCATATTTATTTGTACTTATATTTTGAGGGATATTTATTTATTATTATATAAATAATTACTTAAATATTTTTTTTGTATAGTTGATTAATAAATTTGTATTGACAATTTGTGTTGTTAATCCAAAATCGGTGCAACTTTATTTTGGCAAAGTATCCCTGGAGGTACCGTTTCCCATTTTTCTGGAAAATACAAATTTGCCATTTTTTTTTTTTTTTTCATTTTCTATCAATTAGAATATTTTAAAGTGTTATGGATATAGAAATAATTTTTTTTTTCCTACAAATTACATATTGCCAAGAAAAGGTTATAGAACTCAATAACACTATAGTCCACCATGCTTCCTCTCTTTCTACATCTATATCTTGTCTCTTTGTCCTTTTCCTAACTCTCTAAGATTCGAAATTTTGCCTCCATTGTGTGTGAAATTAACAATTAACTGAGAGACTACCTCAGTGAAAAGAAAGGTTGTATGAGCAAAGCCCATAAGAAAATGATCGAGGAGAAAGTACAGAATATTTTAGATATCCTGGAAACTCGCTGATATATAGCAGTAGAGTGCATGTCCAGAGTGCAGGGTGTTCTGCAGATAGTGGTGATGGAAGTAGCGGTGCCGAGCATCAGAGAGGGACTTGGTGATGGGGTTGCCACATCACTTAAAACAGGCTCCACCACCCAAAATACCTCTATACAAGTCCATGTAAAGTCCATAAAAAGAGCGCCTTGATTACGTCTAGAGAAATTTGAAAGAATTAGGCGTGAATGACAAGGTGGTGAGGGCTAAAGAAGCTGGTGGCATCCAGTGGGATGGCCTCCGGGATAAAGGGCTTTGAACCTAGGATGAACAAAGAGTAGACACTGGACTAGAACCCCCTGACTCACAGGTCCATAAGTGACGGGTTACAGGATGCAAAATGTTCCTATGGCATCAATAGAGGATATGTGACCCGGAGAGAAGAGTGGAGTTCCTTCCGATCTGTGCTGGAAGGGAAACTGGGGGATGAAGATGGTTAGTGGATTGTAAGATATCCAGGATCATTGAGGTCTTACGGGACGCCGCTGAGGAATGTTTCTAGCACAGGAAGGCGAGGGTTCGCCGGAGTAAACCCAGCGGCCATATCAGAGGCGCAGATATGACCAGAGAGGTTGATTAACAAATATGTGTAAATGTCCATCAAACTGAAGTCTGGTTGCACACTGAAATATCTAATAGATGGCTTGGAGTGAATGTTGAATTTTTCAATGATCAGGCTGACTGTCTCCCTTACTTTCCTGCTGGTGATAACAACTGACTTAGGTTTCTTTAGGTATTCTGAGTTATGAGTCTCCAACCAATGGAACCAAAACTTCTTGTATCACGAAAAGAGCAGGTTGGCATTGATTCAGAGGTCCGCTTTGTTGTGGGTTATCAGGGCATAAAAGACCGTATCTCATGAGGTAATGCAAGATCTAGCGGGAGGTTTTCCTCTCGACCTACTTCTGCGAGAAGACAACTTCATGTTTAAGGTTAACAGATGAATCGGCATATCTACCAGAGCATCCAAGGATCGATGATGACCCCAGAAGATGATTATCTGGGAGGGCACAGTTGAGAAATGGAACCGGCAGTGGGTAATAAACCCGAAAAGGGGCTACTCTGAGAAAGTAATATCCCACCATTCGATCACGATTGAGAGAAAAATGGCTCCTCCCAGACTACAATGTCACCTCACATGACTTTCGAACGAAATTCGTTGAACATGGAAATGGTATGTTATATTAGGTGAATTATCCAATGCCTCCATCAGTTCGATCTATTCGGTCATGTCGAAAGAGGGTATAGTTAGGATTGGAAACTGAAGGGTTGCGGATATTAGGTTTAAGCCAAGCTTCAGATAAGGTGATAACATGAAAGAAATTTTAGAGGAAATAATCTAGCTATACTATACAAGATGTACTGGCAGAGTTTTAATAATTATGGTTAGTGATCTTTGTCTTTGAAATAGTTGTTTAGTGAGCTGTATTGGTGTACCGTATGCGTATAGTATAGGCTGACTATATATAGTACTATGTAAGAAATATTCATATTTTTGCTTATTTTTTTAATATTACAGAAAACATATATTCCCCATAATTTTCATGTTTTTTTGCCAAAATCATATTAAAATTAAATCTTTTGCCATAAGAAAATCATGATAACTATTCGTCCAATATATGAGTTAAAAAAATAAAATAAATAAATTATTGATCAGTTGAGTTTACTGTCAGATAATGAAGTTCGTACATTTACTATGACCAATGTTTTTTAAATCTTGAGGTATTGCTGGCTTACCAATATTACTTACAGTTTACAAAGTTCTCTGCTATAAAATGATCTTTGAGTACTTAAGCATCATGCTACTTAAATTCCTATCTCATTTTTAATTTTCCTATAACCATTCCTTTTATAAATGTGTGTAGGTATATTTATTTATATTTTATTATAGCTGTTTTTATTTTCATTGTCTGTTTTTTTTTTTTTGTTTTTTTTTTTTGAGCAGGTAGTGAAAGAAACTGATACTGACAATTCTCAGCCAAAGAAGAAAAAATATGCTAAGGAGTCTTGGCCAGGAAAGAAAACGGTTCCTACCCTACTTGTATGACTGCATCAAATCGATAAATAGGGAATGCTCATTTGTTTGTATGTTAAAAAAAAAAAATACAGAAAAATATTTAATTTGTTTATCAATTAGTTCTTATAAAACTGCAAAATATGTTTTTAAAAATTAAAATAAAAATTATTAAAAATCATTATTATTTTATTTCCTTTTCAAGTTCTGAAGCTATACAATACAATATCAGATCCGATGCTGTATGTTTAAAAAAATGAAGTCCATTTAGATAAAAGTACAAATACTGAGTCATAAAAATAAAATTATACAGTGATATACACTTTAATTATTTATTTACTATCTTTATCCTTATTAATGAGAAACTTTACACTCTAGTTATATTTTATAGGAAGCTACAACCATTCAAAAAATTTGGTGCGGTACGCACATCACACAACTTTCACTTGCCACATTACTTGAAATTAATTTTAAAATTTTCTATTTAGTTTCCATGGAAACATATATTTTTCATTAAATATTATAAAAGTAGAAATTATTATCTAAAACGATTACTTAAGTTAATGTGTTTTTCATTCTCTCCATTACCTTCTACAACTTTATGCGTTAAATATTGATTTTTCTTACATCGATAGCTTTTCAACATTATATTATGCATCTATATTACTACTCTTATTTCTGGAAATTTGTTATGAACCTGGAAAAATATTTCTCCTTGAGTTAATTATCAAATTTTTCCATAATTTATCCTTTTTTATTAATACGAACAATGAGGGAATGTAAATTATTTCAAATAAACAAAATTAAACGTACTTTAGAGGAAGCTATTTTGAAAATTCGTCAATTAAGGCCTGTCAGACTATTTCATCTGCTAATCTGTTAATATACTTCACTCCATAGAAAAATATCGTTTTCATGTGAGTAGGGCTGACGAACAACTGATAGGAATAAGTCATCTAATCGGAAAGCGTTGGTTCGGTTCGCCAATATCCACACACATGGGAACTTCGATTCGCCAACAACGGTTCGTGCGAACCAAGTTCCCCTGTGTGTTGAGGGTCGACGAACAACGGTCTTCCATCGAGATGGAAAACATTTGTTCGGTTCGCCGACAGAGCTCAGGGTGCTATTATCATAAGCCAATGAGGCATTCTATTATTTGAATAGTTTTTCCTTTCTATTTCATTTGAAATCGTAATTATTGCAACAAACTAATAACTTTTATTGAGCCCCCAGGGATTAAAATTAAATTTTATTTTTTCTTTCCCAGTGTATAAAAGTAATGAAATGATTTTTATATTTGGCATACAAAAAAAAAGCAATATCACGGTTTTTATTTTTGTTCTAGAAAAGTCATGATTTGATTTTCAATAATTAATAATTGATAATCAAATAATTAAAGTGAATTAAAGGAGTAGTGCTCACCAGAAATGGGAAAATGGACCAAGAGCTCTCAAACAGGATTAAAAAAGCAAATAGCATATACTACCAGCTATGCAACACAGTGGTGGGGAAAAGGGAATTGGAAAATAATGTAAAATTACATATCTTCAAGTCCATATACCTACCTACCCTCATCTATGGAAGTGAGAGCTGGGTCCCGTTGGACAAGCACTGGAGTAGGGCTACCGCGGCAGAGATGAAATACCTCCGGAGAATGGCAGGCAAAACAAGGAGGGACAGAGTTGGGAATGAGAGAATAAGGGGAGACCTGGGAGTGACTGCACTGAGGGAAACAGTGGAGAGACGACAGCTGGGATGGTTTGGTCATCTGTGCAGAATGGATAAGGGCCGGGGCCCAAAGAAATTCTTTGAAGCCAGGCCTACCGGACGCCGCCCTCGAGGAGGACCAAGATTGCAATGGATGGACCACATCTCAGGGATTGGTGAAAGGAAGGGAAGGTCAATAAATGTAATGAAAGCGCTGGCTGGAGATCGAGAAGCTTGGCAGTCTTGGACCGGGGCACCTCCACGCTGAAAGGCACTAAAGGAGGAAGATAAAGAAGAAGAAGAAGAGAATGAATATTAAGGTTATTTGAATATTTTCGTTATTGAGGTCCATTGTTGGATTATCGAAGATGGTGACTATGAAAAAAGTATCTATTTTAAAATAATAGGGACACGTATCGATTAATTTTAATATTTCGGATTTCATTGATATTGAGGTCCATTATAAGGTTATCGAAGATGCTGATTATGAAAAAAGTATCGATTTTAAAATAATAGGGACACGTATCGATTAATTTTTACATTTCGGATTTCCTTGATATTTAGGCCCATTGCTGGGTTATCGAACTACGAAAAAAGTATCGATTATAAAATCATTCGCTCACGTGTCGATAAATGTTAATATTTCAAATTTTCTCGATATTGAGGTCGTCAGGGAAATGCCGTTTCAATGACATAATGAGAATATATTAGGTTTTCTAAGATACTAATTTGAATTACCAAGCAATTCGATTAGTTATTACTTCACATAATTCTTCGAAACAGGATTCGTTTATCAGGTTTTCAAGGGCGCAAATTTCTTATTTACTACAGGGTAATAGACAATAGATAAATTAATTGACAATTTTTAGAACTAATACACACACCCAGTCATATATATATATATATATATATATATATATATATATATATATATATATATATATATATATATATATATATACCCCGGCTCCGATAAAAATATATATAAAAAAATTATATATATATATATATATATATATATATATATATATATATATAATTTTTTTATATATATTTTTATCGGAGCCGGGGTGGCAGAGCAAGGAAATCAGTTATAAACTTCACTCCGTTTAACGAGGGGATAGGTGTATTGCGAATAAGGGGTCGCTGGTTTAATACCACGGTTATTAACGTATATGCACTAACCGAAGACAAAGATGATGAGGTGAAGGATGATTTCTACGATCAGCTGGAAAAATTAGTTGTCCAGGCTCAAAAATATGATATAAAATTAGTCATAGGTAATTTCAATGCCAAGATAGGCAGAGAATACCAATTCAGGCCCATTGTCGGAGGCCAAAGCCTTCACGAAACGAGCAATGACAATGAAATGATATGTATTAGTCTGGAAGCAGCTAAGGGTCTAGTGGTCAGCGGGACGATTTTCCCGCACAGAGACATCCATAAATACACTTGTGTAAGCCCTAAAGGTGCTAGACAATAGATAAGAGACATCAGAGCTCCATCCAAGACATAAGAAATTATCATGGAGCAGACTGTGATTCGGACCACGCTCTGATTAGGATCAAATTCCGTCAGAGGCTGAAGCGAATCCACAAAGTTGGGGAACAAGTGGAAAGAAGAAGGCATGAAGTCCATAATCTGAAAACCCTGAATTAAAAGATAAATTCCAAATTGAGCAGATGAATAAATTCGAGTTCTTGGACTCAAAGGGCCTCACGGTTGGTCAACACCGAGAGGCATTAGAGACCCGGCTAAAAGAAACAGCTAAGGAAGTCATAAGTATTCAGGAGAAACGAAAAGCCAAGAAGTGGTTCACAGAAGCACTGCCTTTTCACATGGCAGTGGAGGAAAGAAGAAAAATGATAGTCCTCTGCCAAAGCTGATCAAGTTACGTTGGAAAAATACATCGCCGCCAGGGCAAAGACAAACAGGATAATAAGAAAAGCAAAAAGAGAATTCCTCAAAGAAAGACTGGAAACTATTTAGGACAACTGGCAGGCCGGAAATATATGCGAATTCTGCGCAGACATCAGGAAAGAAAAACAAGCGAGAAACACGCAAATGCGAGGAAAAGATGGCAGACTGATGGCATCAAAATAAAAGGTATTAAGCATCTGGAAAGAACATTTCTATAAGCTTCTCAATCAAGGGAACCCCACAATCGAAGAAGACATGGACCACGCGGAAGACCTCGACCCACAAGAGGTTGAAAAACCAGACATTCTGGATGTGGAAATAGCTATCGACAGGCTTAAAAGAAGAAAGACCCCAGGATTGGGCAGTATATCACCAGAGGTGTTTAAATGTGGGGGAGGAAACCTCTAAGAGCCAAGCTATTAGTACTAATCCAGAAAATATGGGAGGAGGAAAGCATAACGGAAGTTTGGAAAATAGGCCTAATATACCCTATCATTGGGCCTAAGCAGAAGGAGCCTCGCTCTCCTTGGTTTGATAATGATTATGAAAATGCTACCCGTTGAAATAAAGTGGCCTACCGAACAATGACTCAGTGGGGTATAAGGCAGAAGGTCCGTAAGTCATTGTCCTGAGCTCGCCTGGTACAGTCACAGAAAATTCCCTCAACAGCGCTGAACAGATGAGCTTTTTTTCATATTATTTCTTAATATATATTTTTATTTATGTATATAAAACTTAATTTTATTTGTTTATTTTCATTTTTAGTCTCATTATCGCTTTTCTTTTAATTTTCTTAAATTTTTGTTTGGATCTTTATCAACTGGAAAATTGGGGAGATTCCAGACCTTCCCTCCGAACTCACTAGCCCGTTAAAAATAAAATAAAATGGGCTTGGGGTCGAATTAAATTTCCACCGGACAAAATTATTTCTCAAAGAGCAGAAAATATAATTCCAACATATTT
Source organism: Rhaphigaster nebulosa (assembly GCA_948150685.1). Taxonomy (NCBI): domain Eukaryota; kingdom Metazoa; phylum Arthropoda; class Insecta; order Hemiptera; family Pentatomidae; genus Rhaphigaster; species Rhaphigaster nebulosa. The sequence goes on from OX411307.1 coordinate 13,608,944, forward strand.
AACTGCAAAAAGACTTTTAAAAAACCTCTCCATTTTTCATTCATAAAATTATCACAAATCTGATGGTAAATGTAAAAAATATTAAAAAATTAAGAGATGGATCTTTAGTGATACAAACATTAAATGGTCAGCAATCTAGCAAACTATTATCCTACAAAGATTTCGGAGATAATATCCAGTTGAGATAACAGCCTATAATACCTTAAATTATAGCAAGGGCGTGGTCCGATGTTATGATATTCAATATATGGAATTAGAGGAAATAAAACAGGAATTAATATCAATAATTAAGGACATAGTCAGGATTAAATAAAAAAAATAACGGTAACGAAAGTTTAATCCATAATTACATGGTAACTTTCCCTGCTCCTAAACCTCCACAAACATTACAAATTGGTTATGAAACAATTAGAGTGCAGCCATATATTCCTAGCCCTTTACCTTGTTTTAATTGTTTGGGTTTTTCTCAGTCTATAACACTATGTAAAAAAGAAGCTATATGTGTTCAGTGTAGCCAATCTAGAGACATGGAGAAAATATTAGATGTAATCTACCGGCTAGATGCGCTAACTACAATGGTTCACGTAATGCCCTTGACCGCTCGTGTCCCGTGTTCAAAATCCAAAAGGAAATCAAAGGAATACAAATTAATAATAAAATACCTTTAAACGAAGCCAAAAAAATGTATAGAGAAAAAATCCTACTCATTTTAATAAGTCTTTGTCAAAAAATTGCCCAAAACCAAAATAAAACAACCGAAAAAAAGGATGTTGCAATCCAGACCAATATTTTATATTATTTTCGGGACTGCAGACAATTATAAACAAATCAATGTCTGTCCATTGGAGGACAGACGGCATTCAAAAAGCCTATTATCTCTCGACCACTTTCGCCAATCCCAGGCGTTAGTGGCTTGCTGACCCCCCTCCTCCGTCTCCCCTCTCCACCACTCCCACTCCGTCTCTCCACACCACCCCCAACCTTACTCCCCACTCCACCACCCCCACCCCAACCTTCCCACCACCCTATCCCGACACTATCTTGTTCGATTCGTTCGCTAATAATGAAATAGACGAGGAAGGTTTTGAGTTTCAAAAAAAGAGCGGAAGGCCAAAGAAGAAACAACACGATAAAACAGATAACACATAGATAAATTTATTTAAATTAGATTCAATTTTTTTTTCATTTTATTTATTTTTCTTTTCTCTAATAATTATTAAATATGTCCTTTCTTCAATGGAATTGTAACGGATTAAAACACATTTTAAGGATCTTGAAATTTTGATAAGAGATACGAACTCGTTCTGTGTTGCCCTTCAAGAAAAAAATGTTCTAAATCACGAAAAAAGAACTTTAATATTTACAGGAAAGATGGTCCTAATACAAACCATGACTATCACGGTTTTCTTCTTGCCATACACCAATCTCTATATTCCGAACTAATTCCAATAAACACTCACCTCCAAGCTGTAGCTGCTAAAATTCATCTTAATTTCACTTTCTCCTTCTGCAATGTACTCGTATACCTACCACAGGATCGTTCAGTAGATACACAGCATCTCTTAGACATATTAAAGGTATCTGCAGAAAAATATTTATTCAATCTAAAGCCGAATCCTGGAAAAATTCGTGAGTGGTATAAATGCTTCTACAAGTTCTGCCATTGTTGGGACAAAATCCGAAAACTTACTTCCAAAACCTCTCACTCCCGCATTACCATATTAGTCAACGGATAACTGTCCGATGACCCATCAAACGTTTCAAATACCTTTGCTTATTACTTCTCCGAAATAGATAACTCCAAACGAAATAGTACTCCGGAGAAAATTGAATTTCAAAATAAAACAGATGTTACCCTAGACTAAAATTAATTATACACATTGTTAACCTAAAATTTACAATGTGGGAACTCAATAACATACTGGACAGGTTAAAAGATTTCTCACCCGGCCCGGATAATTTAAATTATGACATGATAAAAAAACTTTCAAATAGAACTGAAAAATGGTTTCTTGAGTACTACTATTACAGTGTATTTTGGCACACCGGCAAATTACCAAATAACTGGCGCAATTCAATAGTTATTCCAATTCCAAAAACCGGTAAAGATAAACGCATCCCATCAAATTACCGTCCAATCTTTCTCACAAGTTTTATTTGCAAAATAATGGAGCGAATGGTCAATAGAAGGTTAATATGCATTATAGAAAAGAATAACTTCATACAACAATTTCAATCGGGATTTCGAAAAGGTCGATCGACAATAGACCACTTGGGAACATTGGAGACAGAAGCCCATAATACTTTTATTAACAAGCAACAAATGATCGCTGTCTTCTTCGATATGCTGAATGAATATGAGTAGCTGTTTAGATTCCGGCCGAGACAGTCGTAGACTCTCCGCACAGTATTAAACAGATAAGAGTTTTCCTTTATTATAACATTAATTTATTTATTGTTTTGTTTTTTGCAGTCTGTTTTACTTTATTATTATTATTTTGTCTTATTTATCTGGAAGAAATTCTTTTATTTAGTTAAATCACTACTATTTATTTTTCTTTTATTATTTTTTTTTCTTTAATATTTCTTTAAACGAAAAATGGGAGAGCCTCCTGACCCTCCCGAATTAACTAGTCCTTTAAATAAAAAAAGAAAATGGGCTCGGGGTCGAATCAAATTTCCCCCCGACAAAATTTTACCACAAAGAGGAGAAAACATACCACCAACCTATTTATTAGTGAAAAGAATAGATGAAGAAGACTTTAAAAAAGTCTCCCCTTTTTTTATCCATAAAGTAATCTCTAACTTGGTAGGAAACGTTAAAACCGTAAAAAAGCTAAGAGACGGGTCTCTTCTAATACAAACAATAAATGGACAACAATCCAATAAGCTTCTATCCTATACGGACTTTGGTGGACAATACCCAGTACAGATAACTCCTCACAACACACTTAACTATAGCAAAGGCGTGATCCGTTGTTTCGATTTTCAATATATGGAAATAGAAGAAATTAAAAAAGAACTGACCCCAATTATTAAAGACATAGTAAGAATTAAATCAAAGAATAACGGAAACGAAGTATTAACGCATAATTATATTATAACATTCCCGACCCCTAAACCTCCAGATACAATACAGATTGGATACGAAACAATTAGAGTTCAACCGTATATACCTAACCCATTACGATGTTTTAATTGTTTGGGTTTTTCTCATCCTACGGCACAATGTAAAAAAGAAACTGTATGTATCCAGTGCGGTCAGAATAAACATGGCGAAAATATTAGGTGCAATCTACAGGCTAGATGCATTAACTGTAACGGCTCACATAATGCTCTTGATCGCTCCTGTCCCGTATTTAAATTGCAAAAAGAAATAAAAGCAATACAAGTTAATAATAAAGTATCGCTCAACGAAGCAAAAAAAAATATATAAAGAGAAAAATCCTATCCAGTTTAATAAAACCTTCGCGGAAATAACTAAAAATCAAAATAAAAATACTGAAAAAAAAGATGTTGCCATTCAGGCCAACATTTTATATTATTTTCCAGATAATCTTAGCAAAGCAGAGACTAATAAAAATAGCCCAGCTGGAGAAATATCAAATGAAATTATTCAGATTAAAGCTCATAGTAGCCATACACAGACTACGCCTGTTATCACCCAACCCGCCGGGTCTTGCGCTAGTGCTCTAATGACCCCCACTCCTCTCCCTTTCCCCTCTCCTTCCAGCTGTTCCGGTATCTCCCATCCGAACTCCCCCACCCCTAGCCTACCACTTCCCAACACCCTGACTCCTTCTCGACCCCCGCCACTTAAACCAGACCCACCTCCCGTCGATTTAATGAATGAACAAATATTAATTAATAATGAACAGGAAGAAGATGGATATGTGGTTCAAAAACCAAAAAGAGGAAAACAAAGGAAAAAACTCTCCTAGTAAAAATAATAATACATAGATTTTTTCTTTTCATCAAAAACACATATATATTCTTAGTTCTAGTTAGAATATATTTTCATCCATACATATATATGTATCTTTCCTTCTTTATTTTATTTCTTTTAAATATAATAACCATATATGTCATTGATTCAATGGAACTGTAATGGCTTAAAAATTCATTTTAATGATTTGAAAATATTAATACGTGATACTGATCCATTTTGCCTAGCTCTTCAGGAAACACATCTTGCAACAAAAGACAAAATCACAATAAAAAACTTCGAAATCTATAGAAAAGATAGCCCCAATCCAAATCATAATCACCATGGAGTTTTAATAGCTGTACATAAATCCATATATTCAGAATCAATTCCGATTAACACCCACCTTCAAGCGGTTGCTGTTAGAGTTCACCGAAGTTTCGCCTTTTCCGTATGCAATATATACCTACCACAAGACCGTACAATAGATACTGATCATCTATTAGATATTTACAACCAACTGCCCCGTCCTGTTCTTTTTATTGGGGACCTGAACGGCCACAATCCTCTATGGGGATCCCGAGATATCAACATGCGGGGTAAAATAATAGAAAATTTTCTAGATATATCTAATCTTCTCTTACTTAATACTGGAGAATCTACCTTCCTCAGCTCCAGCTACGGGACCTATTCAGCCATTGACCTTTCTTTCTGTAGTCCAACGTTTTTTAGTAATATTTACTGGACAGTATTACCTGATCTATATGGTAGTGACCACTTCCCGCTACTCATAAAATTTACTAGCATGAATCCCACGCACGTAAAACCGAGATGGGTGTTGAAAAATGCTAATTGGTCTCTTTTTACCTCCTTAGCCTCACCACCCCAAACACAGCCATCCGATATGACCATGGACGAAGGCTGTGAAATAATTACAAATACGATCATAAAAGCAGCAAAATCATCGATACCAATGACCTCAGGTTTACCCAGAAGACCGCTAGTCCCTTGGTTTAACGATACGTGTAAAAAAGCTATTAAAGATCGTCGTAAAGCGTATAAAAAATTTGAAAAATCTATGACGTCCGAAAACCTGATAGAATATAAAAAACAGCGGGCTATATGCAGGAAAATATTTAAACAATGTAAGAGTGAGTCTTGGAAAGAATATATAAGTTCCATAAATGCTTCTGCTACGTCAGCTGACATATGGAACAAAATCCATAAACTTACTAAAAATCCTTCTTCCTCCCGTTACACTATTTCAGTTAATAGACAATTGTCTGACAACCCTGCACTGATCTCAAATACTTTTGCAAATTTTTATTCCGAGATATATAATTCCGAGAGAAATAGTCCCAACCTTGACGAAATAGAAACTGATAATACAGTAAATGCCGAAACCCCCTATTATAACCTTGCTTTTTCAATGTGGGAATTTAAAAATATCTTAAATACCGTTAAAGGAACTTCGCCTGGTCCAGACCATATCCATTACGACATGATAAAAAATCTTCCAGTTGACACACAAAAATGACTGCTTGAATACTATAATCACATCTGGTTCACTGGGCTCTACCCAAGCACCTGGCGCGATTCAGTCATAATCCCGATTCTTAAAAACGGAAAAGACAAACGGGACCCAAACAGCTATCGCCCCATATTCCTAACTAGTTGTCTAAGTAAAATTATGGAACGTATGGTCAACAAAAGATTAATGTGGATAATAGAGAATAACAATTTAATACAACCATTTCAATCTGGGTTCCGCAAAGGACGATGCACAATAGATCATCTGGTTACATTAGAGGCCGAAGCCCAATATGCCTTCATCAACGCTCAACAGATGATCGCTGTATTCTTTGATATGAAGAAGGCTTTTGATAGCATAAACCACGCAGTAATTCTCAATAAGTTATCATCTATAGGAATCAGACAGCAAATGTTCTATTTTATCAAACAGTTTCTTTCAAACCGTCACTTCAGAGTTAGAATAGGATGCGAACTATCTGAGAAGTATGAACAGGTCAACGGTGTCCCACAAGGCTGTGTCCTTAGCCCCACTCTATTCTGCCTAGCAATAAATGACCTGGGACTCAGCTTACCTAGGGATGTCAAACCGCTCTTGTTCGCAGATGATCTAGCCATTATTTGTCGATCTGATAACATTACCACCATACAACTTAAATTACAGGAAGCCATCAATAGAATTAATAACTGGTCTCTCTCCATTGGTCTTCGTTTCTCTACCGAAAAAACTAAATGTTTACATTTCAGCAGAAAGAGAAATACTCCCACCTCTCCCGAACTACTTTTAGGTAATTCCTCGATCCCATATACAAACAACCATCGATTCTTAGGGATGATTTTTGACCGAAAACTGACTTGGGAACCACACGTCTCTACACTAAAACTAACTGCAACAAAAAAATTAAATATACTAAGATTTCTCAGCGGTACTTCCTGGGGCTCAGATAGAATCACTCTGCTAAAAGTTTACCGATCTTTAGTATGCTCGAAATTAGATTATGGGTGTTTTATCTATGGTTCTGCCCGCTACCGGGTCCTTAATAAACTCGATACTGTCCATCATACCGGAATACGCATCGCGACCGGCGCGTTTAGAACCAGTCCTATTCTCAGTCTGTGTTCCGAAGCAGGACTACCGCCTCTTTTATTTAGAAGAAAAAAACTGGCAGTAAACTATATCTCTAAACTCTTCCCTCAAACGGAACACCCAACACATAGGTACATTTTCAAACCAAAATTCTCCAAAACTTTTGAAAAAAAAATTAATCCAACACTTCCTTTATCAGAGAGAATTTCTTCCGCTACATCGTTCCTTAAAGGAATTCCTTTATATAAACCTGAAATTCATACTCCTCCATGGACGCACAAACCACCAAAAATTATGTTACATTTATCACGACTACCCAAAAACAAAACATCGCCCTTGGAATACAAAACTGAATTTTCCCGCCTCCTCCAGAATATTCCGGAACCATTCTTAATCTATACAGATGGATCTAAATCCTCCGACTCTACAGCATCTTCCTTCGTTACCCACAGCTCAACCCACAAAATAAAACTACATAAACTGTGCAGCATTTATACCGCCGAACTCCATGCAATAGTCTCAGCCCTTCACTTCTCAATGTCAATATCGCCTACAACCATCGCAATAATAACTGACTCTTTAAGTTCACTAAAAGGTTTAAATAATACATATCCAAAACACCCTACATTACTTAAAATCCATACTTACCTCCATATGCTCGAAAACCTAAGAAAATCGGTATACTTCGTATGGGTACCAAGCCACGTAGGAATAGTCGGTAACGAGCTCGCGGACCTAGCAGCTAAACAGGCACTTACTCTTCCAGGTCGAGGCGCTGCCATTTTAACACCTCTAGAACTCAGTTTTCCCCTCAAAAGAGAAATTACTGATGGGTGGCAGTCCATGTGGAATGAGAGCCCACCAAGTAAACTGAAGACCATTAAAACATTAGTCAAGCCATGGATCACGTCAAATCGTTCTAATCGTAGAGAAGAAAGAGCAATAACCCGACTGAGAATAGGACACACCAATTTGACCCATTCCTATCTTATTAGCAAGCAACCGCCACCGAAATGCCAACATTGTCAAAACACCCTCACGGTCAGTCATATCTTTCAGGAATGCCCATTTTATATTTCGGTTCTAGCCAGGTCAGGACTTACACCCGATATCGCAACCAGTCTAGGTAACGATGAAAACAAGATAAAATGTGTATTAAACTTTCTAAAGGCAAATGACATAATAAATAAAATATAGTTTTTTATAATATATTATATCTTATTTGTTTATCTATGTATCTGTTTTGTTTATCTATCTGAATCATTTTTTTTATCTTTGTGTGTGTGTGTGTGTATGTTTGTATATATTTGTATATATATATTTTAATTATCATTATTATATATTTACTTACTTCTTTTTTTTTTTTTAAAGTTTCGATTTGAAAAAAAAAAATAAAAAAAAAAATAAATAAATAAAATCAAAATCAAAAATAATAGAAAAAAAAAAAATAGCCACAGGCGTTGATGACCTAGCGGTTTTACGCCTTAAAACCCAAACAAACAAACAAAGCTGAATGAATATTTCATAAGCTTCCATGTTTAGGAATCCGGGGACAAATGTTCTCATTTATCAAACAGTTTCTGACAAACCGGCATTTTAGGGTACAAATTGGATGTGAACATTCTCAAGAACAAAGGAAGATCAACGTAGTGCCCCAGTGATGTGTGCTTAGCCCTACTCTCTTTTCCTTGGGTGTAAAGATTTGGGACGTAACTTGCCTTGGGGAGTTAAATAACTTCTATTTGCCGATGATCTAGCTATCTTTTGTCGATCCAGAAACTTAAAAGATATTCAACTCAAATTACCGGACGCAATAAACAGAATACAAAACTGGCTAAATAATATTGGCATTCAATTCTCTTAAAAAAATACCTCCACTTTAGCCGAAAACGAAACACACCTCACTCACCAGACCTATTTTTAGTAAACTCTCTAATTCCATACAAAAACTATCATAGATTTTTAGGACTTACATTCGATAGAAGATTAACCTGGGAACATCATATTTCTTTGTTAAAAACGACCACTACTAAAAAGCTAAACCTTATTCGTTTACTTAGCTCTACTTCTTGGGGTGCCAATAGAGTATAGTTAAACTTTACCTGGTATTTATACGTTCCAAAAACGACTACGGTTCTTCCATCTACGGCTCATGCCGTAATCCGAATTGCGACTGGAGCATTTCGAGTTCGAACTAGTTAGTCCCACTCTTAGCCTATGTTCTGAATCTGGACTCTCACCTCTTTTATTTAGAAGATCAAAATTAGCTATAACCTATGCTCCAAATTATATCCATAGCGGAGATTATATCCGAACCACAAATATATTTTCAATGCTAAGCTTTCCACATCCTTTCGACAAAAAAAAATTCAACGCTTCCGTTATCAGAAAAAATATCCTCAGTTGTAGCTTTCCTTAAAATCATAGCGCTTAACATACTCGAAAATAATAATCCACCTTGGACCCACCAACGTCCAAAAACAATCCTGGATCTCGCCAAGTACTCCAAAAATAATACCGAACCATCTAAATACCAAGCCCACTTTTCTCGCCTTCTCAAAAACATATCGGACGCCTTTATAATCTATACCGACGGATCTAAACCAGACCAATCAACAGCATCATCTTTCGTAACTAAGGATTCAACCCATAACATTAAACCACACAAATTACGTAACATATACCCTGCCGAAATTAATGCAATAGCAGCCGCTCTCCACTTCTGTACGACTTTGACCCACAACAATATAAAAATAATTACAGACTCATTAAGCTCATTAAAAGGCCTAAATTGTAGGTATCCGGGACACGCAATAATTTCAAATATCCATTCCTACTTAATAACTCTACAAAATCTAGGTATGACAGGAAACTTTAAATGGATTCTCAGCCACATAGGAATTATCTGAAATGAACTGGTCGACCGAGCCGCAAAAGAAGCACTCGCGCTTCCTGGACGAGGTAAATAATTTTTAACTCCAACAGATCTAAGCGAACCCCTCGAAAATGATATTAAAGATAGATGGCCGTCCATGTGGAATGAAAGCCCACCGAGTAAATTAAAAATAATAAAAAAAGAAGTAAAGCCTTGGGACACATCCAACCGCAAATGTCGTAGGAAGAGGTCGTACTGACTGGATTGAGAATAGGCCATACGAGACTTACTCCTACCTCATCGCAAAACAACCACCGCCGAAGTGCCAGTATTGTAACAACAATATCACAATAACCCACATTTTTCAGGAATGCCAATACTTCACCTCACACCTCAATAGTATTGTTTTTAACCCTGATCTATCAATAACTCTCAGAGAAGACCATTTAACAATAGAATCAGTCTTCAAGTTTTTAAAATCAAAAACCTATTATCAGACATATGACATAGAATTAGATAGATAGTAAATGATAAGGATGAAAGATTTAGTTACCAAATCCCTTAGTATGTATGTATGCGTGTGTGTGTGTGTTCGTCGGCGGGTGTGTGTACATATGGTTAAAAATAAATAAATAAAGAGTTATAATGAAAAAAAATATAAATAAAATAATAAATGGCGTTAATGACCAAACCAGTTTTACGCCACAAAACACGAACGAAGGCAGAAGGTCAACGAATACAGAAGAATTCGAAGATAAGAAAAGAAGCTCCACCGACCGAAAAAGAGAAATTAAGAAAAAGAAGAGCTTAGGAAAATTGAAGAAATACATGGTGTTAAAGAGCTGAGGAATTTCTCCTGTAAAGTAAATCAATGGAGAAAACCCTTTGTTCCGCTACTGAACTATTGTTTGAACAACAGAGGCAATCTCCTAACAAGTTTGACAGAGAAATTAGCTCAGTGGGGAAGCCACTTTTCTGAGCTTCTGACAAAAGATAAAGCGCCTCCTACCGTATTCTGATAGAGTTATAGGACCATACCAGAGCGACTTTAGATGTGGTAAATCCACTACTGACCAAATTTTCAGCCTGAAGACCATCTTGGAAAGAAGGCATGAATAGAACATCAAGGACACATCGCCTCTTCGTCGACTTCTAGTCGATATATGATAGTGTCAATAGGAAAGAACTCTATCGACCCATGGAAGAGTTGGAGGTTCCAGGAAAGATTATATGACTGATAAAGCTAACGATAAAAACAGTCATGTGCTCAGTCCGTGTTGGTGGAGAACTCTCAGAAGAGTTCGATGTTTCAAGAGGGTTAAGGCAAGGGGATACCCTAGCTTGCCTCCTTTATAATATCGCTGTAGAAAAAGCAGTCAGGGACTCCGGTATTCAGGTCAGAGGCAACATTTTTAACCGACTGGTTCAACTCTTAGCTTACGCCGATGACATAGACATTGCTGGACGCTCCTTTCAAGCAGTTAAGGAGGCTTTTTTTTAGCATTAGTGAGATTTAGCATTAGTGGGATTTGGAGAAGACGGACTAACCAGGAAGTATACCAAACATTTATAGAACCTGGCATCGTCCAGATTTTAAAATTAGGCAGATTGCAATGGGCGGGACATTTGGCAAAGAAATGAAATACCAAAGAGAATGCTTATAGAGCCGCTCCATGGGACCAGTAAAAGAGGCAGAACTAAGCTGAGGTAGATCGACGGAGTAGTGACTGACTCGTGATACATCCTTGGTATGAGGAATTGGATGACAACTGCACAGGATCCTGACGAGGTAGTTGGTGGAATCCAAGACCCGTCACCGGGTTGTTGCGCCGCAATAATAATAATAATGCCCTATCATAAAGAAGGGGTCCAAGTATGAATGTGGTAACTGAAGAGGCATAGCACTCCTTCCGCTTACCTATAAGATAATGACCAATATCCTGCTAAACCGGTTATATCCCCACATCAGGATTTAGAATAGGAAGGAGCACACTATACTAGATCTTCATCCTAAAACAGGTACTCGAAAAACGATGGGAAGTAGAACAGGAGGTGCACGCCTTATTTGTCAATTTCAAAGCAGCCTATGATTCCGTGGACAGAAACTTCTTCTTCTTCTTCCTCCGCGCTGCGGTCCGTGTGGGACCTGGGCCTCCTCTACGATTTTTCGCCACTCTTCTCGATCCACTGCGACAGCTCTCCACCGCCTGACAGCAAGTCGTTTCAGATCCCCCTCCACTTCATCTATCCACCGGAGTCCTGCCTCTCCTTCTTCCTCCTCCAGGTTGTCCATACATCACTTTCCTCGGCACCCTTTCCTCCGGCATTCTTCCCACATGGCCAAGCCATCTTATCCGGGACGCCTTAATGAAGGTGACAATGTCAGCCTCACCGTATACTTCGGTTAGCTCCCGGTTGTACCTGGCACTCCAGACTCCTCCTTCACATAAAGGTCCATATATCTTCTCCCAGACTCCCAGCATTCTTTCATGTTCGGTCGTCATCGTCCATTTTTCGCTACCGTAAGCTACGATGGGGCGTATCATGGTCTTGTTGCATCACTTTTCGTGCCTTCCTTGACATACCGCGAAATTTAAGTACCCGCTGAAGTTTAAAGTAGCATCGGTTCCCGGCGGCTATTCTGATGGAGATTTCAGCCTTAACGTTGTTACAGTCTGTCACCAAGGAGCCTAGGTACTTGAACTCATTGCATACTGAGAAATTATGGAGGCCGATACTTATAGTCTCATTATTCTGCAAAGGGTGGCGTCTTCTGCTACTCTTCATGTAAGCAGTCTTCTGTTCGTTTATGCACAGTCCCCTCTCCGCTGCTGTCGCCTCAAGTTCTGGAAGGATCATGCCACGATTTCCAAATCGTCTGCATATGCAGGATGCTGTGCAAGGCGGTTAATGATTGTGCCTCCCGGGTTTGTCCTATTGGCACGCACAGCTTTTTCCAAGGTCATGTTGAAGAGTGTGGTTGCCTTTGTATCTCCTTATAAGATTCCTTCCGTTATTTATAACTCTTATTACCCTCGCGATTTTTCAGCGCGATTTTTTGTCTGTATTTTATTTTAACTTAATGATGATTTGATCCACACCCTTCTCCTCTACAGCTTCGGACGTCTTGAATATCCGTGGCGTGTCTCGACTGTATCAGTATACAATCAATTTGGTTTCTCGTCCTGCCATCTGGTGATATCCATGTTTCTTTATGTATGTCTTTGTGCTGGAAGTGTGTGCTCCTTACCACCATGTTTCTTTCCATGGCAAAATCCACTAACCTGAAGCCATTATCGTTAGTTCTCACGTGTTTGCAATGAAGCCCTATCGTGGGTCTTTAAAATTCTTCTTTACCTATCCAAGTTAGGTACCTAGTTTACCTAAGTATCCAAGGTTGAGTTTCACGTCATGGGCGGGCAAAGTGTCATAGACTCTTTCTAAGGCGTCGTAAAATGCGTCTTTCGTCGCCTATATCTTCAGTAGGTTTGTATATTCATACAAGCACAATAACCATAGAAATATTGAAAAATGTTCCCCTTAGTCTTATTGTACAGATGCGTGGGTTGATGATCTCGTATTTCGCTCCGATCTGGAGGAGATTCTCACGTTCCATGTTCCTAGATTCGTGTGTTTTCTAAGTCCGCACTTAGGTCGTATCGTTAAATCATTCCGGCTATTACTTTGTAAAGGATTCGTAACAATCTTTGTTTTACAGAGCAGGGTCGTTAGCTCGATATCCAATTCCCAACCTGGAGGACCAGAAGTTTTGCAATCTTCCTCTAGGCGTATTATCTTCTCTACGGCTATGGAGTCACGCCCACCCCATTGCAAATTTTGGTCCACCCCGGGTATTTCATTTCCTCGGTACCACCCATATCTGGGAGGCATTCCCCTAACCGCCACCTGGGGAGCGCCCGATGGAGGACTAGCATCCCCACACGGGCATTGACAAAAACAGCCTATGGAAAAGCATGATTGAGCTGAGTATTTCCGGGAAATTGGTGATTTACAAAGGCGTGTACAAACGACCCTAAATGCAGAGTCCTGATACAAGGAGATGTGTCTAAAGCCATTGAAGTTGGAACTGGTCTGAGGCAGGGAGATGGACTCTCGCCGATGCTGTTTAACTTAGCCCTTGAGAAGGTGATTAGAATATCACGCAGAAATGGAGGGGTGCATGCCGGAATGAAACATAAAATCCTAGCGTACGCGGATGGTATAGCTGTCCTTGGAAGCAATGAAGAGGATATTAAAAGACTCGCTAAGACTCCGTTAAGAGAAGCAGAGCAAATCGGCCTACAATTAAATGAATAGAAAACAAAATATATGATAGTTATCTGAAAAATCCACCCTAACAATAGTATCTGCGTGGATGGCAGGTCATTTCCGAAAGTAGACAGCTTCAAATACCTCGGTTCCACAATAACCTCAGTCAATGACCAGCAAATAAAGAATTGCTTACAGAAACTGGTTAGTCAATATCTCAACATATGAAGACAAGGAGGTTAAGATAGACGGGGCATGTAGCTGGAAGCAATCCAACAGGACGCCTCTTCACAACAATGAATGCCACAATAGTTGGCAAGATACCACGTGTAAGGCTAAAAACCAGATGGATAGATAGAATAAACAAAGAGGTGGCAGAGCTGCATGCAGCAAACTGGAAACCTGTAGTCCAATATAGACAGAGGTGGAATAGGCTGGTTCAGGCGGCCAAAGATCTACAAGATCTGTAAAGTCAAGCGAAAGAAAAAAAAAAAAAAAATATATATATATATATATATATATATATATAAACAATTTTAGGTTTATATATATACACACAATTTTTAGGTTCTTCAGTTTCAGTCAATAAATTAAATTATATTTTGGAAACGTCGCCAAAATATGATTGTATTTATTGACTGAACCTCAAGACCTTAAAAATATATGTGTGTGTGTATTAGTCCTAAAAATTTTCAATTAATTTTTCTATTGTCTATTATCCTATAGTAAATAAGAAATTTGCGTCCTTGAAAACCTGATAAACGAATCCTGTTTCAAATAATTATAAAAGTAGTAATTCAAATTAGTTTCTTCGAAAACCTAACATATTCTCACTATATCATTGAAATTTTTGATGATCTGCATCTTCGATAACCCAATAGTGGATTAAAATAAAGCGATAAGTGAGAGCGCGATTTTAAAATCGATACATTTTTCATGATCTGCATCTTCGATAACCCATTTCGATGTTATCCGAATTATTAAAATAAATCGATATATAGTGTCGCGATATTAAAATCGTTAGTTTTTTCTCTGGTTACAATTGATGTGGAAGTCCTTATTATTATATTTAAATAATAATAATATACATATTTTTATTTTTATTTTATAAAAATGAGATTGTGTTTTTTTTTTTCTATTTTCCTGAAAATATTTTAGTTTCCATGATTAGATTTTGTGAAATTCATATTTTAATTGCCTACAAAAACATTTCTGAATTAAAATGATATTTTTCAAACTAAGTACAAATAATTTTGACCTAAAAAAACTATTAATTCAGTTATATTGACTTTTGTCTCACTAGATTTCAGCAGTCTCTGTGACGTTTTAAGCGGCCTACACACATGGGAACATCGGTTCGGCGAACCAAGTTCTCAAGTGTGTAGAGCTGACGAACAACGGTTCGTAAAGGTAGACTGCCTGCGGTTGCGATTGGCAAAGCTTAGCCGCAAATCGTAGCCGCTAACTGTTACTGCTTCTATATTTCGCTGAAACTACCCACTGCAGCGGCCTACTCTTGCAAAACCTATAACGTTATAACCTCTCATGTATTTATAATCAAACCATATCGTTATAACTATATAGTATATCCTTAAAAACTTTAAAATTATATGATATTTAGATACATACAAATTATAGATAAATGAATACATTTATTTACAAGTATGTACAACATATATATTGTTTTGTTATTTACAACTAGATATTTGTTAGCTATTTTAGACAATGAACAAAGTTCGTCTGTCGCGGTTTCTTTATTGTTTATTAATACAATAATAATAATATTAATAATGTGTGAATATAAAAATAAAATAATATGTTTTTCCACACGTTATTTTTTACTATTACATTTTTGTAGTCCTTATTTTTGTGGTCATAAAGAACCTGAAACTGATTTACAAACTACTAGACGTTCATCATCAGAATAACTAAATCCCATTTTGTTAAATAACATTGTCTGAAATGATAAGTGGGAATCGTCGCGTCTGAGGCAATATGACTCCTTATGGAACGGTCAGGGACGCAGCAGTGTCAGCGAAATATGCCCCTACCTATTCAGTCAAAGTTGTAGTAAACTCCCTGCAAACTTTGCCGGCCACAAAGCACTGCCACGGGCTGTACCAGGGAAAGTCTACCTTAAGTTTTTCTTTGTTCGTATAGATGTAGGGAACCACCAACCGAACTTCGGTTCGCAGAACCGTTGTTCTCCAACCGATGTTCGTAAAGTAAACAATAAAGTATTGTTACATTCCGAACTCAAATTAGAGTGCAATATTCCAAGAATAGTTCATAAAAGTACCTGTCTTTACGTGCTGGACGATTTGAAAATTTCTTTTAGATGGCACATTTTTATTGCATAGATTGCAAAAAAACGTTTTTTCGAGGAAAAAACTCTCCCTGTTGAATTCAATGGGTTCCAACTGTGCATGGAACTAAATGATGCTCCTGCTTTGGGCACTTTGGTTTAAGAAAATTAAAATGTAATTAATTTAAACTAATACGCATAGCGGAAGCAAGGCAATGACTGACAGAATAGAATATAAAATTCCAAAGGATTTTACAAATTTGCAGGGCGTTAAGGGAGGCGTCGGAACCGGGGAAAACCCATCTTCTCTACGTGGGAAATGCTGCTATATGGGAAAAAAAAATAGAAGAATTTGGAAATTTCGAACCAAATGGGCATAATAATAATAAAGTTTTATTCTCAATTTTTAAATTGCAAAAATGTAATTTGCAATTACAAAAAACTCTGTGTAATCATGTTCCGGGTTTCACATCCTTTACATGATTAATAATTTTTAAAACAATAATTATATTTTACATATTTACATTGTTCGTATAATAATAGTAGGAAAAATAGAAAATAAAAACTCACTTAAGAAAAATAAAAAGAAATAAATAAATAAAAAGAATACATAATTAGAGTAAAATATAATAAATCTGACACACAAACTATGTTAGGTTAGGAGTACGTGTTTGGTTCCTTTGTGAGTGTAACATCGAAGGGAATTTTTATTGTAATTACCGATCTGTTTTATCAATGGGTTTTCGGAAGCTATTGTTCTTGCAAAATATGATTTGGTTTGAGCGAAGACGTATTGTTGAATTGTGGGAAGTTCTAGGTCTTGGAGCATAGACGTGATTTTAGTATACCGGGGGTAGTTATTTATGATCCTCATACAAAGGTTTTGAATCCTTTCAAGTTTATTGCAATTATTTATACAAGTTGAGCTCCACACTGGGGAGGCGTAGGTTAGCTGAGCTCGGATCACTGATTTGTAGAATATAAGTTTGTTTTTGGGGCTTAGCTTGGATTTTTTATTGAAATATGGAAACATTTTAAATATAATTTTTTTGGCTTTATCTGTTTTCCTGTTAATGTGTTCTGTGAAGGTTAGGGATTTTTCCAGAGTTAAACCGAGGTATTGTACTGATTTAGACCATAGGATGTGTTCTAAATTTAGGGTAAGATGCTGATCTATGCATGGCCTGCGCTTGGTAAAAATTATAGCTTCTGACTTATTTGTGTTGATTTTCAGTTTCCATATTTGACAGCATTTGTTAATTTTTTTGAAAGGTAATTGTAATCGGTTTATTATTATATCAATGCGGTACGATGCTGTGTATAAGGCTGTGTCGTCTGCGTATAGAGACCTTATAACATAGGGAAATTTCGGGAAATCGGATAAGAATAAATTGAATAGGGGATAGGCAGGAACCTTGAGGAAGGCCAGCAGAGAGTGGGAGTACTTTGGGGGAAGATGAGTTTATTTGAGTATAAAATTGTCTATTGGAAAGAAAAGAATGTAAAATGTGGACTAAATACGGAGGAAATTTGTATAAAATTAGTTTATGAATAAGACCAACATGCCAAACGGTGCCGAAAGCGTTTTCAAGGTCTAACAAAAGCATGCCGGTATGTTTTCGATCGGTAAATGCTGCGGTAATGAAATCTGTGAGGCGAGCTAGTTGATCGACAGTGGAGTGATGCTCCCTGAAGCCAAACTGTTCTTCTATTATCAGTTTATTCTGTCTGACGTGCTTGTGAATCTGGTTCTAAAATTTTAGATAATATGTTCAGAAGACTTATGGGTCTGTAATTTGAAATATTATTAGGGTCTTTATTAAGTTTGGGGATCGCGACGGTTTTAGAGGTTTTCCTGGCTGTAGGAAAATAATTGTACCTTAATGTTGAGTTGAATATTTTGGTTAAATAATAAATGGTTTTTCTGCTTAGATTTTTATAACCAATGACGGAATGCCATCGTCACCTGGTGCTTTCTTTGCTTTTAATTTTCTGATAATTTTCCGTTTCTTTGGGTGAGATAGCGGTGAAATTAGTTGCGATTGGAACTTTTAAATAGTCACCGACTGATTTTAGAATTTTTCGATTATGGTAATTTGATCCAAAGTTTGAAGATGTTAAGTAAGTAGATTGAAAATGAATTCCTAATAATTCGGCTTTATCTTTATCCTGGAAAACATATCCATTGGTTTGTTTTAGTGGAGGAATTTCGGAAGATATTTTTGTGAAGGTTCTATGAATTTTCCAGATTTTATTTTCACCAGTAATACAAGAGTTCAGAGTATTTGCCCAATTTTCGTTTTTCCAACTATTTATACGTGATCGTACGTAATTATTAAGTTTATAAAAAACTGTCTTCGATTGAGGGTTTTTCGTATGTTGATATTTTTGTCTAAGTCTATTTTTTATTTTTATTAGAGTTAATATTGAAAATGGCAAATTATAATAGCGGTAGTGCTGTATGAAATGTTGTGGTATTGATTTTGCCATAGACTGTTTAATGTATAAGTTAAAATTATTTATGTGACTGTCTATTTCATGTGCGTTGTTAATTTTCGGATTTATGTTTATATGAGAGTCTAGTACTTTCCGAAACTTATACCAGTCAGCCTCTTTGAAAATGAATTTATTGTTTTTAGGATGAGTAGTTAAAGTTGAGTTTATACGGAAGATCACGGGGTTGTGATCCGAGTTAAGAAATGATAAAGCGAGGAGTGGGGATGTTATATATATTTTTAGTGATTACTAAATCGATAGTACTACGTTTGTAATTTCGTTGTGTGGGAATGTGGGTAGGTTCAAAGGGACTATGTAACTGCATTTGTTTTTTCACTATAAAGTTCAGTAGAGATTTACCATTTTTGTTGGAGCTGTGACAATTCAATTGAATATGTTTAGCGTTTAAATCGCCGAATTATATGTTTATTTAAATGAAATAATTTAGTGAGATCGTTGATATATTATTTGTTTGGTGGGATATAAACGGATATGATTGTAGTTAATTTATTGTTAATTGATGTAGTAATGGCTACTGCTCCAGTGAACGTTAAGGCGGGTAAATGAGTGAAGTGGTGTTGGATGTCGGAGCGAACTAGAAGTATGACATCCCCTCCCGCTTTGTTACGATCTTTTCTGTAGATGTCATATCCCGGAACCGAGAATCTGTTCTGCTGGGAAAGCCGAATTTCACCAACTGAAACAATGTGAGGGTGATTTTGCTGTAGAAATAATTTAAATTCTATATCATTTCCTCGAATTGTTTGGGCGTTCCACATCATAAATTTGATTTTCTCGTTGTTAGTTAACATTTATCATTAGGTTTGTAATTGTAAATAAAGAAGTAAGTTAAAAATATGTGTTTATGTTTATATTAAGCCGGGAATATAAGCTGTTTGTTTTGTAAGCGATGTAGTTTAGTGTCGCTCTATCATCCGTGAGGTGATGGACGAGAAAATGTGTGATATGAAAGTATATTTCGTGAGACTCGTTATTATTGAATGTCGATAGAAAACTGTTATTGTGAGTGAGGGTATTGTGAGTGGAATTAAGAAAGGCGAAGTTCGTGAGTAATTCTGTAACATTACAGCTTATAAAATTATTGAACATGCAAATATTATATATATTAATAACTAATATGTCCATTAATCAATAAAAGAGAGTAAGCCTTCTATCAAGATAAATATTTTTGTGGTACCATCTTCAGCATTTTTTAATTGACATTATTTTCTTAAAATTTGCAAAAATCTTGCCTACATTTAATGTGCTAAAAATATCTTTTATTTCTTTAAAACAGTCAGAAAACGAAGATTCACTGTTTTTCTGATTTATTTGAGGGAAAGTTTTTTAAGGCCATTCTGATTTCGGAGTTGGAAGGGCTGGGAATGCCTGGTCAGTTGAATTGAATGTTTTCCGTGGTGCTGCTTTTAGAATAGGTTTTTTCTTACTCAATTGCAGTTCCATGGTTCTTCTGAATTTGGTGCATTGCGGTGAATTTGAAAAATGTTCTTCGGAACTCTTGCAACATTTAGGTGTGAATCCATCGATTAAGAAATTAGGACAATCTTTTGATAGATGATTTTCGGAGCATTTTAGACACTTGGGCTTAACGCAATTTCGTGCCACGTGATTAAATTCTTGGCAGACGTAGCATTGCGTAATTACTTTATTTGCGTAATTACTTGCGTAATCTGTATTTATCCCATTTAATAACCATGCTACAACAGTAGAGTATGGAATTTATTTTCTGTAATTGTTCCTTGTTGTCCAGAATTACTAAGGATAATGGCAGTTTTATCGAGTCATTACCAGATTTTTTTTTTCATTTGGTAGATTTTATATATTTCCTAGCCTTGATTACGTAAATCAGCGGTGACCTCATCTAATGGAAGTTCAGGGGGCATCCCTTTTAGTACTACCTTTGGTTTCATCTCGTTTTTCGGGGTGTAAGAATGAAAACCGAGGTTTTGTTCTTTAAATTCGTTTTTGATTAGAGCAAAGTCTTGACTATTGTAAACATAAAAAGTAGTTCTATTACCATTATATTTTATATTTAATTCTTTCACTTTAGGTTTAATATGGTCGATTATCACTTTAATGCTATTATATGGGCTATTTACTATTATAGGAGGATATTGTTTTTTTGGCTTACTTTTAAGATTTATGTTGGCTGAAATGTCTGAGATTTCATCTTCATCCATATCCGAAAATATGTCATAACTATTTTTGACATCAATGTTATATTTGATGATATCACCTCTTTTTCATTTAGGAGGATTGTTGTTTGATGTACCTGGAGTTAGTTCATCCATAGTATTTGTGGCCTCCCTCCTAGGGGCACTATTAGGAGATTCTGGCGTTGGTGAATAAATTAATACTGAATAATAACTTAAAGAACGGGAAAAAAATGTCTAAATAAATAAATGTAAACTTAAAAAGAACAAGATTATTGAACTTTGATCGACATTCTGTATACAGCGGCGGCTACAGCGAGACAATGGGCATAGACAGAACGTTTATTCGATGTAAATACATGGTAGAAACGCTAACGGGCGAGGAGCAACAAAAAGAAGTAACGCTCGTGTATCATCAAGGGAAACGATCCACCGCGGGGTGCACGGGACGCTACAAGCATTGCGGAGGAAATACTTTTGGTCGGGCATGAAGAAGACCATAGGAAACTGTAGGAGCGTGTGAAGTTTGTCTGCGCACGAAAAACCACGAGGGAGACAAGAAGAGAAACCCACAGGAGAAACGCTGCTAAACGAAATAAAACAATAGAAACTTTTTCACAGGGTCAGACGCTAGCGCTGTAATGACCCCCACTCCTTCCTCACTTCCCTCTCCTACCTCATTTCCCACTATCACCCACCTCCCTCCAACCTTTCCCACTCCCACCTTTCCTCCTCCCACCACCCTTACTCCTACTCACCCCCACCTGCCGTCGATTTAATTAATAAATAAATATTAATTAATAATGAACAAGAAGAAGATGAATTTGTGATTCAAAAACCAAAAAGAGGAAATCAAAGGACAAAAACTCTCCTAGTAAAAATAATAATACATAGGTTTTTTATTTTTTCTTATTATATGCAACACATTTAATTCTTTACTCTTAGCTATAATATATTTGTATCCATGCATATATATATATATATATATATATATATATATATATATATATATATATATATATATATATATATATATATATTTTCTTTTTTATTATTCCTTTTTAATATAATACCAATATATGTCATTGCTTCAATTTAACTGTAATGGTTTAAAAGTTCATTTTGATGATTTGAAAATATTAATACGTGACACAGATCCGTTTTGCTTAGCTCTTAGAAAACAGGTCGTGCAACAAAAGATAAAATCACAATAAAAAATTTCGAAATTTACAAAAAAGATAGACCCAATCCAAATCATAATCGCCATGGAGTTTTAATGATTGTACACAAATCCATATATTAACACCGTTTTACACCCATCTTCAAACTGTTGTCAGAATCCACCAAGGCTTCACCTTTTCCATATGTAATATATACCTACCACAAGATCAAACAATAAATACTCAATGTAGGAGAAGCTTGATTGGGGGTGCAGTGTAAACTCACAAATAAGAAAAAATGTATTATAATGTATGCCTAAGTTTTAGGCTATCATCAGGGCTAAGAAAAAACAAGATAACAATAGAACTACAGTGCCAGTACCAGTAATAGTAAAAAATTTAACAAACAGTAAAATGAAAAAAAAAAGTACAAAGAAAAACATGCTAATCATAATGTGAATAATAAGACACAAAAAAAAAATATGTTAATAAAGTATAAAAAAAAATATGTTAATCATAATGAGAATAATAAGAATTAAAGAAAAATATGGTTAATAGATAATAAAAATTAAGATATTTAATACATTGTGAAGATATAGAAAGATAATTAATGATATAAAAGATATAGTCTGGGCTGTATAGGATTTCAATGGAAATCTTAAGACAAAAAAAAAAAAAAGATATAGTAAAATACATGAAAAATATTAATTATAACAACTATTAGACTGAAGATTTAGGATTATGAAAAATATATCAAGATAATTATGATAACATAAGTAATGTAAATGATTTTTATGTAAGATATAATGAAATATTGTACATGGAAAAATGTACGTAAGATAAAGTTGTAAGATATGTAAGCTTAAATGTAGAGTAATATAATCATAAGTAATTATCGTATGTGGAGAAGAAAAAAAATAGGGATAAAGAAACAATTATCATGATGGACAGAATTAACAGGATAGAGAGGAAGGAGAAAAATACTTAATAACAAGATAAAACATTCCTGACTGGCGTATTGTCAAGCGCTAACTGAATACGTCAGAATATGACTGTTAAAAACAAAACAAAGCAATGCTCAACATCTATTAGATAGTTGCAACCAACTGCCCGTCCTGTTCTTTTTATTGGGGATCTCACCAGCCACAGTCCTCTATGGTAACACGCGGGGTAAAATAATAGATATTTTTTTAGATGTCTCTAGTCTTCTCCTACTTTACACTGGAGAATCTACCTTCCTCAGCTCCAGCCACGGAAGCTAATCAGCCCTTGATCTTCCTCTCTGTAGTCCAATGTTATTTAGTATTATTTACTGGACAGTTTTACCTGATCTATATGGTAGTGACCACTTCCAGTTGCTCATCAAATTTACTAGCATGAATCCCATGCATGTAAAACCGAAATGGGTGCAAAATTGAGCTATTGGTCCCTTTTTAGCTCCTAGGCCTCACCACCCCAAACACCGCCATCCGATTTGAATATTGACAAAGGCTGTGAAATAATTACTAATACGATCATAAAAGCAGAAAAATCATCAATACCAATGAACTAAGGTTTGCCGAAAAGACCGCCAGTCCCATGGTTTAACGATACTTGTAAAAAAGCCACTAAAGATCGTCGTAAAGCATATAAAAAAAATCAAAAATCTATGACGTCCGAAAACTTGATATAATGTAAAAACAGCAGGCTATATGCAGGAAAATATTCAGAGCAAGACCGAGTCTTGGAATAAATTTATAAGCTCTATAAATGCCTCTACTACGTCAGCTGACGTTGGAACAAAATTCATAAACTTACTAAAAATCCTTCTTCCTCCCGTTGGCTGCTTGAATATTACAATCATTTCTGGTCCACTGGACACTTCCCAAGCATCTGGCGTGATTAAGTCATAATCCCTATTCCAAAAAACGGTTAAGACAAACGGGACCTAAACAGCTATTGTTCCATATTCTTTACTAATTGTCTAAGTAAAATTATGGAACGTATGGTCAATTAGATTAATGTGGAAAATAGAGAATAATAATTTAACACAACCATTTCAATCTGGATTCCGCAAAGGACGATCATGTAACGATCATCT
This sequence comes from Rhaphigaster nebulosa, assembly GCA_948150685.1. Lineage (NCBI taxonomy): Eukaryota > Metazoa > Arthropoda > Insecta > Hemiptera > Pentatomidae > Rhaphigaster > Rhaphigaster nebulosa. The sequence goes on from OX411307.1 coordinate 13,632,845, forward strand.
GGTTACATTGAAGGCCGAAGCCCAACATGCCTTCATCAACGCTCAACAGATGATTGCTCTATTCTTCGATATGAAGAAGGCTTTTGTAGCATAAACCACGCAGTAATTCTCAACAAGTTATAGGAATTAGAGAACAAATGTTTTATTATACTAAACAATTTCTTTCGAACCGCCACTTCAGAGTTAGAATAGGCTATGAAATATCTGAGAACCATGAACAGATCAGCGATGTCCCTCAGGGCTGTGTCCTTAGCCCCGCTCTATTCTGTCTAGGAGTAAATGGCCAGGGACTCAACTTACCAAGGGGTGTCAAACCGCTACTGTTCGCAGATGATTTACCCATTATTTATCGATCAGATAACATTACCACTATACAACTTAAGCTACAGGAAGCTATAAATAGAATCATTAACTTGTCCCTTTCAATTAGTCTTCGTTTCTCTGCCGAAAAAACTAAATGTCTATACTTCAGGAGAAAGAGAAATACTCCTAATTCTCCCGAACTCTTTTTAGGTAACTCCCCGATCCCATTTACAAACAACCATAGATTCTTAGGGATGATACCAATATTTGAACGAAAACTGACTTGGAAACCACTCATTAAAACTAACAGCTACAAATGCTACAAACTACAGCTTGTGTGCTGTAGTTTTGTGGGGTGATGTTTGGTATGTGTTTTTGTAGCGGTCGTCCTTAAGTTGATTGTTCCAATGCATGTCCCTTAAATGCGCAGCCCGTGTTGTATTCTTGTTGGCTTCCATCTCTGAAAATGTCTTACTGGGATTCTACTATTTCCTCCATATACCGTGAAAGTTTGACGTGTATTAATGGATGTTACCATTTTTCTATAGGTTGTTCCCGTTCAATGTTGTCATATATATATACCACTGGAATAGTAACATTTAAAAACATATTATAGTCTTTCTTCATTTTTTATTTTCTTTAGTCTTGTTATCCTATTAGACACACACCGCGCCATCTATTAATTTTAAACCTTTAGTATGATTTTTTTTTTTATGAATTTAAATTTTCATCCAGTAAAGCTTGGAGGAAAAAAAAATAATGAACATAACAAACGTTTTAATAATAAAGCATGAGACATCATAGTAAAGAATATTGACTTCTTGTAATTAACATACTCTTTTTTTATTCTGATGAATGTTTAATCGTGCCAGAAATGTAAATATACCTGGATTTTAAGAATTTATGAACTTAATTAGTCTAACTTTGATCAAGTTTATTAAAATGTGCCAAATGAAAGGAAAATCAATTTACGCACATTATACATCTTTAACGGCGATCGATACTTGAAAGGTTCCCTCTCCACCCCACTCCTCAGTACTAGAGATAAACAGAACAAAGCTTCGGTTCTCAGTTAGAAGCGTGGTTTCCGTCGCTTCGGTTGCTTCTGTATAGTGTTTTGTTTTGTTTCTTTTTTTTTTCTGCTTCTTCTACAGTTAATTATTGATTTAATGCGCTTTCGCGTTGATTCTGGTGTTGTAATATTTTTTGAAATTTTATAAACGTTTAAAATTCAAAACACGAATATCAGTGTCCAAAACACTAAACAAAGATGACTTGAAGAGTTTATTATTCCTTCTATCTCGTCCTTTTTTCGGTTTTAACTTCATTTTTATATCCGCATTAAACGAAAACAACTATAATGCTTATGTTGTATACGATTTTTCTCTTCTTTACAATAGCACAGTCAGATTCAAGTAAGAATTATTTCTGTTATTTAAACTCTATTATGATCAATCATAAATCATGTATGTTATTATATCTCCCTTAATCTGTTTTAAAATCATCTATTAAAAGTTTTATTAACAGGTATAACTTTAAGTTAAAAGTGAAATTATTATAACTTATTAACAGATAATAGATATAGATAATAACTTGATTCAAAACCCCTTACATCAATAATAATCATATTTGTTATTAAATGATTTCCAACACTTTTTAGTGATCTGGATGCTCATTCTTATTATTGTGCCTCAGAACTATTCTATCTGTCTACAGATACATTTAATATAAATGTGTAAATAAAGAAATAAATGTGTGCGTGTAAAGTACACTCACAAACACATACAGTTATACACACATAACAGCATGTTTTTGATTGCGTTGAAGTAGAATTGTTTTTTGTTTATAAGGTAATAGCCTGATGATTTCTGGCTTTATTTTTCTATTATCTATGATCCTAAAGACAAACTGTTAAATTAAAGGTAAATATTTATTGATTGAATTTTGGTTACCTTGAAAGAAATTTTTTTTTCTATAATAATGAAATGTTGACTAGTAATTATATAATTTTGAAATGAATTAAGAATTTGTTTGTTTAATGTATTAGGTGTTACAAATAATCACGAAATGCTCCTGCGTTATGCCTGAAACATTATTTATTATAAATCTTGAAAAAAATGAACACTTAAGAAATGTTATTCAAAAGATCATAAATAAACATTTATTTATAAAAATTATTTTACTGAAAAATGCAGTTTGCACTATATGATATATTTCTAAGACTGTTTTCGCTTAGGTTCTATTGAACTATATTCATCATAGTGTATTTTTTATAAGATTATGTATAAAAAGTTGATATTGCTAAGTTGTTAATAATAAATTTCCTTTTTCTATTTGTTTGATATTCCATTCAATAAGTTTGTGATATCTAATAAATTCAAAGATATAAAATTATTTAATAATTGGAAAAATATTTTTTGGCATGTAATTAATTAACCAGTGGATACCAGGCTTCTTTTACAATTTCTGTTATTTCCTGGATTTTTTTTTATGATTTAATTAGTACAGTACATTGGTTCCTCATCTATCAGATTGCTGGATTTTTACAGCCAGGAGTTGATTGTAGTATCTTTGACATAATTATTAAGTAACTGTTCATTATTATTTCTAATCATTAAATTTATAGTAATTCTTCAAATGATGCTCTGAAGCTATTAATATTATTAGATATTTTAAAATCAATCATAACTCAATTATAGTCATCCATTGTTGGAATTATAGATTATATTGCTTTTTAATTTAAAATTTGATTTAAAAGAAAGGTTTAAAACAGCCTTACCCATTTAACACTCACATCTGACTAATATTTATTGAATCATTATTTTATAATCAAATGTGGGATGATCATCTTTTATCTTGAGACATTGCTTTTTTATGATATAAAACCTAAATTCTAAAGGGTGTTCTTGATTCATTTTAGTGATTGGGTGGATTAAAGTTATTTCAATTAGAATTAGTTAATTTGTTGATTTTTCTTGTTTTTATTTTATTTGATCATTTATTTTTGTGGTGAAAAGAGGTGAAATGATAAATATATATGTTTCTCTAATTATTGTTAGAAAACCCATACTTACGTTCACTATTGACTACTAGTGCCTATTTTGGATAAATAGCGTAATGATAATGAGTCAAAATAATTAGTTTTGAATTGATCAATTTTTATTTGTACATGGTTTTCCTCATTCTTAGATTCCCACTTGCTATTTCCTAGGCATACTATTTTTGAAATAGGTTATCCTGTTTTCATTAGTGCTGTTTCAGCCTTCTCTTGGTTCTTCCAGGATCTGATGGCACCCCCGAAAAGGCTCCAAGTACAATTAGGTATAATATTATTATTATATATATATATATATATATATATATATATATATATATATATATATATATATATATATATATATATACACACACGATTTTTGTCAATAGCCTATTATCCAGATATGATTGTGGATTTTTAATTTTTTTTTAAATATGTTAAGGCAACATTTTTTAACATTTCAATCTAAATTTGTTGAGCAGTCATCTCTTATTCAAAATATATTAATAACATTAAATTAATAAAAAATAATTAAATATGAGCAGCAGAATATTTTTGAATCTTTATTTGTTAGTGTTTATTGTAAAGGTTCTTTTTTTTTTTTTTCCAATGATGCCTATGATTATGTATATACATATTTATTTATTAATTAGTGTGGATATTTCAAATAAGAATTAAATTATTATTTTTTTAAAATACATACATACATCCTTGGCTTTGCGGGCCTTGGCCTCCTGTAGAAAATTCGCCCATTCCTCTCTGTTAGCGCCATGGTCCACCAGCTCGCTGCACCTAATCATCGTGCCTCTCTACCTCTATCCAGCGGCCTTTCTGTCTTCCAATCTTTCTCTTTTCCATAGGTATCTAGTTAGCGACCCTAATCGGTATGCGATCTTACCTCATTCGTTTTAGGTGTCCTGCCCAGCGAAATATGTTGATATTGACAAAATCCACCACAGGTGTGTCGCAGAATTCGGATTAAAGCTCTCTGTTGTGACGCCTTCTTCAGACACAATTCTCTCGTACTGCTCTATAGATTTTTCTTAATATTCTCCTCTCCAATAGTCTTTGCTAATCAATCCTGTAAATCACCCAGGATGCCAAATTGAGGACGGGCCTGAACAGTGTCTTATAAAGGGTGACTTTTGTAGTTGTGGTAATTCGCCTGGATTGAAAATGCTTGACAAGACCTTGGTAGCTCCTGTTTGCCGCCTGGATTCTTCTTTCGAATCCTACTACGGACACCCAAATACACAAATACATAATCTCCTATTTGGAGGTGCGTGCATCTCCGGTCATTTCCGACCAGCATATACTTAGTTTTGTGGGTGTTAATGACTAAGCTCATGTTTCTGGCGGAAGACTCTAAGGCCGTAAATGCCTCCTTCAGCTTCTGGTCTTACAATCAGATCAATATCGCCCGCGTAAGCAGGATTTGGATCTGCCTGTTAAATATGTGTCCCTCAACCTGTAGACCATTGTCGCGGATCGCGTTTTCTAGACCCACGTTGAACAATAGGCACGCCAATGCATCGCCCTGCTTCAGGCCATTCTCTGTTTCTACTGGTTCTGACAGGTGCGACTGTACTCTAATTCTGCATCTTGATTCAGACATTGTCGCTTTTACCGTTTTTATCAGCTTTATGGGAAAGTTGAATTCCTTTATAGCCTTGTAGAGCATCCTGCTGTTAACCGTATCCTACGCTGTAAGGAAGTCTATAAAGAGGTGATGGGTGCTGATTCCATATCCTAAAGTATTTTTTAACATCTCTCTCAACGTAAAGATTTGATCAGATGTTGACCCGAAAGCCGCATTGGTATTCTCCAATAATATTCTCAGCATAGGGAAGTAATCTTGCGAGGAATTCAATAGGGATATTCCTTAATAGTTCTCACATTTTAGTTTATCCCCTTTTTTATGTACCAGACATAATAAGCCCGTCTTCCATTCCTCGGGCATTTTCTCTTTATCCCAAATTTTACCAAGTAGATGTGTCAGTTCTTTTATGTAGTTTCCACCAGCGTTTTTAAGAAGCTCATTAGGAATCCCTTCCGCTCCTGCTCCTTTAGTATTTTTTAACTTTTCCAGAGCTTCATACACCTTGTCGTAAGATGGTACTATATATTCCCCATTGTCATCTAACTCTTCCACTACATCATTTAAATTTGTTCGAGCTCCCTGTGAGCCCAGCAGTTCGTTAAAATGTTCTCATCATCTATACAATATACCTTGGTTATCACTTATAATTTCACCTGTTTTACTTCTACAAACGCTTGTTCGCGGTTTAAAGCCTCGCCTGGTTTCGTCCACTTGTCTGTACATTTCTCTGCTTAGGTTCTTGCTTTTATATTTCTCAATCAGCTTCATCTGTTCCCTCATATACTGTCTCCTCTTTGTCCGGTGCGTTTTATTTTCCTCTTTTCTTGCCTCCCTATAGTTCTCATTAGCCGCTCTAGTTCGTTTCTTCTGGATCATTAGTTTATAAGCTTCAATCTTACGTCTAGTGTTACAATTAGGGATTGATAAATTATTCGCCACTTCTATAATTGTGTTTAATTGAAAACTAGTTTCGAATGTTATACATGCATCTTCAGTTCAAGGTTTAAATGGATTATATCATACAGAAAAATATGTACTGAACGTAAAGTTAGTGTACTAGTGTACATAAAAAGTTGTACGTAAAGTTGTGATCAATAAAATTATCAAAAGTTGGGAAACAGATATCTATTAATTACTAGAAATGTATAATAATTTATTATACCATATATTTTTCAAAAGAAAAGCATCAATAGCGGATATCAGCACTCGCTGCGACAAGCCACCTCTAAGTATGCTTCTAACAATATTTGCCTGTCTTTCCTCACATTTTTCGATTAATAGGTTCTTAGCTTTTACATACATACAGCCCCTCGCGGGCCCTGGCCATAGTTCTCGGTCCCGTGTCATTACCCACCACCTCTCTGCACCGCATCTTGGCCAACCTGATCCATCTATCTTATCTTTGGTCTTACTTTCTTTATTTTTCCATTCATACGATATTCCAAAACTTTTTTGGAAATCCTATCTTCTGCCATCCTTTTCACATGACCAGCCCATCTCAATCTCATGACCTTGATGAATTTCACGATTGGGATGTCATTAAATTTTGTGTATATATCCACAGTATGCCTTTTTCTCCATATTCCATTTTCGTGAATTGGCCCGTAAATTCAGCGTAGTATCCTTTCAAACACCGACTGTCTCTGCTCGTCATTCTTCTTTAGAACCCAGCTTTTTGAACCATAGGTTAATATTGGTCTTATTAAGGTTTTGTACAAGGTTACTTTTGTTTCCTTAGTTATTAGTTTGGATGTAAAGTGCTTATTTAATCCATAGTAACTCCTATTAGCTGTTTTTTTTTCGATTTCTTTGGAAGTGCTATTTTCGGAGTCAACGTACGCTCGTAGATATACAAATCCATTAACTTTTTCGAATTTGTAATTATTTATCTGAAGGTGTGTTGCATTGTCGTTATTGTTTGTAGTCATGTACTTTGTCTTATTTTCATTAATAGACAATCCCATTCGTTTAGCACATGACTCGAGGGCTGTGAATGCTTCTTTCAATCTATTTTCTGTTCTATTTATGACATCAATGTCTTCAGCGTAAGATAGGAGCTGGGTTTCTTTATTAAAGATATGCCCTCTGGTCTTTATCTTGGAATTTCGTATGACCTTCTCAAGTGCGATGTTAAAAAGAAGACATGCCAAGGCATCGCCTAGTTTGAGACCATTAAGTGTATTGATTGGTGTGATTGCACTCGTGTATCTGGCATTGGTCATGCACATTTTAATGAGCTGGATAAGCTTTGCTGGTATATTCAATTCTCTCATTGCTTGGTAGAACATTTTTCTGTTAATAGTATCATAGGCAGTTTGGAAGTCCACAAATAAATGGTATTTCGTTACTCCATATTCTAGTGTCTTTTCCATTATTTGTTTAAGAGTGAAAATCTAATCTGTTGTCGATTTGGGCTTAGTCCACATTGATTATCCTGTATATCTTCTTTGGCATAGGAGTATAAGCTATCGAATATTAAATTAGATAATAGTAAATTAGACTTTATTCAGCAATGAAATTCCTCTATAGTTTATGCAATTAAGGGATTCGCCTTTTTTATGTATTAAACAAATTACTCCATTATTCCATTTCTCCAGCATTTCCTCCCTTGTCCATATGACTTCAATCAGGTGTATGATCTCCTTAATAAAATCATTTCCAACATTTTTTAGTAACTCGCTAGGTATTCCATCAGATCCGCAGGACTAATTTTTAAGCTTTTCAATGCATTCAGACACTTCATCATAAGAGGGCGGCAGGGTTTCTCTGTCATCCGTAGTCGTTTTAATATCTCCTTCTTCAGGGGTTTCAGTTATATCATGCGTTCCTAGGAATTCACTAAAGTGCTCCATCCACCTTCCTAGTATGTCAGTTATATTATTCACAATTTCCCATTTTTTATTTCTGCATGCTCTAGTTCTAGGTTGGAATTTTGTTTTCATATAATTTACTTTTTTGTACTTATCCCTACTTAGCTTCTTACTTTTATATTCTTCGATCATTTTTATTTGTTCTTCCTTATGCTTCTGTTGCTTTTCTCTATGTACTTTCTTTTCCACTTTTCTAGCTTCACGATATTCTTCTTTGGCTGTTCTAGTATATTTTTTCTATATGCCGTGTATTTGTTAGATGTCACCTCTTCGCATTCCTTATCAAAACAGTCTCCAATCTCTTCCATGCCAATGATACTGAATTTCTCAGATAGCTTCGTTTCATGGTTTATCCTTACTCTTTCGGCTTTCAGTGCGCGCTCCTTTCTCAGTGCTTAGGTTGGAGATTCTGGCTCTTATACACCCCACAAGGAGGAAATGATCACTATCTAAATATATTGGCGCTACGGTACACTCTGACGTCCAGTAAGTCTGTAGCTATTATTATGGCTAATTCTTCTCATACGTCTGCCAACTGGATACCAGAAATATAGTAGGTATTTGATTCAAGCCAAGGCATTTTAAATATTTTTTTTTTAATTATTGAGTTATTCGAATTATATACTGATTCAGACTTCTGAAGGGCTCTAGATAGCTCGTGTTGTTGCAGAAACCGAAAAAGACTTGCTTAAATGGACCTATGACCCACCCAGGTCTACCACAGTACTTAAGCTTATAGTCCTGTCAAATAAGTAGTCTTATCAGTTAGCGCCTGATTTTTAAGAATTGGCTCACTTCTGCGGTAAAGTCCGCCATTGCGTTATGTTTTTCGTGTTTTTCCGTATACTTCGAATATCATTATCCGGAAATCGGTAACTTTATTATGGTTTTAGCCAAAATAAACTTTTAAAAAAGGCATTTTTTAAAGTTTCTTTTTCTTTTCAGGAAATATGCGTTTTATCGAACAAAGTTTCAAACAATTCATGCCCCCCTTAAAATTACCTTCAAAAAAGGACTAATTACATTTTAAGCTAAAACTAACTATAACGGACCGAAAGAGCATCAAACCTGTGAAATTTTCGGTATTTCAAGAAAAACCTGCTATAAGTGGCCTATCTTTCATAACGATAGTTTTCAAATATAACGATTGTTTATTTAATTTTTTTGGGGGTAAAAAATATCGGCTTTCAATACTCAGGTTTTAATATCGTTATTACGATATATTTCTATTAAAAAAATCGATATTTTCAACATCCTTAATTTTTTTTCAAGCTTCTAATTGTCATATATAATGATTATAATTTAAAATCTTTTAATGTTTAGCTTTTTCACAAAATTTATAAATTGTTTTAAACCTATATTGATTTGTTTATTTAAATTTTATGTATTCCATTTGTTTTTATTTAATAGTACAATTAAAATTTCTAGTTCCATTTATATGCCTTTCATTTGTATCTATATTTCAATTGATTCTATATTGAATCATGTCTTTATCTATGCTTACACCTTCAAAACTGAAATTATCTCCCAGTGATAGCAAATTTATTATATTTTAGGAATCTCTTTTTCTATCAGATTGACAATTCTGTTTTCTTATATCGGTTTTTATAAAGTTCTAACATTGCATTATAATTATTACTATGCCCTTTTGCATTATTTAATTTTCTATTTTCTATTATGCTATTTGTCCCTATGTATGGTATTTTATCATGTTTAGTGTTACATTTTTAATAATTTTATTCAGTATTGGTTTTTTGAATATCTATATTTCAGTTTATTATTTAAATGATGTCTTCATCTATCATTATATTCTCAAAACTGAAATTTTCTCCCAGTGATAGCAAATTTCTTTGTTATCAATGGAACAACTTTCCAAGAGAACGACAATGTCCACTATTGGTAGCACAAAACACTATAAGCTTATATAAATATATACTTACCTATAATGTTATAAATATCTATATTTAGTTAGTTAGATATATATATATATATATAATCTATGTAATGTAAATGTCCAATTTGGAATATTTTATGTTTAATGGTATTATAACTTTAATAATTGATCACCTAAATTATCATTGATCACCTATAATCCGTGTAATCTATACGTTGATTTTATTTTTCCATTGCCCAATTTATCCAATCAAATAATCTATAGGCTATTGGCATTTCCACAACACTTGTTCTAACATAAGAGTTAGCATCATGTCAATTTTTACCTACTCCCATGTTCTACTTATTATTCAGTTTTATGATGATTAATTATAGTGTTTAAGAGAGACTTAAGTGCTTTATTTCATCATTAAGTCATCATCATTTTACACATTTATTACAAAAATTAATTTTAGCTAAGTACTATCATATTCATGTTTCATCTTATCTACAAACTAATTAAAATTATTCTGAATTATTTAGATGTCTATTACATACTTCCGACAAATTATTTTTTTTTATGTCTTTATATTCATTTTTTAATTTTAATAGTATTAAATTTATTTATCAGATTCTCGGCCCAGTACACTTGTTTGATTTCTATGTTTAAAATTGGCATTGAAAATGTGTTACAGAATTTAACTAACTTTATTATTATTAATTAAAAATTCATTTATCAATAGTGAACCTAAGCAATCTAAGATCTTCCATTATTACTTTGATTAAAGTGTCTCATAATGAAAGCATCCTATAATCAGGGCACGAAACAGTTATTGAACTTTTCCATACAGTTTCAGTTTAACTGTTTTACAAGAACTTAAATAATTAAAATACTAACATAAAAGTTCTACACAAAACAACCTTCTGATAAAAAGTACCTTAAGAACTTATATCATTAGAAGTTATTTTTATAAATCTTCTGTTGATATAAGTTCTTGCCAAAACATTTTTAATAAATATTATGATAATAAAAGTTCCTACTGGAACATTTTAAATATAGCATCTCACAAATAAGTTTTCACATACCTATGGGGCACATCTTTTTTTTATAAGCTTATTTTTCAGAGATTATTTGAATGAAATAAGGAGATAACCACAAAAAAACCTGTCAAATAGATGCTCAAGACACAATTCCATCAATATTAACCATATTTAAGTAGAGACTTTAATAGTGAGAACTTTTAATGTAATAAAATTTACTAGGTTCTCACTAAAAATTCATTTATCAATAGTGAACCTAAGCAATCTAAGATCTTCCATTATTACTTTGATTAAAGTGTCTCATAATGAAAGCATCCTATAATCAGGGCACGAAACAGTTATTGAACTTTTCCATACAGTTTCAGTTTAACTGTTTTACAAGAACTTAAATAATTAAAATACTAACATAAAAGTTCTACACAAAACAACCTTCTGATAAAAAGTACCTTAAGAACTTATATCATTAGAAGTTATTTTTATAAATCTTCTGTTGATATAAGTTCTTGCCAAAACATTTTTAATAAATATTATGATAATAAAAGTTCCTACTGGAACATTTTAAATATAGCATCTCACAAATAAGTTTTCACATACCTATGAGGCACATCTTTTTTTTATAAGCTTATTTTTCAGAGATTATTTGAATGAAATAAGGAGATAACCACAAAAAAACCTGTCAAATAGATGCTCAAGACGCAATTCCATCAATATTAACCATATTTAAGTAGAGACTTTAATAGTGAGAACTTTTAATGTAATAAAATTTACTAGGTTCTCACTAAAAAGCTTTATGGAGAGCTTTTATAATATAGAGCTTGTATATAAAGTGTCAAGAAAAAAAGTTCTATAAAAAGCTTTCACTACAAAAGTTTTTATGATAAAGTTCTCCAAAGAACTTACTTATTATCTGGCGTAGTGGCAGTAAAATGACTAAATATTAAGTAATGAGTAAAAAATGAGTAATGAGTAAATATTCCTCTTGGAGATAAATAGCAAATTTCTCTTAGCCCAAGTGTAGGTTATGTTTATGAATATCAAAAACACTGTTTTAAGGAGGTCGTTGTTTGATCAAAATGTAATTAGCATAACTACTATGAAAGTATATGTTTATCGGAATCAGTGGTTTAATCAAAATGCAATAAAAATAACTACTAGTAAAGTATATATTTGCTGGAATCGACACACTTTAAGAACACAGTAATATCACTTTCTGTTACTTACAGAGGCTATATCTAGGCTTTATCGATTCTTAGTCACAAAAATGTCGTTCATTATTCTGCTCCTACAAACAATTTAATTATTATAAATTTGTTTTATAATACGGCTAATTTTCCTTATGTTTATTGAGTAACAATTGGCCCACTGATTCCTTACATTATAATAAATAGTACAAGTTCATAAATACAAGAGTACAAATTACAAGAACTAATATTTTTTGTTTCATAATGGGGACGGCCGCAGTAATAGTATTAGTCCTTTTAAACAAGTTAGCAAGTAGAGAAGTAGAGATTAGAATTTGGGAAGGTTTATTTTTAGAGGTTGCAGATTACTTATTGTCATTATATATTAATAATATTTTATTCAATTTTTTTTTTAATTTACAAATTTGTAAATGTTGTAAATGGAGGGCCACGTATTGAATTTGGTTAAGATCTTCCTCCGCGCATTGACCGGTCGGTCCTTGCAATATGAAATATTCTGATTTTTTAATTGAAAGGCCTCAAACTGTGTTCCGAGAACACGAAATATTTTTAATACGTTTTAATTTATAAATTAACTTTTTATAAAGATGCATAATAAAGCAAAGGACTTCTTAATGCCTTTAGAAAAACAAGTCAGTTAATTTTAAAACTTTTGTCTGTGTATTTTATTCTTGAATAAAATGAGTTTGGTACGCCTATGTTAATATATTCTTTTACATTCAACAGTAGTCCATCAGATTCTAAAATGAGTAAGAGAGAAGGAAATATAAAAACGCTCTTTTGTGTTCTATCACGCATATTAGAAAATAAAAAAATATTATTTGGTGTGTTCAATGATAAGTTCACCAAAACAGACAAAATGCGGGTGTGGAAGGAAGTTGGCGAATATGCCAAATCTATCAGCGTTGTGCCAAATAATAAAGAATGGAGCTACATAAGGGATATTTGGTGGCCTAACATCAGAAAATTGACGATGGTTAGTAAATCAATTGCTGTTAATTTTTCAATCGTAAAGGACCCCACAGTATTTTATAGAAAAAGTGATTTCAATCAAATGCTTTGTAGAGAACCAATTTTTGTCATTCTGAGCAAAAGTCACAGTTGGTCCAAAAAAATTCGATGAAAGGATTATGCGAATTAAGATTTACCTATACCGGAATGGTAAATGCATCAGATGCAATAAGATATTTAACCGTATTTACTTCAATTCTTACTGGTTCAGACGTATAGACACCTACGCACACAAGATATATATATATATATATATATATATATATATATATATATATATATATATATATATATATATATATACATATATATATATATATACATATATATATATATATACATATATATAATAATAAAAGGCTTAGCGAACCCGGAGGTTCGATGCCGATACCACTAATCGCTGTCTACAAATCTCGGTCCACCGACTACCTTCCAAACCCAAATTCCTTAGATCGCTCTTAATACTATCCTCCCACCTACGTTTCGGTCTACCCCTCGGACGTTTACCAGTCAGCTCAGCGTTTATTAACTTTTTAGGAATTCGTTCGTTACTGAGCCCAACAACTTTGCAAGCCCATTTCAACCGTCGCGATGATATCACTTCGATTATATTAACAGGGTGCATGCTCCGCAATTCCGCGTTGTGTAATCTCCTAAACTCTCCAGTTGACTCATCCTTTTTCGGACCAAATATTTTACGCAGTACCTTATTCTCGAATACCTTAAGGCGTTGTTCGTCCTTCAAGGTTAGCGGCCACATTTCACACCCATACAGAACTGTAGGCAAGATAATAGTTTTGTATATTCTAAGTTTTAAGTTTCTGGACAAAATGCGCGACCTAAGTAATGTTGACACCGAAAAATAACAAGCATTTCCCGCCTTTAACCGCGCCTTTATTTCCTCTTGAATTTCGTTTTTTCTAGTAATCACAGACCCCAAATACTTAAATTTCTCAACGTGTTCAAACCTATTTTCTCCTATATCTATATCCTCAAACTCTCCTCTGTTTCTATTGCTAACCATATATTTCGTCTTATCCGTATTTATTTTGAGGCCAACCTCTTTCCCAGCTGTCATCAACGTTGCTGTATTCAGTTTTATAGTTTCCGCGTCCTCACTTAATAATACCAAATCATCCGCAAACCCCAGCACGGATATTCTACCACCCAGATCTAAACCCCTTTCGGTAAGCATTACCTTTCTAATGACATACTCTAATGCTAAATTAAATAGGACAGGTGAAAGGGAATCGCCTTGTTTTAACCCCGAGCGAACTTCAAATTTCTCCGAAAAATAATTACCTATTCTAACTTTATTGAATGTTTCGGTCATGCACATCCCTACTAGATTTACTAACTTCTTCGGTATTCCCTGCTCAATCAAAATGTTATACAGTCTCCGGCGATCAATGGAATCATAAGCCTTTTTGAAATCCACAAAAAGCTGATGAACTACACCGTTGAATTCTAATTTTTTTTCTAATATTTGCCGTAAGGAAAATATTTGATCGATAGTTGATCGGTTCCGTCTAAAACCACATTGGTAGTCTCCGATAATTTCCTCGGCATATTCCGTGATTCGACTAGTTAGGATCAACGAGAATATTTTATAACACATCGGGAGGAGTGATATTCCGCGATAGTTATTACACTCCGTCCTCGGACCTTTTTTGTGAATCGGAATAAGTATAGATTCTTTCCATTCTTCGGGCATTTTTTCATTTTCCCAGATCTTTTTAACCAAAAAATGTATTTTAGAAACTCCAGCTTCACCGCACGCTTTTATTATTTCACTGGAAATGTTGTCGATTCCCGCTGCTTTATGAGATTTTAATTTTCCGATGGCTATTTCCACTTCCTCCTTACTCGGTTCTTCAATTAACGGTTCAGCACTCTGATATTCAGAAGGAGGAGATTGATTATTATTTCCCGAATTCAAAATACTTTCAAAGTGTTTTTTAAATTTATTCACAATGTCCCCCGGATCGGCCAAGATATTGTTATTTTCATCTCTAATTCCATTCATTGCTGGTTCAAACTGTTTACGCGATCTGCTTATACCCTTGTACATGTCTCTTACGTTGTTTTCAATTCTATTAGTTTCTATCTCTATTATTTTGTTTTTAAGATATTCTCGTTTTTTATTTTTGAGGAATTTGGACGTTTCATTCATCAAGGCCCGGAAATTAGCAACATTGTTATCGCTTGGATTATTCAAAGCTTTTAGTTTCGCGGCTCTTCTTTTTTCGCACAAGTTTAGACAATCATTATCGAACCACGGTTTATTCTTTTTATTGTCCTGTCTGTTTATTTTTCCAAGACACAGATTACTTACCTCTTTAATATTATCCCTAATTCCGATCCATAGCTTGTCTACATCTTCGCGATCCTCATCTAAAGATTCCAAGGCTTCAAACCTATTCTTGATTTCTACCGCGAATTGATTTCTAATTGAAGGGTTTTTCAATTTATCTAGATCAAAATTTTCGGAACAAATACGGCTTTCTTTCCTTTTTTTTATATTAAGTTTTTGTCGAAGTTTCGCGATTACTAATTCATGATCTGACCCACATTCTGCCCCACGATAAGACCTTACGTTAATTATACTATTTTGCCATCTTTGTTGTATCAAAACATGATCAATTTGATTGCGTGTTTGTGAATCCGGCGATGTCCACGTATACTTATGAATATCCCTATGTTTAAACGTAGTACTTTTGATTGTTAGGTTTTTCGAGATAGCAAAGTTTATTAGACGGATCCCATTATCATTGCTATGTTCGTGCAAACTTTCTTTACCGATCGTCGGATAGTATACTTCTTCTCTTCCCACCTTTGCGTTTGCGTCCCCTAATATTATTTTCATGCAGTTTCGAGATAGTTTATCATATACCCACTCTAGTTTATCATAAAATTCGCATTTAACTTCATCATCACTGTCTTCGGTAGGGGAATGTATGTTTATCAGCGCGATTTTAAACCACCGCCCCTGAAATATGGCCACAGATATCCTATCACTAAAAAATTGTACGTCCCTCAATGCGGAGAGCAATCTATTCCTTATTAGAAATCCAGTACCTAAACAATAATTACCGCTCCCACCGTACCAAATAGAATAGTTCCCTTCTGTTAACGAACCCTCCCCTGGCCACCGAACCTCTTGCAGTGCCACGATATCTACATTGTATCTCTTAACCTCGTTTCCACTGATTTTAACCCACCCGCTGTATTCAAACTTCTTACGTTCCACGTCCCTATACCTAAATCTCTAATTTTCAACTTGCGCCATGAATCCCCTGAAGCAGTCCCCACCCGGAGACCCGAACGGGGGACTAGTTTACTTCCGGATAATGAGCGTTTTACCTCAGAGAGATCCATGACTTTTTGTGGTATTTTGTGAACTAAAAATATGTGAGTAGGGCGTTCAAACCTACGTCACACCCTCCAGCAAGCCTGGAGGGGCGCTCTCATTGTTGGTCAGCGAGTCCATCGGACTTAGCCGGGAGGAACTTCCAAGGAATTTCCACCGACCATCCCCACATCCGCCACCCGTGGGACTCTCCCCTACGCGGTAATGAGATCCGCGCGAGGATATATATATATAATATCGCGGATCAACTTGCATCCATTCATATCCTCAGTGTGCTATATAATTCCATTATACTTATACTCTATGTATAACTATGTATATGTATATATGTGTGTATATATATATATATATATATATATATATATATATATATATATATATATATATATATATATATATATACCTATGTGTTGAAGTACATTTTTTTGTATTAAGAGAGCGAAATATCAACATTGTGGTTCATTATTATCCATGGGTAATTAAGGACTTTTTGTATTAATGGCTACGTCTGATTTCAACTACAACAAAATTGTTATATCAGTATAAATATTTAAATTGCAATTAAGGTAGTAAAACGTGTGGTTTATTTTTGTTTCAATAAATGCTTATTTTATCCTTGCTTTTTTGAATTTTCATACTTATTTATTTTAAACTACCTAAAATTATATTATATTCACATTATTTATCTTGTTGGTTAACTTATCTGGAAAGGTAGAGGATACACAGTATATTAAAATAAAAAAAACTTTTATTCTTAAACAAATAAATATTATTTATAACAATGTACAAAATAAAGTTCTAGTAAATTCTTAAAAGAGGTGACCACTAATTTGATTTTTTTATCAGAACATTTTTATTAATTATTAATTAATATTTTAATTATTAACCATTATTTAATGATTAATTAATATGTTAATTATTAATTTATATTTTAATGCAAATTATACCTATTAAAAAAAATGCTTTGAATTTTTTATTAAAACAATGAGCAGCACAATTCAAATAAAATTCAAACTTGGCATTTAGTTTCTCTAATTAGGTAACTCTTGTCAACTCTATCTGTATTAATTATTGAAATTCAAATAAAATTCAATTTGGTAGCAGTGAACCATAACAAGGGACAGAACCTAATTTCAAAGAAAGTGCGAAAAAGGAGAAATGTAGTTAACAAGAATGGCACTAGAAATCGCTCCAGAAACTGCTATGTTGGCGTCACAATTCTGGAATTTATCGGATTACAAGAGAAATGAGACTTGTATTAATATTACAAGAGAACTGAGACTTGTATAAATAATACAAGTAAACTCTAGAACATAAAGATTTGTACTATTAGCCATTGTTTATGAAACAGAATCTCTTGTACTATCCAATATTTTGCTTTTACTTTCGATTTTACTGCTTGTAGTTTGTACTTTTGTACTTTGTTATTGTGAAAAGGAATTGTAACTAGTACAGACTACAAGGCTAATATTATTATATATGGAAGGCTTGAGAGAGAACCTTGTGTTGCATAAAAATTCAGTATCTTGAATTTTTTAAAAGCATTTTTATTAGTTTCTTTTTGTTCTACTAGTGTGAAATAATTCAATCCATTAAAAAAAAAAATGGCTTTGAAATTATTAATTTGTTTTGTAATTTATTTATTGTTATAAAAGCAATAAATTATTTTATTTAATTTTTTGGTACAGTTCTGCTGCTGCGGTATTAATGTTTTTGCAATCAGTACTACAGTGTGTGTTTCTAATTGCAAGATATTCAGAGTTTTCTCCAGTGCGCACGACCGCTCATGGATTTATAGACACCTTTAAAAACTCAGTTACACATTGAATAACTATAATTTTCACAATGAATATGAACTTCAATTTTCACAAAATTGAACCCGTTACTAAATGATTAGACAATATTGTTTAAAAAAAAAAGAATAAAGTCATTTTTACAGCATTTTATCACAAGGATTAGATGGGCCGAAAAAGAGAAATGAAATCGTGATCCTTTTTCGTTCTGAAATGTCTCTATCCTTTGTTTTAGATATTTGTTGAAGTTAAAGAAATTTCTGAGCTCTGAGTTTATTATCAGACCCTGTGCCTCTTGATGATTTTGATTTTACGTTCTGTGTTCAGTGGTTCAGAAACCCCCAATTCATGGCCAAAAGTCCTACTAATACATTCTATAGGCTTCAGAACTTATCCTATAGTGATTTAAGTAATTAGTTTGTAACAATATTAATTCCTCATAAGATTTTGGTTTGTGGGAGGAAGTGGGATCAGTAATTATTTATTTATGAATAGATAAACAATTTAACTATATTTGTAAAATAAACTAAAAACTAGGTTGTGGATATTAAAACGGTACAAAACATAGTCACTTTCTACGTAAATCGGAATTCCGTAAAAACTTAAATCTGGTTCCTTGCGATGTATTGTCGTTAACAAAATAGTGAAGAAGTTAACATGACTGCACTGATTCGGAACAAGAATGTAATAATTGAGATTAATCGTTTAACGTGATTGAGATAAATAAATAAAAACAATGGGATTATAACTACGAAAGTATTACAGAATGAAAGACGGTATTTGTTTTTGTATGCAGCTAGTTATTTATTGTTTAATATATAAATTCGGATACTGATTGAAATAAATTAAATTGTATAATTGGAATTTCATTATTTAATACTTTCTTGACATTTGCAGTTGATATGGAATTTGAAATTAATAGTTCTAGGTATATAAATGTTTGTATTTAATATTTCAGGGTATATCGACTCATGACTAAATTACATATTTTTTATTGTTATTAACTGTCAAATTTAATTAATGTAGCTTGTTGACAATAAGATTAGAGAAGGGTGATTAGTGCGCTGACCGTTACTCATAAGGCGGCTGCATTGTAAAGTACCCATTATTCTTGTCAAATGATACTTTTGCTTCGTTAAAATATGAATACATTAATTAAATTAAATAAAATACAATTCACTTATTGCATAAAAATATGAGAAATCAATTATAAAAGATTTTAAAAAGTTGAGATTGTGTACTTTATAAATCTTCTAAGAAAGAACCTTTCCACATGCTAACTTGTACTATTGTAGTTACACAATCTCTTGTACTTGTACTATTGTAGTTACACAATCACTTGTACTTGTACTATCACTAATATTCGTCCCTATCATGAAACAAAAAGTATTAATTAGTGCTTGCACTTTGTAGTTTGTACTCTTGTATTTGTGAACTAATACTATTAGCTTTATTACGAAATAGAGCCCAGGTAGGTCTGAGGATGTGATGGCCGAGTACGTTAGGGCGAGGGTCCAAGAGTGCCCGGTAAGGAACGTTGTGGGTTCCTTTCCGTCCTGGGTGCAATTCCCGCCTAGATCAGTTAATATTTATTTCGCGGCGATCTTGCGAAATGAATCTTGACACTCCCACTCTAGTAAGTACGCGGCGGTGACGTAAAGGTAGTCGCCAGAGGTTGGAAAAAAGAACCATAAGGCCCACTTGCCGGACTAGTTCCTCCGCCAATATCAATAGGTTTTGACACATTCTGTACGCACACTCTATTATTAGCTTGTTTATTTGAAAACGGCTAAATTAAAGTAGATTTTGTTTGCTGATTCAATTATTTCACCATAATAGAATATGCAATAACTATTTTTGATGACATTTTATTGATTAATTGGATGTTTAATTTTTATTTCGCAAACTATAGCTAAAAAAAACAAAGAAGTCTTAAACAGTCATGGCAAATCATCTGTTTATTAAGGATATAATAAAAAAAGTTTCAATTTTTGATCGTTCAAATACCCTAAAAATTAAAATAAAGTTGGTTCAAGGTCAGGTGATTTGCCACGAAATCCGAAGGGTTAATGCTCCCCCAGACAGGCGCAATCCTGAGCTCAGGTAGGGTTGGAATATCGAAAGAAAAATATCGATATTCGATATTTTGATATATCGCTAAACCAAATATCGATATCCACCGATAATCGGTAGAAAAATATCGATATATCGAAAGAAAATGGACGAAAAGGCAAAGAAACCATGCATTAAATGAGTATAACATTATGAAATTTATGAGAAGGTTATGAAATAATATAATTATTATTTATAGAACAATATTTTTATTACCCGTGAATCATTATAAAAAAAGATAGAAAAGAATAATACTTTGGTGAAAAAAATAAGTATTTTAATACATTTTTATCTTGAAGGTTTTTTGCCATATTTCATATATTATATTATTCTACAAATTTTTCATTTTTTTTTCTAAAAAAAAATTGTATTTTATGAAGTTTCCATGCATACATTGAGAATTCCCAAAATATTTATCTAAAAACATTTAATTCGTACAATCACCATTTATATTATTACCCGTTTGTCTTTAAATAGGATTAATTAACAGTATATAGTATGTGTTACAATCTTATCCACTAATTATTCTTTGGCAACTGAATATTGTTTATTCTCATATTTACCCCATTATATTTATAAATTAACATGTGCTATATTTTAGCCAATGATTATATGCAACAACTTATTTACATTTATAGTATTGTCTGTTTTATTTCAATTTGTTGAATAATTGATCTATATTATTTTTTGTTTTGGTGATCTTAAAATTTTAAGTTTATTTGAAGGGTAAGGAGGAAAAACCTGGACCCTATTTCATAATAAAGTACGAAAGTACAATTACGAGTAGACCTATGATTTACTATGCATATGACACACTGTGAAATGTTAAAACAATAAAATTTAAAAATAATTAGCATCTACCTAATGTGCCTCGATTCCTATTCTTGAATATTCTGATCTGTTTCTTCACTATCTAGCCATACTTATGGTAGTGTTCTCTTTTCTTTTTGTAATTCTTCTAGATCTTATTTTTATTTTAAATTTACTATTTTCATTACAATTATTAGTTCTTTCATTAAATATCTATTTTATTTATTATGTCTATGTAATGATTTTCAATTTCATATCGATTTTGAAATTGAGCACTTCTTTTATACTTCTTTATTACTAATGATTTTTGGAATTTGTCTTATGCTGCTTTAATCTTGTTTTCAAATTTTGGGACATTTACCCTATATAATACTTTTCATTGTAATCTTTCCAGTGTAGAAAGGCAGAGTATCCTTACAGATAAAATATAAAATAGCATCATTAATTTTTCTTCGTCGTTCACCTCCCTCTTCAAATGATGCGATATTTTGGAAACTACTTCTTATGTCAGAAGCTTTCGGAGGAACTGTTTCATTTGCTTCTGATTTAGAAGTAGATGGTGTTGCAGAAACACCTGACCTTGATGGAGACGGAAAAAACGTGTGAATGGAAAGCTTTGAGGTGTGACCGTAGGTTTGTTGTGTTTCCCGATGCCCGAAATATTTTGTGACAATATTTGCACTCCGCACTTTTACTGTCTCTCGATTTAAAATGTTTCCATACTTCACTTTTTGGTGGCGACATTTTAGTTTCTGTTTCACTTTAATCACCACACTAACAACAGCAACAACAACAACAACAATCAACAGGTGACTGACCGTTAGTGACGCCTATGAGTTATAACAGTAAGGAAATTAACACAGCTCGAAGACAGCGTCCTAGATTGATTAAATAATCAAGCTATAATGTAAAGTACAGCTCACGGATAAAATTAAAAATATGGTATAAAATATCAATATCACCGATATATCGGTGTAAAATATCGATATCATCGATATATCGGGTGTTAGGATAACGATATAATATATCGGTTTTTCAAATCCGATATATCGCTTTTCGATATTCCAACCCTAAGCTCAGGACGATATTGAGTCGGGACTGCTTCTAGCATCAAACCTATTTGAACTAGAAAGCTCAAAATAGTGTCATTTGTTATATAATTACAAGAGATTCAATTTTTTGATACCTGAATTTACAAAAACAATCTTAAAATGTTTAAAAAAATCCAACAAATTATTTTTTTTTTTTAAAACGAAAACGAAATTTTTAATTTTTTTTTTTTTAATTTTACATATACATGTTATAAAAACCTTGTATTTTTAGGCAATGTTTTTCAAACTGAAATGGAAATACACTGTATATGTCATATTTTAAGCAATTAAATTTACTTTGCTAAAAGTCAATGTGGAAACTGTTTTTTAAGTTATTTATTGTATCTAACATTATTTGAGAGCCATTAATTGATGGAGGAGCTTCCACTAAACTTTTTTTTTACATGATCCCGTTGAGATACCATCATACAATTTAGTATATGCATTATTTTATTAGTATTAAACATTTATTTTAAAATGAAGCCAGTATAAAAACAATGTGAAAAATCCAAGAAATGTTATTGTAGTGACATTAATATTTTTTTGGAATTCATCCCGCATTAGCGCAACATAGTATAATTAATAATCATTAATTTAACTTAAATGAAATATAAATACTGAAGATTACTGAAAATAATAAAATTAGGAATCAATTTATATAACTAAAAATATAAAAAATGTAATAAATTTTAAAACAGACATGAAGCGGATAGATAGGTCTACGCTACGTCGATATTCCAAATAAATTAAATTTTTAAATAAGTGATGATTTATAGAAAAAAAAATAATAAAAAATAATTAGATAATTTAAATAGTGAATTTAAGAAATATTTTGATTATGCAGTTTTAGAGAAATCCTAGTATGTAATAATATAAGTAATTAAGTATAAAACCTAGTGAATAAGACAGCTTTGGACACTTTTCATTTTTAGTTGTATTGTGATTAAGATTGGTAATTATATATTGCTATTGTTTAAAAATATTTGGCCAAAACTTGAAGAATGAATTAAATTTATAATTAATGTGTAATTAACTTTTTAGACTAAATCGAATGACAAGAACTTCTTATGGGAACATTAAATAGTTTTAATACAAAATGGTTTTTAATTGCCGGCTGTGTGGAATATGATTAGATATGATAAAGATAATTAATATAAATAGTGTTCCTTTATAATTTTAATTTGGCTATTTCTAAATTATTTTATTTTATCTTGTTTATGTAATAATTATGTGTATACCGTTTATTTGTTGTGTAGTTCTGCGATATAATTTTATCAAATAATATTTGTATGGGTTTTTGGATATTTGCGAAAGTGATAAAACTAATGAGGTATAATTTTTGTTTATAGATGAAAGTCTTGAAAATTGGCGAAATGGGCCGAAACTTTGCCAAATGTAATTTAATAAACAAAAAAGTAAAGAAATGAAGTTTAAAAGGGCTTATTTTCCTGAAAACATAATAATATCAGTAATTAAGTATTTTATAAACTAATTGGTTTTCCTCGCAGCAGTATTCAGGAGGCAGTATTATATTTTGTTTCTGAATATATTTTTCTTCTGAAACACATATTTGCAGGTTTACTTGGTACTTTGGACGAAGTTGAACCAGAGGAAAACCAATACGTTTATAAAATACTTAATTACTTATATTATTAAATTTTAAGGAAATTAGCCCTTTTTAACTTCATTTCTTTACTGTGTTGTTTATTAAATTACATTTGACAAATTTTCGGCCCATTTCGCCAATTTTCAAACCTTTCATCTATAAACAAAAATTATTGCACATTAATTTTATCTCTTTCGCAAATATCCAAAAACCCATACAAATATTATTTAATAAAATCATATCCCAAAGCTATACAATTCATTAATGATATAAACATACTTATCATACAAAAAAACAAAAACAAATAGAAATGGCCAAATTAAGAATTATAAAGAAACACAATTTACATTAGTAATCTTCATTTGGTGGTATTTAATCATATTTCACACAGTCGTTAATTCAAAACCTTTTTTTATTAAAACTATTTAATTTTCTCATAAGACGTTCTTGTCATTTGATTTTGTCTAAAAAATTAACTTAATAAATTGATGATTATTAACAATACTGGGGAGTGTGCTAGGCCCAATACTATTTCTGCTCTATACCGCTGATATCCCAGAACCTGAAGAAGACGTCACGGCTACATTCCCCGATGATACAGCAGTTCTTTCTATCGGAAATGATAACCTGGAAACCGTTAGAAAACTAACGGCAATAGCCAGTATACATAGATGGATCTTAAAATGGAGAATAAAACTGAATGTATCGAAATCTATGCATATTGATTTCACTAACAAAAAAATCAACTATCTGCCGATTACGATAAATAACCAAGTAATCCTCTATTCCAATAAGGCCAAATATCTCGGAATGACATTGGACGCAAAGCTCCGATGGAAAAAGCATGTAAAATAAAATTAATACAGCTAAATCTAAGGTATAAAAAATGTATTGGCTTTTAGGTAGACAATCCAATCTATCTGTTGAAAACAAACTTCTCCTGTACAATGAAGTTCTGAAGCCTATCTGGATGTATGAAATCCAACTGTGGGGGTGCACGAGAGATTCCAACAGACAAATTATACGAAGATTTCAAAATAAAGTTATTAGAGGAATTGTCAATGCACCCTGGTACATCAGGAATGATGATCTTCATCGAGATCTTCATGTAGCTACAGTTCAGGAAGAAATTAAAAAAATCGCTGTCACATCAAGAACGACTACAAGGGCACACCAATGCTGAGGCCGACCATCTCCTGAACTTTGGTACCCTAGTTAGAAGATTAAAACGACGAAAATCCCACGAGCTTGTTTAAAGTGATAGCCAAATAGTAATAGTTTGAGGCCAAGTTGAGAGAAAATTAAAACAGTACAATGTATATTTGTTTTTCTTTTGTTTTTTGTTTTTGTATGTATGTTAAAACTAAATTGCTAATAAGCTCATTACGTGCTTGATTGTAATCTCAATAAATATTTAAAAAAAAAAAATTAATTATACTATGTCGCGCTAATGCAGGATAAAATCCAAAACATGTTAATGCCACTACAATAACATTTTCTGGATTTTTACTTTCCCTTACCTATATATATATATATATATATATATATATATATATATATATATATATATATATATATATATATATATATATACATATATATGTATATATATATATATATATATATATATATATATATATATATATATATATATATATATATATATATATATGTATATATATATATGTATATATATATGTATATATATATATGTATATATATATATGTATATATATATATATATATATACATATATATATATATATATATATACATATATATATATATATATATATATATATATACATATATATATATACATATATATATATATATATATATATATATATATATATATATATATATATATATATATAAAATTATAGTATGGGGAAGTGTTGCGATCGTGAAAATTTTCGAATTCGAGTTTTCAACGGAAATATACGTTTTAAGGTCCTCTGAGTCTCGCAAAATGGTCTGTGAGTGTATTTAAGCAGTCTAGCTCAAAAACGAAAAGTTGTACGATACTGAAATTACGTATTTAAGGTATACACATGCATGTAATAGATTTTATACGTTTTTTGCAATTTCACGAAAATGGCTCTAACGATTTTGATTAAACTTGCCTAAATTATTCTTCGTAAAGGCCTTTAGCTTTTCATATATGTAGTACATCACCGAGGAAATGCAGGGAAAAGAGTTATGATGAAAAGAATATTTTATTTGCGCATAACATAAAAAGTATGCAATTTATGGTAAATTATGTAAATAATTGTTTGAAAGGTAATTAAATTATCTAAACAACAAAAAAAGAATCATCAAAATGGGGTCAGTACCAGCAAAGATACAGCGCATCTGACCAACAGGAAGTGGCAATTATATCAGGAATTTTACAATTTTTTCATAAATCGCTCTAACGATTTTGATGAAACTTACCTAATGTCTTCTCCTTGTGCTTTCTCCCTCTATCTTCGGACACCCAGCCGCCTCAGATCCTCCTCCACATCATCCAGCCATCTGATCCGAGGGCGTCCTCTCCTTCGCTTGCCATCCGGTTTTCCATAGAGCATCTTCTTTGGTATTTTCTGATCGAGCATCCTCTCCACGTGTCCTATCCATCTTATTCGGGCTCTTTTTACCAATACCACAATGTCGGGTTCCCCTAACAGTTCCAGTAGCTCCTCATTCCTTCTTCTTCTTCGAATCCCGTTCTCAGCAACTCCGCCCCATATTCTTATCAGTGCCTTTCTCTCCCAGGAGTTGAGCATACTTTCTGATTTTCTGGTCAAGGGTCATGTTTCACACCCGTACGTAATTCTTAATATGGTTTCGTAGACAAGGATTATCATTCTTTTAGAGAGTGGTCTAAACTTCAAAACTCTTTGCAGTGAGAAAAAGCTTCTATTTCCTGCTGCTATCCTGGCCTCTATTTCGCTTTCTACTTTGTTGTCGCCTGTAACAAGGCTTCCCAGGTATTTGAATTGGTTTCCACAGACCTAAACCTGTGATCTCTGAATGTTATTTCTCCATTCACTCCCTTTTCCTTTCTTGAACTTTTCATATACACTGTCTTATTTTCATTAACTCTAAGACCCAGTTTAGCAGCTGCCTTTTCGAATTCCTAAAATGTTTCTGATAATGCTGCCTGGGTTCTTTGTCAGTCTGACTAGTTTCTTGGGTATGCCTAAATTTACCATAGCTTTCAAAAGGCCTTCCCTGTCCACACTATCATATGCTTGTTTGAAGTCCACAAAGAGGAGATGCATGTCTATGTTGAATTCATTGCTCTTTTCCATGGCCTGTCTCAGGGGGAATATCTAGTCAACTGTTGATCTTCCGGGCCTAAAGCCTCCCTGATATTCTCCTGTAATACATTCGGTGAATTCCGTCAGTCTTTTATGAAGGAGCACTGCCAATATTTTATATGTTGTACTTAGTAGAGCAATGCCTCTATAATTCTCACGTACTAGCTTGCCCCCTTTCTTGTGTATGGGACATATTGCTGCTCTCGTCCAATCTTCGGGCATTTCATCCTTCTCCCAAATTACGTCATAGATTTCTTCCCACCGATCACTGCCACCATAACATCTCTGGAGTGATGTCGTCCAGGCCTAGCAATTTATGGTTCTTCATCGACAAAATTATGTCAATTATTTCTTCCTTCTCTGGAGTTTCTATTTCTTCTGCTCCTTCCTGTTCAGGAGTTCATTTAGGTCGTTACTTTCTTCGGATATTTTTCCTAAATCCTAGTTTAAAAACTCGAAATTCGAGTTATTCATACCTGTTCGTTTTTGACTCATGAATGAAGGTGTAGTACCCATATGAAAAAAACTCACTCTGCCATGCTTGTGGAGTGCCATGCACTCGGGAGACCAAATCCAAAATCCTACTTTAAAAACTCGAAATTCCAGTTATTTCATACTTGTTTTTGACTTATATTCATATGAGTCAAAAACAAATATGAAATAACTCGAATTTCGAGTTTAGTAGTAGTAGTAGTAGTTTCGGGTGTAGTACGCATATGAAAAAATTTGGCATTCATAATTAAGTATATTCTGATATGTATACGTTACCAATTTCTGTTGTCAATTTCGCTTTTTCTTCCCCTCTTCAATTATGAACCTACAAAAACATGGATAAAGTTGGCGAAAATGCAAGGAAATACTTCAATCCAGACAATACTACTATTTGGCACATAGACAAGTAAAACCTGCCTCCTGATTTGCCTGAAAACACGGTTGTGTTTCACTGTGATTACTATTCCAGATTTACTTCGGTCAGATCGTCATAGATATGCTCAGTGCCACCTAAATGGAATTTTTATACAGAATCAGACGTAACACCAACAGCTGCTGCTTCATAATCACAACCTGCACCACGGGTTCAGCGAATGGACATCTTTACAGCTTCTGAAATCTTGCCCAGGCTGTGTGTTTTTGTGGTAAAATCCGATTTCGAAATAAAACAAAGGAACAGTTACTGATTGGAACAGGGACTCCTTGGTGAATATTTGTCAGGGGGATGTTGCGAGAAAGATAAGGTACCAATCAGTAACTGTTGCTTTGATTTGTATCGAAATCGGATTTTACCACAAAAACACACAGCCTGGGCAAGATTTCAGACGCTGTGAAGATGTTCATTCGCTGAACCCATAGTGAAGGTTGTGATTATGAAGCGGTTGATTATGGAGGAGTTGTGTCTGATCCGATGCAACAATTCCATGGCACTGAGCATATCTATGACGATCTGACCGAAGTAAATCTGGAATAGTAACCACTGTGAAACACAGCCGTGTTTTCAGGCAAATCAGGAGGCAGTTTTACTTGTCTATGTGCCAAATATTAGTATTGCCTGGATTGAAGTTTTTCCTTGGATTTTCGCATGGTTTGATTCCTAAAGGATTTCACTTCACCGCCCTCGTCTGTTCATGAGTATTTAAATTTTAAACTATTATACTACTTAAATTATCTGCTCACAATGTGGTAATGAAAAACACACAGTCGGCAAATGCACTTTAACCCCAAAATGCATAAATTGCAGGGGCGAACATAATAGTTTAGACCGTTCATGCCCTATTTTTAAAATAAATAGAGAAATAAAATGCATACAATTTAGTAAAAAAGTGCCCTACAACGAGGCAAAAAAAATTATAAACAGGATAATCCCAAAATGTTAATAAACTGTTTTCTGAAATAATTAGATATAAGAAAACTTTTAAAACAGACGAAAGAGGTACCCAAACGGATATATTTTTTAAATTTGATGCTCCGACGAATCAACAGGCAAAGGCAACTAACTCCAAAACACTCATCTCCTGTTCCAAGCACATCAGTCGTGTTGGAACCGAGGCCGTAGCGTACGATTGAACGCGTTCAGTTACCTCGGCTACGAGTCATGACCCCACTCCAGCCCAAACTCCCCCACTACCACCCCCCTCTCCTTCACATCCCTCCTCCTTACCTCCCTTTCCGTTCCTACCCCACTCCTTACCTCCCGTCCTACCCTCGGTCCCTCCCTTTACCCCATCCTCACTAATTCCTTCATCCTTGTCCTTAGATATGGTTCCTTTAAAAAAGGGCCATCCTGAAGGCGACGAACCCATTGACGTAGATTCGTTAGGTACACATGAAGGATATACCAAAGTAACATATTAAAAAGGAAAAATTAGTTAATAAAAGTAAAAATGCCATTTATTATCTTCTTTTTATAGTTATGTTAAATTATTTTCTCTTTATATTGTATTTTTTATAATATTTATTACAGTCATTTACACTTTATCTTATAATTAATATTTATTCCAAAACGCAACTTAGGCCTAACATAAATACTCCAGCTATTAATAGAAAGATAGTTCATATTGTTTACTTTTACATCAGAATTTTATTTTATTTTTTCCTATCTATGTTTATTTATCTATTTTTTCTCTTATTGTTTTATTTGCTTTTATTATTATCATTATTTCATCTTTCTCTCTTTCTTCCTCTCGCATTATTATCATTTCCCTCTAATCATTATTATTTTATTCCTTATCGATTTATCTTTTTACTCTCATTCTATTTATTTTCATTTATTTAATTCTATGGAGATCAAATGTTTTTAGCAAATCTATACTATACCTAAACTGTGACTCTAGTCCAATGGAAAGGACTCAAATGGAAATGGGATTAAAAGTCATTTTAATGATTTGAAGATATTAATCGAAGATGAAGATCCGTCCTCCAGGAAACGCATCTAAGACCTTCAGACCAATTCACTCTTAAAAGTACAACGTCTAGAGAACCGATTGTAGTCAAAATTATGAGCGGGCGTGCAGGGGAGTAGCAATAGCCGTAAAAGGTACAGTATATTCCCATCATGTACAAATAGATTCCCCACTTCAGGTAATAGGGGTTACACTTCATCTAAATACCACTTTCACAGTCTGTAATATTTATCTTCCTCAAGATAATACCATAGAGATAGAACACCTTCTCCATATCCATAGACAGTTGACTCAACCTGTTTTGTACACAGGAGATTTCAATGGCCACAATCCATTGTAGGGTTCAGAACAAACAAATTCTAGAGGTCGAATGGTTGAATTATTTTTGGATTTAACTAATCTTCTTGCACTGAATTCCGGTGAGCCAACGTCCATAAGATTCTGGTAGAACTGCCCAATCTATAGTAGCATCAATTAGTGCATTGCTGCATATAGAAAGATCTAGTGATGAAAATGTGCCGAAGGTGGAGCTTAGACCTTCGGCACATTTTCATCATTAGATCTTTCTATATGCAGCAATGCAATAATTGAAGCTACTATAGATTGGACAGTTCTACCAGAACCTTATGGAAGTGATCATTTCCCAGTCCGTCTAAAAATTAGTGCTAATTGCAATTTCAATGGGGTGCCTGGATGGATCTTGGAAAAAGCAGATTGGTCTTTGTTTATTTTACTAGCTTCCCCACCTCAAGATCCCCCTAATTGTTTTACAAACGATGATGGATGCGGAGCTATAACTGAGGCTATACTGACAGCTGCAGAGGTCTCAATTCCCAAAACCAAGGGTTGTTTCAAAAGACCACCTGTTCCCTGGTTTAACAGTGCTGGTAGAAAAGCTATAAAACTTCGGAGAAAGGCACTTAAAAATTAAAAAAAAAATATGAATCTGGCTAATCACATAGAATCTAAAAAAACAAAGGGCTATATGTAGAAAAATTATAAATGATAGAAAAAAAGAATCATGGAAATCATTTATTGAATCAATTGATTCTTCTACTCCATGCAAAGTCGTATGGGACAAAATATGGAAAATAAGAGGAACCTGCTCTTACTGCAGATATACCCCGATCCACGAAGGAAAATTGTGTGATAATCCAGACATAATAGGTAGAAAATTCCCTGAACGGGCTGTATAAAAAATTAAAAGTAAAAATTCTCTGAATATTACTTTATATACTGATACCTCTACATATGACGCTGTTCATCAAGTAGACTTCTTCTCCACTGAATCATGTCAAGATTATAATATTCCATTCTCTATCTGGGAGCTGCAATCAATGCTGCAAGGTGTCAAGAGATCTTCACCCGGCCCAGACAATATACACTATGCTATGTTGCTAAATCTCTCGAAAACTACATTAAACTGGCTCTAGGACTTTTACAATTACATTTGGATTAGCGGTAACTTTCCTAGCAACTGGAATCAATCTATAGTGGTCCCGATTTTTAAATCAGGACAAGATAAGCGTCATCTATCCAGCTACAGAGCAATTTTTCTAACCGGCTGCATGTGTAAGATAATGGAGCGAATGGTGAACAAGAGGCTTTCATGGATTCTAGAAAAGGACCAATTCATCCAAAACTTTCGATGTGGATTTCGCAAAGGGAGGTCGACTATAGATCACCTAGTTGAAATGGAACCTGAAATACAATGCATTTATCCAAGAGGAGCAGGCGGTTGCTGTTTAAAAAGCATTCGATAAAACGAATAAACATTTTATTTTACAAAAACTCCGTTCGCTGGGATTTAGAGGTAGCCTTCCTAAATCCATCCAAAAATTTCTATCTCATCGTCTTTTTCGGTTCGCCTCATCGGAACATCGTTGTCCATACAAAGTGAACAGATGAGTGGGTTGCCACAAGGATATGTGTTAAATACAACTCTATTTGCTTTGGCCATCAGTTACTCAGGTTTAAATTTATCACGTGGAGTTTAAGTTATGATCTTCGTCGACGATCTTGCAATACTATACAGAGCGAATGACACCGTCCTCATTAAAGAGAAACTCCAAGATGCACTGAATCGTATCAATGATTGGTCCAAGTCATCGCGACTTGACTTCTCTCCTGAAAAAACGGAATGTGTTCATTTCAGTAGAAAACGGAATACACCACAATCAACAGAACTTTACTTAGGAGATGTTATATTTCCATTTGTCAACATCTGTAAATTCTTGGGGTTATAC
The DNA here is from genome assembly GCA_948150685.1 of Rhaphigaster nebulosa. NCBI lineage: Eukaryota > Metazoa > Arthropoda > Insecta > Hemiptera > Pentatomidae > Rhaphigaster > Rhaphigaster nebulosa. The sequence goes on from OX411307.1 coordinate 13,665,011, forward strand.
TTTGATAGGCGTTTGTCTTGGGAATATCACATCAAGTCATTGAAAGAAAGATGCGTAATGAAGCTCAAGATATTGAAGGAACTGGGGATCAGACAGGACCACAATGCTTAAGATATATCAAGCGTTAATCGGTTCCAAGCTCGATTATGGCAGTTTTATTTACGGCTCCACACGTAAAAATACTTTAGCCAATCTTGATTCTGTGATCCACACTGGAATACGCCTCGCTACTGGAGCTTTTAGAACAAGTCAAACCATGAGTCTTTGTGTTGAATCAGGTCTACCACCTCTGTTGTTTAGAAGACAAAAGCTAGCCGTAAACTATATGACAAAGTTGTACCCACTAGCCAAACATCCCGCCAACAAATACATTTTCAACCTAAGTTTTCTACAAGGTTTCAACAACAGAGTAATGCCACATTGCCATTAGCAGAGAGAATGCCCGTTGCAATAAGTAAGTTGAAAATGATCAGTTTAAACAATATTCGCAACGACATACCGCCTTGGAATTTAGGAAAGAAGATACAAATCCAGCAGAATATAAAGAACAATTTTATAAAATGATCAACTCCTTACCGGAACACCTACTGATATTCACCGACGGGTCTAAATCGGATACGTCAACAGCATCTGCCTTTGTCATACTTGATACTACCTATAAGTGTAAGCTACATCAACTCTATTATATATATTCCGCTGAGATTAATGCTATCACAATGGCTCTCCGACATGTGATGAAATCTCTAGTTGCAAATTTGTTGGTTGTATCAGACTCTGTTAGTGCCCTAAAAGCAATGAATAACATGTTTCCGGAACACACTGTATTTTAGGCCTTATAAAAATGCTACATGATATTGGCTAAAAAAAAAAAAAATGCTACATTATATGCTTATAATATTATTTATAACATCGATATATTTTGTCTGGTCACCGAATCATATTGGCATTAAAGGTAACGGTCTAAATTAAAGGTAATGATGGAGCTGCAAAAGAGGTAAAGTTCGCCACCCAGGACGCGGTAAAGCTCTCTTGACAGCATCAGAGCTAGCACGGCCAATAAGAGAGACCATACTCCAAGAGTGACAGGCATTGTGGGGCAACAGCCCTCCAAATAAACTGAAGGACATAAAGAATGAAGTGAGACCATGGAAGAAAATTCACCCTGATGCCAGAAATGTAATGAGAGATTGATAATAGCCCACATCTTTGAGGGTTGTGCTTTGTACATGAGAACATTTAATGAAATAGGAATACCTACCAATATGTCAATAGCTTTGGGAAATGAGGAATCCTTTCACCTCATAGCTACTGTGCTCCCTCCATACTGTTTTCACCTCCCTGGTTATCACCTACGAATTTATGAGCAAAGTTCGACCAAAACTATTTTATTGTGTAATAATGTTAATGAATCTAATTTATTACAAAACTAAGACCGTTTAGAAAGAAATTGTTATTTTCTTATAAATAAACTTACTACTACAGACTATATGTACAGAAGAAAAAAATAACTTATTATGTTTAATGAACGACACAATTAAACATGACACAACGGGCGTAACCTGTAGCTAGAATTTTCATGAAATTTCACAAGTACTATTGTCTGTAAAAATGTGATCCACGGTTTGTCGAGCTGTTTTGACCTTAATTCTGTCAATAAAATGAGTTAATGTTATGCTATTTATTTAGGAATATATTACCTAATATAGTTTTATAAAACTATTGACTTTTATTGGAGAAGGAGGGGGAGAGTGAAAATAGGGTGGCAAAATGTATGAGAAGATATTTGTTCTAAAATGGGTTTTCCTCGATTGTCTTGACAAGGCAGGATCCCCAATTTTTAACCTTAGTATGATTCTCATTATGCTGGTATTATGTATCTACTTTCTAGCTCCCAGTACACTTTTCTTCTTTCTATTTTCATTGTGAAATTTAAATTTTACGTTGCTCCCTTCCACTCCGGAATCGATTGTGAGTGGTTCGAATTTTTTTCTCTTTAATTAATATTTTAATAAAGACTCTTTATTTAATATTAAAAAAAAATAAAATAAAAATTAAGTAGAAGAAAGAAAGTAATTCGTAAATAATCCTTAAGTATCTCATTAAAATGGCTGCGTCGATAAGTTTCTAAGATATATATGTTTTGCTGTTGTTATTGATATGTAATTTGTATATTACGATCTACGATTGCTTTCATAACGGGTCAAGTTCTAGTTGATAATAGTCAACTATAACCCCCATTTTCGAAGATAATGCTAATCATTCTAATTTAACTTATGTCAGCACTGATAAAAATTGTTGGCTATGTTTTTATGATTATCTAGAATATTGTAGTATTATATTGAAAAACCGTTCTTACAGTTTATGCACATCAGTTCTTATGAATCTAGTCCCTTATATGTATTGATTATCCCTTATAACACACACACACACACTATATTTAGAAAATTGTCAAGGTATTTTCATTTAAAAAAAAATTAAAATTATCCTTAATATTACATTTATAAAAAAATAAAATTTAGTTGCAGTGTATTATTATCTTTAGATATCGATAAATTGTTTTGTATTGTTGGCGACTGTTTATTACAGGTCTCTAAAAATTTCTGCACAATCTTATAGTTTAAAACAATAAAAATTAAAAAACATCGCTTAGTCAAATACTGAAGATCCTGTTGGTAACAATTTCAACAATTTAATTTGAATTATGCGCTATTCTCCATTCTCATGTCTCCTCTTATTGGGTATGTCTTAGCAAATAACGTTGTTCGTTATTATAACCTTATATACAATAGCATTCCCACGTCAATTGTAACCTTTTCCAAATCAATTGTCACCTTTTTCATTTTAATTGTAACTTTTTCCATTTCAAATGTTACCTTTTCCATTTCAATTGTAACTTTTTCCATTTCAAATGTTACCTTTTCCATTTCAAATGTTACCTTTTCCATTTCAATTGTAACTCTTTCCAAATCAATTGTCACCTTTTCCAATTCAATTGTGAACTTTTCCATTTCAATTGTAACCCAACTGGACATGAATTAATTCAATATTATTTATTTTATTATTGGAAAATAATTATTTTAATTACATTAATGACTTTTGAAATAATCTCGGCATATTCTTTCGACATTTCTTTCGTTTACTAGATATAGCATTTCCACGTCAATTGTAACCTTTTCCAAATCAATTGTCACCTTTTCCATTTCAATTGTAACTTTTTCCATTTCAAATGTTACCTTTTCCATTTCAATTGTAAGTAACCCTTTCCAAATCAATTGTCACCTTTTCCAATTCAATTGTAACCTTTTCCATTTCAAATGTAACTTTTTCCATTTCAATTGTAACCCAACCGGACATGAAATAATTCAATATTATTCATTTTATTATTGAAAAATAATTATTTTAATTACATTAATGACTTTTGAAATAATTTCAGCATATTCTTTCGACATTTATTTCGTTTATTAGATAATTGATATTAAGTGCTAATTTCAAGTAGGTAGTTTAAATTTTTTAAATAAAATTGTCGTTAATTTATTTTTAAATATTTATTATTTTTATTTGTTTAGTGGGGGAGGGTGGATTTCATCGATTTGATGATCGTTCATAAGGTTTTCGAAGTTGTTAATGTCAAATATTACTATCGAAATTTTATTCGGCTATGAGTGTTTCTACTTAAATATTCGTTTTCAAAATTCTTCGGTATTGGCATCGTTTACTAGGTTTTCAAGGGCGCTATTTCCGAATTCACTATCGGATTTCCGATCGCGCATGCGCATTTCGCTTTTACGTTGCTATTGGAGATTTCTATGATAAAGGGATCGTTTATTAGGTTTTTAAGGGTTCTGATTCCATTTTTTTAGTTAGATTTTGGATCGCGCATGCGCATTTCGCATATCCGTTCCTGTTGGAGTTTTTTTATGATAAAGGTATCGTTTATAAGGTTTTCGAGGATTCTGATTCAATTTTTTTAGTTGGATTTTGGATTGCGTATGCGCGTTTCGCATTCCCGTTGCTATTGAAGATTTCTATGATAAAGGGGTCGTTTATTAGGTTATCGAGGGTTCTGATTCCATATTTTTAATTGGATTTTTCCAAAAGGCGCGATCGGAAATCCGATAGTGAATTCGGAAATAGCGCCCTTGAAAACCTAGTAAACGATGCCAATACCGAAGAATTTTGAAAACGAATATTTAAGTAGAAACACTCATGGCCGAATAAAATTTTGATAGTAAATTTGACATTAACAACTTCGAAAACCTTATGAACGATCATCAAATCGATGAAATCCATCCTCCCCCACTAAACAAATAAAAATAATAAATATTTAAAAATAAATTAACGACAATTTTATTTAAAAAATTTAAACTACCTACTTGAAATTAGCACTTAATATCAATTATCTAATAAACGAAATAAATGTCGAAAGAATATGCTGAAATTATTTCAAAAGTCATTAATGTAATTAAAATAATTATTTTTCAATAATAAAATGAATAATATTGAATTATTTCATGTCCGGTTGGGTTACAATTGAAATGGAAAAAGTTACATTTGAAATGGAAAAGGTTACAATTGAATTGGAAAAGGTGACAATTGATTTGGAAAGGGTTACAATTGAAATGGAAAAGGTAACATTTGAAATGGAAAAAGTTACAATTGAAATGGAAAAGGTGACAATTGATTTGGAAAAGGTTACAATTGACGTGGAAATGCTATAATTGATATTAAGTGCTAATTTCAAGTAGGTATTTTCTATCTATCTCCGACGGCGCTATGGTCCATGAAGGACCTTGGCCTCCTCAACAATTCTCCTCCACTGAGATCGATCCTCTGCAGCTCTTCTCCATTCCGTCACTCCCAGAAGCCTTAGGTCAGCCTCTACATCTTCCAACCACCGCAGCCTGGGTCTACCTCTTTCTCTTTTACCAATTGGGCGTCCCTCCATTATCTTTCTAGGGAGTCTTTCCTGATCCATCCGCTGGACATGTCCTAACCATCTGATCCTCCCCTTTTTGATACACGAGACCAAATCTTGGTCTTCATATAGGTTTCTGAGTTCTGCGTTTGTTTTAATCCTGTATGTATTCTCGACTTTGGTTGGGCCATATATTTTTCTTAGGATTTTCCTTTCCCACGTATTCAATAATCTCTCCATTTGCTTCGTAAGGGTCCAAGCTTCACTCCCATACGTTACTACCGGTCGGAGGATGGTCTTATACAACCTAACTTTGATCTCTCGGGATACATCTCGATTTAGAAGAATTTCCTTCAGTGACCAATAGCATTTGTTGCCATTTTGGATTCTTGCTTTTATTTCTTCTTCTATTTTATTGTCTTCTCTAACAATTGTGCCTAGATATTTGAATTTTGACACTTTTTCGAAACTGTACCCTCCTATCATCAGAGATCCACCAGTCGTTTTTCTTTTGGATGAAATCATGTACTTGGTTTTGTTTCCGTTTATTTTGAGCCCAATTTTACTTGCTGCCTCTTCACTTTTTTTGTATACTTCGGAAAGTGCATCTGGTTTTGTCCCAGTTATCACCAAATCGTCAGCAAAAGCGAGGTTTTGTGTCTCTCTGTTATAGATGCAACCGTCAGACCTTGTTCGCATTGCCCGAATAATTATTTCTAGCGTCATATTAAACAACACTGGGGATAAGGGATCTCCCTGTTTCACTCCTTTTTGTATCACGAAGTCAGCGGACAATTCTCCTTGGACTTTGACTACGCCTCTACTGTACTGAAAGGTCGTTGTAATCATCCTTATGAGTTTTGGGGGACAGCATAGAGTCCTTAGGTTTTCATTAAGCTGTTGTCTCTTAATGCTGTCATATGCCTGTCTGTAATCTATGAAAAGGTGGTGCAGGTCAACATTCCATTCATAGCATTTTTCCAACATGTTCCTGATGGTGAAGATATGGTCAATCGTCGATCTGCCAGGCCGGAATCCACACTGCTAATCACCTATTACTTTTTCTGCCGTTACAATTACTCTTTTTAAAAGTAGAATGGCTAGTACCTTGTAGGCAGTGCTCAGTAGTGTTATTCCACGGTAGTTGCTGCATTCCAGTTTGTCACCCTTTTTATGTATGGGTATTATAATGGCTGTATACCATTCTTCAGGTATTTTTTCCTTTTCCCACATTTCCAAGACAAGCTCATATATCTCGCGTATCAATATATCTCCCCCACATTTAAGCATTTCGGCAGTAATACCATCGATTCCTGGTGCTTTGTTATTTTTTAAATTTAAAATAACTTCCTCTACCTCTTCTGGGTCAGGGGGTTCTAGATCTGAATCAACTTCTATACTACCGTGTTCATTAACTATTGGGATGTCTTCGGGATCGGGGTTAAACAGTTCCCTGAAATAGCTTCTCCACCTTTCCATGATTTCCTTTTGTCCTCCCAGGAGTGATCCATCCTTGTCTTTACAGAAACTTACTCGGGGCTGGAAGCCTCTTCTCAATGATTTCATTTTATTGTAGAAGCCTCTGATATTTTTACCCTCGAAATCCTCAATAATTGCCTTTATCTCCTCCTCTTCTTTTTTCCTCTTCTTGTTCCTGCAAAGTTTCTTGGTCGCTTCTCTCATTTGTTTATAACTTTCCACGGTTTGCCTAGTTCTTCTCTGTATCATCTTTAAATAAGCCTTCTTTTTTTCATCTACGGAGATTTGGCATTCCTGGTCAAACCATTGCTGTTTTCTAATTTTCACTTCCTTTCCAATTGTTTCATCCGCAGCCTTTATAATAGCACACTTGATTTTATCCCACCTATTTTCTATGGTTTCTTCTTTCATTGGGTAGTTTCTCAGATGTTCCTCCACTTTTTCTTTATACTCTTTTTGGATTGCGGGCGTTTTTAGAGCGCTGGTCTTATATTTTTTACTATTGCTCTTAGTATTTTTTCCCCTCGTTCTTGTTGCCAGTTTCTGCTTGTATTTCACCCGTACCAAGAAATGATCGCTGGATACGTCTGCCCCTCTGCAGCTCCTCACATCTTCGATGTCACTTTGATGCTTATTGTCGATCATGACGTGATCGATTTGATTTTTGGTTTTGCCATCAGGAGATATCCATGTTTGTAGGTGTGGAAGCCGGTGCTGGAATGCGGTGCTTACTATTTTCATATTTTTGCTGGTTGCGAAGTCTACTATTCTATAACCATTGTCATTAGTTATTTTGTGATAACTATATTTTCCTACAGACCTTCCCAAGTTCTCTCTTCCAATTTTTCCATTGAAATCTCCTAAGAGGATTTTTACATCATATTTGGGCATTTTATCACATAACCTTTCCAACAGTGCATAAAATTCTTCCTTTTCTTCATCCGTTTTGTCTTCTGTTGGTGCATGTACACTTATTATAGACATATTGAAGAATCTCCCTTTCAGCCTAATGTAGCAAATCCTTTCATTTATCGTTTCATAACGTAGTATTGCTTGGTTTAGCTGTTTTTTAACCATAAATCCTGTGCCGACAATATTCTTGGTATGTCCACTATTGATAAGAATATATTTGCTTAATTCAGCCATAGTAGGCTCCTTCCTCCATCTAATTTCCTGTAATGCTACCACATCTATTCCATACTCTTCCAGACAGTTTTCCAAAACACGCGTCTTTCCCACTTCTAGTAGCCCCCGAACGTTCCAGGTGCCAATTATCAAGTGTTTAGTCCGTTCCATGCCAGATCGTTTGCCGTAAGTCCGTCCGATTCCGAGGACTTGTTGAGGTTTTTTAGCAATTGGTTTTACACAGGTTGGGTCGCCGGCCCAACTCTGTGCCGCTTTTAGTCGCCTTTTACGACAGGCAGGAGCTACCCCAGGATTATTCTGACCCGATCCTGGACGGGGTAAAATAATTAAAGTAGGTATTTTAAATGTTTGAATTAAAATTTTAGTTTATTTATTTTTAAATATTTATTATTTTTTATTTAGTGGGGAGAGGGTGGATTTCATCGATTTGGTGATCGTTCATTAGGTTTTCGAAGTTGTTAATGTAGAATTAACTTCCGAAATTTTATTCGGCCACCAGTATTTCTACTTAATTATTAGTTTTCAAAATTCTTCGGTATAGGTATCGTTTACTAGTTTTTCAAGGGCGCTATTTCCGAATTCACTATCGGATTTCCAATCGCGCATGCGCGTTTTGCATTTCCGTTGCCATTGAAGATTTCCACGATAAAGGGATCTTTTAATAGGTTATCGAGGGTTTTGATTCCATTTTTTTAGTTCGATTTTTTATTGTGCTTGGGAGTTTTGCATTTTCATTGCTATTGGAGTTTTCTATGATATAGGGTTCGTTTATAAGATTTTCAGCGGTTCTGATTCCATATTTTTAATTGGATCTAGGATCACGCATGCGCATTTCCCTTTTACGTTGGTATTGAATATTTCTATGATAAAGGGATAGTTTATTACGTTATCGAGGGTTTTGATTTTATTTTTTGAATTGGATTTACGTTCGCGCATGTGCATTTCGCTTTTCCGTTACTGTTGAAGATTTCTATGATTAGTAATTCGAAATGCACATGCTCAATAAAAAATTAATTAAAATAACGGAATCAGAACCTTCGAAAACCTTATGAACGATCCATATATCATAGAAATCTTCAACAGTAACGGAAAAGCGAAATGCACATGCGCGAACCAAAATCCAATTTTTTGCACGGAACACCGTGGTTCGTTATTATAACCTTATATACAATAGCATTTCCACGTCAATTGTAACATTTTCCAAATCAATTGTCACCTTTTTCAATTTAATTGTAACTTTTCCATTTCAAATGTTACCTTTTCCATTTCAATTGTAATCCTTTCCAAATCAATTGTCACCTTTTCCAATTCAATTGTGACCTTTTCCATTTCAATTGTAACCCAACTGGACATGAATTAATTCAATATTATTTGTTTTATTATTGAAAAATAATTATTTTAATTACATTAATGACTTTTGAAATAATCTCGGCATATTCTTTCGACATTTCTTTCGTTTACTAGATAATTGATATTAAGTGCTAATTTCAAGTAGGTATTTTAAATGTTTGAATTAAAATTTTAGTTTATTTATTTTTAAATATTTATTATTTTTTATTTATTTAGTGGAGGTGTTCTTTTGAATGTTAATGGAAATTACTGCATGCCTCCCTTCTGCACAAAAGAGGTTAAATTTAGAAAATTACATCCCCTTCTGTTTTTGCTGGATAAGCTTTTTTACGTTTTTCCTTTGATTTCAATAAATATGATTTTTTTACGCTGCTATATAAATTCAATGTTTTGGAATTATTCCATTTTTTTTATTTATGAAGGAATTTTGGTAATGAAATGAAATTTAAATTTAATTTTTTAACGTCGCAAAATAAAGTCCCATAAATTTTTTTCATCCTGGGCATCTTTTAGGAGAATCTGCTTTTAGTACAAAGGGTTTCAGTCCAATTGGGACCAAAAAGAGACTTCTGTGGAAAGTTTTGGAATTATTGCAATTTGCTTAATTGTGTTTTTCAGGGGGCTGATTACGAATTTCAACTTTGCCACCTCGAATGTTTACCAGAAGTATAAAATAAATGCAAAAAAAAAAAGAACTTTTGTTTTCCTATTTGCTCATTACTTGAAAATCATGTATTATTCGAATAACCTCTGTTATTCATTTTGTATTAAATTAACAATATTAAATTATCTGCACTATTGATTCTAATGTTTTTTTTTTGTTTAGCCGCTCCGTTTTTAAACGAGTGCGAGTCGTAGTTTCGAGACGGAATTTCGAAATTATTTTTTTGAGATTTTTTCTATTGCCGTTGAAAATTTGAGGTGGAAAAGTTAAAATTCGAAATCAGTCCCCAAAAAAACACAAACGATTAAATTTTCAGAACTTCTCCATAAGTTTCCACCGAGACCCCTTTCTGGTCCCCATTTGACTGGACTATAGTAAAATACTTATTAGTTTCAAGTTGTTTGTGAAAAGTTCAACAAACTTCATTCTCATATCTACTCAAGTGAATATCTTACATTAGTACAATCTCGAATTTAAGTGTTGTTTTTTTTCAATTTTGTGGCCAAAGTAAGCACTCAAGTGTTCACTGAGGGAATTTCGTGCTTAACGATACGAATCTAATAGTGAAAACTATATCAAAACCGGCTGCTTTGTTGCCAAGAAAATTAAAAACCATCTAGTATATTTGGGGTAAATGGTCTTAGAGAAAAGGATATTAGTGAGTGAAACACTGTTGACATGGAATGTGAATACTGTTCTATTGACTTATTTACTTTTTCTTAAAGATAAAGCTCATTACAAACAACAAAATATAACAAGCCATTGTTGCAAAAATTGACTTATAACCGTTTATCCAAACACCACAGATTTCATATTTATGTCAAATTAATCTCACTCGGTTCACAAAGGGTTTCTGCGGAGCCCTTTGGACTATCAAATCAGGTAAACTGTTTAGATCAGGCAAGATCTGTAAGTTTGGGGCTGTGTAATCACATGCTCATGATCAGGCGTTGATGACCTAGCGGTTTTACGCCTTAAAACCCAAACAAACAAACAAACATGCTCATGATTACAATGATTATGATTTTGTGATTATTATTACAGTAATTGCGATTATGTGATTATGATTACATGATTGTAATCATAATCATTGTCTCCGATTACGATTATAATCAGGTAATCATGTCTCATTTTAGCTAATTTCACAGTGCGATAGTATCAAATATAAAATAGCCATGATGACTAAGCTTCATTTTCTGTAGTAATCATTTATTACGATTATGCCCATCTCTGCATTCAAATAGGTTTATAAAATTTTTGTTTACAGATAATAATTTGTAATTTCGGAGAAGGTCCGGACCCCCTGGATCCTCCTCTGTGTACGCCACTGTAAGGCCTTTAAAAAAATTACTATTTTTGGTCAGGGAAAAGTTGTTAAAATATAGAAATAGCAGGGAATTTCTTGAAACTACTTTGCTCACTACATCCTGTCAGACCCAACGTTTTCCTTATTATTATTCAATAGTACCTATATAATAAGTAAAATTTAAAAAGGAACCGACAAATATGTTGTAGTTAAAGCATTCTCTAATCCGTATTTCTCATATTCTTCAATTTGGAGTTCTTTTCATTTTGAAGAATCTCTTCATTCCTTAACTTAATGTTATGAAAAGTTCATTCGATATACATGGGAAAATGATTTTATCTAAATTCATTTTTTAGTCGTTTCTTTAGGATCTTATTGTATTTGTATGCTTATTTGGAGCTATTTTAATATATATATATATATATTCCAATGTTACTTATGGCATGAGATCTGTTTCGACATTTTGATAATATTAATTAATCTAGTTAGCATCAATTGGAACGTTCTTAGATCGCAAAATCCTAAAACATGTTAATTAGATAAACAAAATAGATCAAAAGAAATAATACAGTTATATTTATCATGTGCTTGCTGTTGCTCAATCAAAAGTAAATAAAAATTGAGTAAATGTAGTGTAAACATTATCTTATAGTCTCTATTTATTGAGAAAAAAAACAACCCTGCCTATCTCCCATTTAATGTTGTTTCCTAAACTTGTGTTGATCTTTCAATAAATAAATTTCTTGGTTATTTGAATCTATCCTAACATGTGGGTGATCTCTTTGAAGTTTCAAAATCTACTCCCCCTCCATTGTTTTTGAATCTAAGTGGATGAGGGTTCATTAAAAGGTTGCTACTAAAGTTTACTTGATCATTTAAGTTCGTATTTATTAATATTTTTTCAAGGATTGAAATTACAATTGTAAAGACCTCTTAATCTATTTAAATACATCAACACATGATGGATAATATTTTACTTGTATATTTGTTGTATTTATTTTTATTATTCAATGACAGCCTTTAATGATTCTTAACACCGAATGAACAAGGCAATTGTCAAACTATTGTTAGCAAATAGGCACTTCCTTTTTCTATAGTCGCCCGTTGAGGAATATCGACCTGATCATCTCCTTCTTTTATTTTTCATTAAGTTTAACTTATGAAAGGAATCAACTATTTATATTTCTTTCATATATTGTAACCTTAATACGGAGTTTATCAAAACACAAAGCTTACTTCATATTTTCTTACAAGTCACTTTTTTATATATACTGCTCATTCCAACTCTAATCTAATAATAATAAAAAAATAGTCTAAATATTATTCCGATTGAATTCACTTTCAGCATCAAACCTTGGGGTTAGCTAAGCCTTTTATTATTTATGAATTCACCTATTAAAAGGTAATTTAAGTTATGTTTACATTTTCATATAATTTCGTTAGTAATTTCCTTGATGTTGTTGATATTCCCTACGAAATATACACCAAGATGTTGATCATGATTCATACTTGAAATTGTATAGATTTATCAAATTTATTTTAAATAAAAATTCATCAAATAAAAAAAAAACGTTAGACTAAAATGAAAGCTTGCGGAAGATATTTTTCGTGTTGTCAATATGCTGGAGAATAAGCATTCCCAGCGTCCCAGCGTAGCACCTCTGATTACAACTTAGGACCAGACATAATAGAATAGTAGGGACAGGCCCACTTCGCTAGCTCCAACCACTTACCCACCCTTGCCTTAAATTCACGTGCCTTAGCTTTAAATTGCTGTGCTTTTTTTAGTTTTGTTTTAATTATTCAATGTATTGGCAGTTAAAGGAGAGATTAAGGTAACTAATTACCTAGCTATCTTAAACTCTCCTTACACTTACTAAAACTAGTCCAGTCAACTTAGAACAAAAGGTGGTTTTGCTGCCATAAACCATGTATTGTTCTAAAAGTTTCAGGAATGTGTAGGAGGAGGTCCCTCAACAACGCCTAAGAAATTCCCATCGATTTCAGTTACCGCGGGGGGTGAGGTAGTGTTGGAAGGGGTGAGTAGGGTTGGAACATCGAAAGTAAAATATCGATATTTTGCGATATCGCGAAACCAAATATCGATATCCACCGATAATCGCTCGAAAAATATGGATATATCGAAAGGAAATGGATGAAAAAGCAAAGAAAAGTGCATCAAATGAGTATAATGTTAAATTCTGAAGGTTGTGAAATAATATAATTATTATTATTTATAACACAATATTTTTGCTAGCCATCAATCATTATACAAATAAGATAGAAAAGAAATATACTTTAAAAAAAAATATTATAATATATGTTTATCTTGAAGACTTTTATCCATATTTCATATCTTCTATTCTTCTACAAGTTTTTCAATAATAAAACCTTTTAACTTCTAAATATTTTACTTATCTTATAACGCTTCCGACTATATTGTGCCTTCTCAAAACATTCATCTAAAAGTCTATAATTAATTTGATATACATCTCAGTACAATCACCATTTATATTATTATCAATTTGTCTTTACATAGGATCAATTAACATTATTAATTTGTAAATACTTCTTTACTAATTATTGTTTGGTAATTAGATATTGCTTATTCTTTTATTTACTGGTAAAACTTCAGAATCGTGACCCCAACATGGCGGATGTCTAAATTTTCGCTCGCTCGATAAACAAACCTCCAATGAAAGTATATTCAAAAATATTAACAGAATTCAAAAAATCAAACCACAATAAATATATTCATGCTGAATTATAGAAAAAAAATTCTTTGGCTCAGATTGCGGAAGTCGATTTATTGATTAAATTTGAGCATTTGTTGTGGTCATGCGCAGCTCGGTCAGATCTTAAAAATCTAGACCTCCGCCATGTTTGGGTCACAATTCTGGAGTTTACCGAATAAAGGAAATTGTCAATTAAAATAAAATACAGTATAATTTCGATAAGTCCTATGGTCAGAGGTCCGAGAGTTAAATATGAATTATCGAGATATTCAAATTATCATGATTTTCAATAATCGTTAATAAAAAATTTACAAATTTAAAAAATAACAAAATTAATACAAAATCTTAGATCAACAAGATCAACAAAACCTTAAAATATCACATTTGAAAAATTCGGTTATTTTCTTTTGGTATAATCCTTGAAGACTGGTCTTATCGATAACTTCGTTAAGCATACTCAGCAGAAAATACGTTTACACCAACATCCGATTTTGCTAAGAAATGATGCACGTTGTAGCTGTATTATTTCGCCATTTTAGAACAAATCGTCGGCATATCAATTTCTTATTCATCTCCTTTTCAAACGGAATCAAAATTTCCTCGTCAGGATCATACCGATAATTATTATTAGTTAGTAATAGTATTGGGTTGTCCGGAAAATAATGCAGGATTTTGAATTTTCTTTAAAATACCCCTCTATATAACAAACTGTTTACGTTTACTGGATTGTTCATTTGTATGAATGTCAGCACTTATTAATCATCTTCCAAACGATAATATTTGTTTACCTCTATAGCATTTCGCTGCTTTGAAATAATTCAGTCTTTACTAAGATGTCATCGCGTAATTTTCGTATAATATTGTTTTACGAGTTTAAACTCGACCGGAACGGAGCCCAGACGGCCAGAAACATCAATCAAGTCTGGGGCGAGGACAGCACTAATGAGTGCACTGTTCAGCGGTGGTTCAAAAAATTTCGGGAGGGAGACTTCAGCCTTGAAGACAAAGAAGGTCGTGGAAGGACTTCCTCTCTTGATGACGATGTTCTGCGGACTTAGGTGGAAGAAAACTCCAGAATAACTGTTCGAGAACTTGCAGGGAAACTTAGCCTTAGCAAATCGACCGTCGATGACCACCTCAAGGCGATTGGAAAGGTAAAAAAGCTTGAAAGTTGGGTTCCACACACATTAACCAACGACCGCCAAAAAAACAGCGTTATGAAGTTTCTGCTACACTTGTTTGCCGAAACAAAAGCGATCCTTTGATTATGTAGGTGTGGCATCACTGTTAGTTCCCGCCTAAGGGGATATAAACTTCAATGTTTCTAGAAAAGCTTCCCAGCCGAAACAAAAGCGATCCTTTCTGGCCAGAATTGTTACTTGTGATGAAAAGTGGATACTTTACGTTAACAGTAGGCGTTCTGGTTGCTTGGTTATTTTTAGTGCGAACATTTCTAACTTATTGTGTAGGAGTTCTGAACCCAAATCTATAAAGATGCAGCGTGGATAGTACATTTTGTGTATGTCTTCAAGTGTTGGCCTCAGTCCTTTGTCGAAACTTAAACTTGGCGGCAAGAAGGTACTTGTATTAATTCTTTGATTATGTAGGTGTGGCATCACTGTTAGTTCCCGCCTAAGGGGATATAACCTTCAATGTTTCTAGAAAAGCTTCCCAGTATTGTGCACGGTACAATTTGTTTGTGTTTACGTGAATACATCACTTCATTTTCTCAGTCCTTTTCCTATACCGGAGTCCTAAAAGAAGGTAAGTATACTTAGTTTTTTTTAACGTAGTTCGTTGATGAACGATTGGATGTTTTCACATAGAAAAAGTTGTTTTGTTTATATTGATGATGATGTACTATTTTCTAAAGTGTGCTCTCAGTCCTTTGTGCCTCAGTCCTTTGCTTCAATAACTTCGAAAGGACTGAGAAAATCAATTGTAAAATTGAGAGTCTCCTATTTAAATCTTATTTTATTTATTTCAGGAGGAGAGGTGGTTTTAAACTGTAGTTTTCACATAACATTCAACATAGCCTTATTAGTACCCAATTTCCGTTAGAAAATCATGACAAGAATGCCAAAATTTTGAAATTTCAGAAAGGTCATACAAGTTTTTCACAGATAATAATTATTTCAATGTGTTCAGAATCACTTAGAAACGCTTTTTTGAATGACCGAAATTTTACAAACAATTACCACTAAAATGTTTATTGGGAGGGTGTTTGTGAGAATTTGTGCGAACATTTTAGTGGCAGTTTTCGCTAGTTTCACCACTAGTTCGCTAGGTCATTATTTATTCCGTCGATTGGGATCCTTATACCAGAATTTGTTTAATATGACTTTGAAGCCCCAGCAGAATATATCTTAGCTACTAATATAGTTAATTATTAATTTTATAATATTTCAAATGGGAGATTAATTATGCTTTAATTCTGGTGTTTAAATAATGAATTTTGTAGAAATTTGATAACATGTTTTTAACATTCTCAGTCCTTTGTCAATACTTATTAATGAAGGAGCTAAATAGCATTATTCGAGCAAGTAAATGAATGTTGCTTTGGAGGATTAATATCCATACATGTTTGGATATTGACAAAACTATCTATTTAAAATCGTACATTCATGTTGACCAAAATGCCTTATTTTCGTGAAATAACCCATATATATTTGGTATAGGAAACTTTATATTTACGTATGGTAGGAAGTTGTTTAAGAATGTAATACGTAAATCGTTTGTAAATAATGTCGAATAATAGTTTAGATATAGAAGTGAACAGAGTAAAGCGATGAGTAGTATGTTATTGGAAGTAGCATTAAGGTGCAGTAATACGCGGCTGAGTAAACCCGCATTGTTGTCAGACATTACCACGTCGTTGGTACATTCAGTCTTTGGGGTACCCTGGTTAGGAGGAGTGAGGGTGGGGAGGGAGGGGGGAGGTAGGGCCTCCGGAAGCTCAGGGGATGAGGGCTTGATGGGGAGGGGGCTCTATCTAATACCCGTGCTTGGCTCCTCGTAATCCTAGGAGGCTGTGGGGCACATGTAGGAGAAAGGGAGGGGGGAAGGTGTCGGGAGGGGGGAAGTTTTGGTTGTAATATTAATTGATTTTAAAACTGTTTCGGTTTCGAACTCTATTGCTTTTTTTTATTTTCTCCAAAAGTAAACAATATATCAACTTGAATACCTACTTATTTTTTCGGTGTTTTTTATTTTTTGTCTTGCTATTTCAGCAAAAGATTTATTGAAACAATTCGGGTTTCTTTCTTTATAAATTTGTTTAGCTTCCTGCAGTGATACGTTATTATTAATTTGGATTGTTTTAATTTCTTTTTGAAGTGTGAAAATGGGGCAGTTACGATCCAGCGCATAATGTGACCTTCGCAATTTATACATTTAGGTGGCATGTTACATCTTATATTTTCACCATGTTCAGTATTTTCGCACTGAACGCATACGGATTCTTTTTTACACAGGGTTGTTGGATGAGAAAAACCCAGGCAATTAAAACACCGGAAAGGCGTCGGGATTTACGGTTGGACTCTTACGGTTTCATTTTTTTTATTTTTATTCTTACTATAGCATTTCCACGTCAATTGTAACCTTTTCCAAATCAATTGTCACCTTTTCCATTTCAATTGTAACTTTTTCCATTTCAAATGTTACCTTTTCCATTTCAATTGTAACCCTTTCCAAATCAATTGTCACCTTTTCCATTTCAATTGTAACTTTTTCCATTTCAAATGTTACCTTTTCCATTTCAATTGTAACCCTTTCCAAATCAATTGTCACCTTTTCCATTTCAATTGTAACCCTTTCCAAATCAATTGTCACCTTTTCCAATTCAATTGTAACCTTTTCCATTTCAAATGTAACTTTTTCCATTTCAATTGTAACCCAACCGGACATGAAATAATTCAATATTATACATTTTATTATTGAAAAATAATTATTTTAATTACATTAATGACTTTTGAAATAATTTCAGCATATTCTTTCGGCATTTATTTCGTTTATTAGATAATTGATATTAAGTGTTAATTTCAAGTAGGTAGTTTAAATTTTTGATATAAAATTGTCGTTTATTTATTTTTAAATATTTATTATTTTTGTTTGTTTAGTGGGGGAGGGTGGATTTCATCGATTTGGTGATCGTTCATAAGGTTTTCGAAGTTGTTAATGTCAAATTTACTATCGAAATTTTATTCGGCCATGAGTGTTTCTACTTAAATATTAGTTTTCAAAATTTTTCGGTATTGGCATCGTTTACTAGGTTTTCAAGGGCGCTATTTCCGAATTCACTATCGGATTTCCGATCGCGCATGCGCATTTCGATTTTACGTTGCTATTGGAGATTTCTATGATAAAGGGATCGTTTATTAGGTTTTTAAGGGTTCTGATTCCATTTTTTTAGTTAGATTTTGGATCGCGCATGCGCGTTTTGCATATCCGTTCCTATTAGAGTTTTTTTATGATAAAGGTATCGTTTTTAATGTTTCCGAGGACTCTGATTCCATTTTTTTATTTAGCATTTGGATCGCGCATGCGCGTTTCGCATTACCGTTGCTATTGAAGATTTCTATGATAAAGGTATCGTTTATAAGGTTTTCGAGGATTCGGATTCCATTTTTTTAGTTAGATTTTGGATTGCGCATGCGCGTTTTGCATTTCCGTTGCTATTGAAGATTTCTATGATAAAGGGATGGTTTATTAGGTTATCGAGGGTTCTGATTCCGTTATTTTAAATGAATTTTTTATTGAGCATGCGCATTTCGAATTACTATTACAGTGACATTTCTTTGGTACGGATATCGATTCTGGTTTCGAGGGTTCTGATTCGATTTTGTTAATGGGAATTGTGATTGCGCCATCGCTCCTCCATATTGATATTATCTTTGTAACACAAATCGTTAATTAGGTTTTCGCGGGTTCTTATTCCTTTTTTCAAATATTATATTTTATTGAGCATGTGCATTTCAAATACAATTATATTTGACATTTTTTTGAGTATATCGTCCTATAAAACCTAATAAACAATAACTTTACCGAAAAAAGGTCAATGGTAGCGGTTATTCGAAATGAGGATGTTCGATGAAATATCCAATTCCAAAAAATAAATCAGAGCATTTGAAAATCTAATAAACGGCTCTTATATGCGAAGAAAAGTTCATTAAGAACAGTCAATCGCAATGCGCACGCGCGATCAAAAATCCAATATTTTTAATTGGATTTTTGATCGCGCATGCGCATTTTTCATTTCCGTTACTGTTGGAGTTTTTTATGATATAGGGATCGTTCATAAGGTTTTCGAAGATTCCGATTCCGTTATTTTAAATGAATTTTTTATTGAGCATGCGCATTTCGAATTACTATTACAGTGACATTTCTTTGGTACGGATATCGATTCTGGTTTCGAGGGTTCTGATTCGATTTTGTTAATGGGAATTGTGATTGCGCCATCGCTCCTCCATATTGATATTATCTTTGTAACACAAATCGTTAATTAGGTTTTCGCGGGTTCTTATTCCTTTTTTCAAATATTATATTTTATTGAGCATGTGCATTTCAAATACAATTATATTTGACATTTTTTTGAGTATATCGTCCTATAAAACCTAATAAACAATAACTTTACCGAAAAAAGGTCAATGGTAGCGGTTATTCGAAATGAGGATGTTCGATGAAATATCCAATTCCAAAAAATAAATCAGAGCATTTGAAAATCTAATAAACGGCTCTTATATGCGAAGAAAAGTTCATTAAGAACAGTCAATCGCAATGCGCACGCGGGATTGAAAATCCGATTGTTAATTCGAAAATATGACGATTGATAACTTCATAAATGATACTGATAACAAAGAGATGTCAACATTAATAGTAATTTGAAATGCACATGCTCGATAACAACCTTCGAAAAGGACTGTCCTTAGAGGACTGTCCTTTCTACATCAGAAAGTTAAAGGAAAGTGCAATAGCTTTGAATATATCAGTATCTCTGGGTAATAAGGAGGAAACGGCTACTAAGATAATCAACTTTTTATCCAAAGAAGGCTTATTGATAAATATATAATTCTATTTAACATATTTTTAAATCTATTTATTATTATAGTTAATTTTTCCTTTCTTTTTTATATTGGAAATAATATAATATAATATTAGAAAATAAATAGGAATTAATAAAAATAAAAGGCGTTGATGGCCAATAGGTTTTACGTCTTGACACCTAAATAACTAACTAACTAACTAACATATTTCATTGTAAGCAATTTCGTTTTTACGTGAAAATTGGGTATTTGAATATAATTTTTACCAACAACATACTATTATCAGAGTTACTATTGTAAAAAATTCCTGAATCAGAATATTAATAGCAACAGAAATGAATTTGATAGGAATTATCTCACTAATTTCAAAGAGAAAAACACTTCTTATCAGAAAAAATCGTAATTTATTTAATAATGAATAGTGGGCCCTAATGTATATTATTCGAAATCTTGTGAAATTGATCAAACAATAAACCTCAGAACTGAGGATTACCTCAACACTATAGTATAATGCTAATTTAACACTATAATTAATGTTAAGTAAATACAATACAACTACATATTTTGTAGTTATATATTATCTGAAAAAAATGCTGAAAAACTGTTTGGATTAGGCCGAATTAGGCTTACCGAGTCCGCACTGTATATATATATATGTATACTGATATTATAATATAGTAGTCTATTGATGTCATGATTCCGAAACCACGAGAAACACAGAACTAGTGTGTTATCCTCCGTGTGTGGGCGAATGTTCGGTAGAGGAAATCATGGAATATTTTTCCTTGAGAAATTCCTTTCCGTGTATGGCGGTCTTTGTTTATTTATTGATGCCCCGAACGAAAATAATTATAGAAAGCAAAAATGTGAGTAATTTACTGTTTTTTAATTTAGTATAGGTCGATGTCTCTAAAAAAATCTTGGTTTTGATGCTATGTGAGAAAAAAACAAAATAAGATTAATGTTTTGAGCGTTTTTACATTTTTATTACGTTACCGAGAAAAATTCCCCCTATGCCCGTCATATGAAGCTTACAGTTTCGATACTGAGCACGCTATAAACAAATAACAATAGTAATTCCATTTTCAAAATCAATTTGTACACACAGGCGCAGTCGGACGCAGCTGGATCTTATCTAATATTTTATTAGGAGTCTGGTTTTAGTAAAAAACTAGATTTTAGATCTGCGGTCGGCTGCGTTCAGAAGATATATATGTACTTAAAAAAAAATGTATTGGATTTTTTTTGTTGTACTTATTCGGGATATTATTTTTAGCTTAAAAACAAAACTAATATTGATGTGTTTTTTTCAACTCAGTATATTGTATAGTATAGCTGTTGTTTATTACAAACTAAAATCGCACCAAGAAAAAAAAATGAGCTATAATAATAATATCAACGATTTGTTTAATTTTATTACTAAATATTTTTAAGTATTTAAAAATAAATATTTCAGGCAACTAATCTATTTATTAATAGTGAATTTTTTGTTTTAATACCTTGAAAAAATAGGCTTTTTCCGCCTTTTGAAGACTGTTTATCTCAATAACACTACAAGAGGGTTATTTTAATGTACTTTTTAACGCTGAATCCAATGCAGCAAACCCCAATTTACTAGGAATCAAACATTTCAAGATATAATTAAAAATATACGGAAAATAATTGGATAAATAAATGGAACTATTGAAATACAATTATATCAACATTAATAGAATATAATTTTACTAGAAAATAATAATTTAAAAACTTTCAGCTTGTTGCTAGTATATCTGATTACATTTTATACAAATTAAATGTAAAACATTGTGAAATATAAATAATAACAAAAAAATTCGCAACTCGAGAATTCGCGTTTTTTGATTTGTCTTTAATTAATTAACAGAAGCATCGGATGTCACTTGAATCATGTTGAGCACATCCTCATTGGTAGCGACCCTTCTGAAAATTCGGGAGTGCTTTATTACCATGCTCTCAATATTTTTTATTCTAGCTTCCTGTTTTTTTTCCGTGAGCATCCCTATTGGTTAAATAGCTGCTGAAATCAGAGTGTTACTAAGCAAAAGAATCTTGTGGATGTTATACCATCTATGCAGTTCTAAATATTGTTCAGCAATTTCATGTCAATAAAATTGTGAGACGGAATGTAGAAATTTATTTCTTGAGCTTTTAGAATTTTTATATTTATTTATTTTTTGTTTCTGGGAAAGTTTGAGTTGGAAAAGTTGAAATTTACAATAATTAGATAAATTGTAAAAAGCATTAATAATTAGATTTTCACAAAATATGATAGACACAAGAGGAGACACCCACCGCCAATGCACCGCTGAGCGATCTACAGATTGATACCTCCGCGTGGAGGGGATATAAATGGGTCACCATGATTGATCTTTTCAGTAAAACACCCACGGCATATCAGATTCGGGATCGATCGTCAGAAGCAGCGTTAGGGGCCCTAAATATGTGGTTCCAGTTCTATGGAGTTCCCGATCGGATCTCGTCCGATGGAGGAAGGGAGTTCGATAACGCCAGCATCAGAGCGCAGATGAAACTTCTGGACGTGGTGTGGCATCTCAACACCCCCGGTAATACAGTATTGAACGGTTGCACAGCACATTGAGCGACCACCTGAAGGTGTACCAAACGGATAAGGGACTGGAGCCAGACGTGGCGATGGCGAAGGTTATAGTGGCATAAAATCATTCTAATCACACAGCAACGGGTTTTTCGCCATTCGAAATACTTTTCGGACTCCGCGGTCATCGGCGGGACTATCAGGGCACGACAGCGGACGAGGAGGAGGTAGTCAATAATACTTTTGAGAGGAAGAAATTGTGGGTAAAAGTCCGGGAGAAGACAGAGAAAGGAAAAAGCTTAAGGGTCGCTTGAGACAATCTCAACCTCAGGGATATGATGGGAGAGGTAAAAATTGGGACGAGTGTACAGGAAGTTAGGTACTAATCGAGGTAAAGAGTTACTGCGTTACGAGTGGCCATTCAGGGTGGTGGTAATTAAGCTGGGCGCGCACTAGGACCGGTCCGGACCGCCCCGGACCGGCCTGGCATCAGTCCTTTTTCCAGCCTCTATATACGCCGCGCGCTAAGACCGCCCCGCTCCCCTCCGGCTTTTTTAAAAAGTCCGTTCCTATATTTATAACTATACCCCGCGCACTAGACCGCCCCGGACCGGCCCGCGCTTCCGGCCCAAACCGCCCTTTTCCTAGGTTGGTCCAAGGAGGGACAGATGGAAAGGCCGGTTGGGTGATTATAGCGGGAGAAGCTCTCTCATGTAGTACATGAATAAATAAAATACCAATATTTTAATAATTTTGTTTACATACTACTTTTTCAAGCTGAGGTCAGTTTGCTACCAATATCTCTTTTCTTGCTAAATACCTACCTGTATAATTTGTTGTTGTAATTAATTGATCGTTTCTAATTTAATTTCTGGAATTCATAGTAATGTTTATATCAGTGTCAACATTTATTTTATAATTGAAAAATAATTATTTTTATTAAAATAATTACTTTTGAAATAATTTAGACATATCCTATTTTTTTCGTTTTTTTAGAAAATTGATATTAAGTGGTAATTTCAACTAACTTTAAGTGTTCGAAAAAATTTCTGATTAATTATTTTTAAATATTTATGTTTTTTTATGGAGAGAGAGTGGTTATGGATTTCACGACATTAAATGCGAAGAATATTTTATGGCAATTTTCTATCTTACCTAAGCCTCAATAAAAAATTAATTAATGTAATAACAAATTAGAAGCACTAATAATAACAATCAAACAATTATTATTAAGAATAAGAATGCCAATAAATTTAGAAACAACAGAGCAGTTATCACTTGTAGTCGTTGATACAGTATAGAATTTTGTTTTTAATTATAGTTGATAAAATGTACAAAATCTATTTTATCTGCATGCCGAGTTTGCTTGTTGACAAATCTGCACTAACTGCATTTTTTATGTTATAAAATAAATACATTAGGGGTATTTAAATTAAATAAAACTAATTAATCCTATTGAGACCGAGGGCTGAGTGGGTTGAGGGGGAAGGGGATAAGATATTATTCTATTATATATAAGCACGACAATGGCTCTCGGTACTTCCGATATTCTGTGGTATCGATACTTTCCGTTCGATATTGTATCGATACTTTTATTCGATATGTTGTTGGTGTCGCTTACGTGTGTAATATAACAGTTTAACAAACAATTAATAACATTAACAATGCCCACTCCTATTAATGTTATAGAGTGAGATCGGAATAGATCGGATGCTCTCGGCTGTTTCCGATTTCCCAGTTTATATTTCTAGACTCTTGTCATCCGGAATGAAAGAATATAAATAAAGAAATACTTTCATATTCATAGTTACATCAGCCCTCTACATAATTAATTTTATTGTATATCAAATGAACTTTTAAAACTCTTCTACGAATACAATTAAATTTATAAAACAGTGTTTCTCAATATTTTAGTATTTGCGACGCAATTTTCAATCACAATTTTCATCGCGCCACCCTCTCTCTCCTCTATACAATAATTTTCACTGAAATCGTTCTGTAATCATAACGTTAGTTTCTCTTTAATTTAGATTGCATAATCACATAATGCATATATCGATTCTAATTTTCAAATACATTATATATCAATTCAATATTCAAAATATTAATGCATAGATTTGTCTCGAATATTCTAGAACCTGAACCGAAGGGAGTCACAAATAAGTATTAAACATGTTTTTAATTTAGTTTTGATAAGTTAATTATTAAACACATTGTGTAATAGCTATTTATAAGTGTATTATACCTATCATTGTAAAGTGTATTTTATTTTGTCAGAATGTTTTCTGTAAAATAAATACATTTTTTTTATTTTTTGTCGATATATTTTTTTTCGATATGCTCGTGCCCTCCTTTAGTTTTATCACGCCCCCCTAGAGGGACGCGTCCCCCAGGTCTATACCTATACTTTACTATCATAGTAATCATACTAATACTACTGTCATAAACAATGATGTGACACTGATTTAAACATTACCTAATATTAATTCCACAAATTAAACAAGAACGATTTATTATTTACAACGAAGTGATTCTTCACTTCATGCGTCTTGTAATTTTTTAATTCATTACTTTTTAATAACTCCATTAAAGCGTTTTAATAAAAATAAACTGTTCACTGTACGATTGCTTTGTGTTTTGTTTCCATAGTTAAACTGTATAGTAAATATTTTGAATTAACAAATTACGTAAGTAAGTATTTACTGATTTCAGGTCATAGGGTAGTAGTTATTAAGCGAAATTATTGAAATATAGAATTTTTATTTATTGTTTTATATATATGAGAGAGCTGCTTCCTGTATAATCACCCGACCGGCCTTTTCGTCTGTACCTTTTTGGAGGAAATAGGTCGGTTGCAGGATTAGTTCGAAAAGCGCGGCTTGGGCCGGTCCGGGGCGGACCGGTCTAGTGCGCGTGGTATCGTTATAAATATAGAAACGGACATTTTAAAAAGGCCGGAGCGGAGCGGGGAGGTCCGGACCGGTCCCTAGTGCGCGCCATGCTTTAGAGAGCACACCATTGTCACCATTGAGAGTGTTAAGAAACCCACAAAACGTAGGACAGTTCATATCGAGCTATTAAAGATCCCGACGATAGCAACACCTTAGTAACCCTCGTCTCAGCACACAAACAAACTTTGTACATAACAAATTTTTTATTTCGATATTGTTTTTTAATGTTGTTTTGTGATCCCAAGTGCGCGAGAGTAAGTGTGTTAAACGGCTACTTGAATCATTCCTAATGCTTTTAAACGTTTGGAAGCTGTTGTGTGATCAACTCCTAATGATTCTGCAAGTTCATTTTGCGTCTGAATTTTTTCGGTGCGCCACAGCGTTCAATTATCTTGACTTTATCTTCAATATTAAAATCATTATTTTTAAAGCGTCTAAACCAATCTCTGCATGTTGTTTCCGACAGAGCATGGTCGCCGTAAGTCTCCACAAGAATTCTATGTGCTTCAGATGCAGATTTTTTTTGAAAAAAGGAATATTCTTTTTTTCGCACGAAATTCGACATGTTTAACGCTATGAAAAAGTATGTTATTTACACTTCGGCGGAATAAAATATACTGTGATTTCGAGTCTAATGGTGGAGCTTCACGATAAAGTTGGCAATAATATTGCCTGATGCAAAAAGACTAAGATAACACCAACTGTCGGGAAACAGCGAGAACTTTTTCAAGTCCCTAATATATATATATACACCGACCGGGGTGGCCGAGTGGGCTTGCAATCAATAGGTAATCAAAGTTAAGCGTGGTTAGTACTTAAATTGGGTTAACTTCGCTGTAGAGATAGCAGTACGTACGCAACCCTCCTTAACACTACAGTTCAGCTTCTGGGGTACGCTGACGATTTTGATATTGCTGCCAGATCGGAACGTGCATTAAGAGGAGCGTTCTTGGTCATAGAAGATGCTGCAAAGAAACTTGGGTTGCACAATAATGAAGCTAAGACCAAATATATGAGAGTCGGAGGAGATGGACCAGGGACCGGTACTTTTGAGGCTGGACCATATAATTTCGAAAAGGTAAGCAGCTTTGGCTACCTCGGGTCTGAGATCAACTCCGGAAACGACATCTCTCGAGAAGTCAACAGGAGGATAGCAGCGGCGAGACGGTGCTACTTCAGCCTTGTGAAGCATTTTGGAAGCAGGTTCCTCTCGAACAGGACCAAGATCACTCTCTACAAAACCTTAGTCCGCCCTGTTTTAACTTATGGATCGGAAGCGTGGGCCTTTAAGAAGCAAGATGAAAATAGACTTCTGATCTTTGAGAGATCAATCTTGAGAATGGTTTTTGGTCCTGTTAGAGAGGGTAGAATTTGGAGAAGAAGGAGAAATGCTGACCTCGCTGGCCTTTATAAGGATATAGACTCGGTCAAGTTTATCAAGATAGGACGACTTCGTTGGGCCGGGCACGTCGCACGTATGGATGATTCGGCGATACCCAGGAGGATGCATAGACAAAGAAGGGTTGGCTGGCCAAATGTCAGATGGGAGGACTCAGTGACATCGGATGCACGGGCTCTGCTGGGAGACCGAAACTGGAGAGTTGCTGCAGCTGATCGTATTCACTGGCGAAAGCTTTTGGAGGAGGCCCAGTCTCGGTAACGGGATGTAGAGCCATCTATGTATGTATGTATGTAGTACTTGAATGGGTGAACACCCGAATTAGGGTGACCGCCTACTGGAGAAAATCCACGCAGCCCGCGACTACGCTCCTTCCCCACACTCCGGGCATGTGGGGCCCTTCAGCCTACTGGAGGCACACGTAAGAGTGATGACCCTACCCCGTGCACCTAAATTGTGAATCGCGTTGTGGTGTTCCAAGATGTCAATTAGCCGCCCGGAGGTTTGGTCCATGGACGATCTGCTTGGAGAAAAGAAATATAGGTCCTCGTGCGCCTGCTGACACCGATCAGCCATAATCCGTGGGTCATTGAACCCGAGCGAGTCGGTGGAAAGGACACTGGCGAATTGGCCCCAAAGGAACTGGTTATGGTGCAATGGCCAGCTTGCCGCTGCTCCATGGAAATCATGGTTCGCAGCAACGTGAGGTTGGGTAGCCCTCTACAGGCTGTCTGAGCTCCCGCAAGAGATAAAAATGACTGTAAGAAGACCACATCGCGCGGGCAAAGATCTGCATGGTCTATAGTGCCAACTGAAAAAGAATAATCGTATTTTCGACATTAATAAAATTAAAACTTTTTGAACTCATTTGCAGATTTTCACTGCCCCGTATCTCCATAGCTATTCAGTATTTTCAAAAATATTACATACTTGCAGAAAATTGAACGTTCTTTAAAGACATAAATTTGTATCTTAATTGCACTGGAAACGAGTTGCTGAGGAAAAAACTGAAAAATAAGCTTTTTCTTAGCAGTTTTTCAAGTTTGTGGAAAATGCACATGTAGATGGAGGTCGAAAACTTGTATTTTTTATAAGAGAGACAATACATACAACATGTCTGGAAAACATTGCTCCATTTTTTGCAAACCCAAACGATATCTCTACTCGACTAATATCCCAATTGCCGGAGATCGGAAGATTGCCAATTTCGAGCGGTGTTCTTGACCGAATTAAAAAAAAAATCAGCTCAATGGACGCAGAATTTGATGCTCTTCAAGTTTTATTCTATGATTTTTTTTCTCTTAGAGTACTCATTTCTAAGCTGCAGAGTCATATATAGTACTCTGTCTCTGTTTTTGACAAAATCACCGGGATTTTTTACCATGCTTTTCGACCACACCACTTAAATTATTATTTTGTGGCACTCTATAATACTCTTTAATATTCTCTAACTTTTTCGATAGAATGTACTGTTTAGGAATTATAGGCGAAAAATCAAAAATAGTTCTAAAACTTCAAGTTTTTTTGGCAGCCATTTGGGTACTAATCTAACTTGAATTCTATTACTCGAAATACATGTTTTCTGTTTTTCGGAAAAAAAAAAATTTTATATGATTTCAAACTTTTTCAACTTATTTAGTGGGCCCTTTCAAAAGATTTCGTCCAGCAATCATTAAAAAAAAAAAAAAAAAAATTAGAGCAAACGAAGTATAAAGCCAGAACTTTCTTTACAGACAGTAGAGCATTGCCACCCTTATTTTATTGGTTTATTGCATTATTGTTGACATATACCAAGAGCCTAGGAGAAATTTAGTGTCCTATTTGAAGAAAGCTTGTAGTCGTACATCCATAAAATACCAACCTCAGTATTTGCACTTGTCTGCCACCTCAAAGAGGGTGGCGTTTCAAAATGGCTTTCCATGCTGTATAAACGTTCAATTATACAACAGCACTTTCATCGTAGATGCGGGCAGAAAACACCGAAAAGAAGCAATATTTCAATAAAGACATTTTTTTTTTCATAGCCCCTTATCTACTTTTTTGATAACTTTATTGTCTTAAAATTATCCTTTTACCGTAGATTTTAATTTTAAGGTTGCCTATATCATCATCAAATTTCTAATGAATAAAGAAAGAAAGTTTTGTTTATAAATCTATGTTGTAGTGGATATATGTAGAAAAATTGATTTATCAAGTGGAACCACTTGCTGACCTCCGAGTAAAGAACTCTTTATCTGCCAGGGACGAAAACTTCTCGAATTACCAATTATATCAAATACAAAGCGTTTCATCGGTTTATCAAGAGTTTTTCAAGGATTAAGTTGAATATATCGAGGAATTTAAGGATTGAAAAACAGCTTGAACAAAGTCCAAAATGGTCCCAGAGAAATTTCTAGCACTATTTGTTTGCGAAGATCAGCTCTACAACCCAAATATAATGAAATATATGTGAGGTTCGCCTTCGGAAATGAATTTGAAAATCGGGCTTTTTCCTGACACAGAGTTATCGTACTCAATATGTCAAAGAAAAATACTTACCACCATTCATAAATACCTACCAGCATTGATTCGACTATGTTCACAATATTTTTTTTTAGAGTAGGTATTATTTTTACCAGTTATTTAAATTTATATTTATATTTATGAACTATCGTAAATAGGGTAAATCAATGCAGTTTAAGTTTATTTGTTGAATTGGGGATGTGTAAATTGCCTGATAAGAGTTTTATTCTTGAAATGCTGAAAATTTTAAAGGGTTTGATCCTCCGTAGCGACGTTGTCGTACATTTTAGCTTAAAATGCAACTTGTAGGTAATCTGAAGCTGAAAAACTTTTGTTTGAAACTATTTGGTAAAAAAAAAAAAAAAACTAAAAAAAATCCTTTTTTCACAATTTATTTTTCCCAATACTGCCAATTTCGATTTTCGGATCATCATGTTTGTAATCTACTCAAAAAATGAAGAAAATAACTCCATGCTCGACTATAAGGCCGAAGTGTAATTTTATTCCCCAGTCAAATAATTCCTAGATGGCGGAAAAGCAGGAAAAAATCGAGGGCAAGCTGAATTTCATATATGTTTTAGAAGTCATTAAGACATACGAGTACATCCCCTACAAAGTTCCAAAAAAACCGAGCCGCGGAACATGTGCGAAATGGCGCTTGAAGTAGCGGCGGGGAATAATTTTTAAAATCACTATAACTTTTTTTATTATCAGTCATAGAGATGTAAAACTAGTTCTATTTGATGCATTATTAAATTATCTACAAACTTTATTTGCACCATTTTTACGCTCAAAAGCTCACTTAGGTGAAAAGTGAAAATAACCGGTGAGAAAAATTCTTTATTTCATGATTTTTTAATCGAGATTTTGAGTAGGAAGAAATAAATGAAATCCAAAATATCCTCAAATAAACATTTTAGCACTGTTCATGAAGTTACTATTTCACCGGTCATTTTAATAAAACTCCCAAATTCGGCTTGAAAATTGGGATTCTAAGCGCGGACCACCGATCCCGTCTGGCTCCGGCTCCCCTTGCACTCGTATCATTCCAATAACATTTTATTAGTTATCCTATTGTATATTTCTGTAATTTATTTCTAATAAAAAAAAGTGATATTCCTTGTAAAAGGTATTATATATTCTATGCCCAAAATTAATTCACAATTAAATTTGACCTCATCCTACTAATATAAAATTACCATATTTAATTTATTATTCATCCTGAATGAAAAAAATGATGGCAAAATAATAATAAAAAAAATGAATGAATGATTTAGAATTAATAAATAATACAATTTAGATAAATTGTTGTAATCGTTAAAATGTCCATATTTTTATCTGAGATTTAGGATCTCGGAAAGCAATTAGTAATCTCCTAAAGGAGAGGGTAAAATATGAAGTATTCATTCGGTTTTGTGAACAAACAGTTTTTATATATACTTTATACTTTTTTCTTTCTTTCTTTTTTCAGCAGTTCTGATATTAGGTTGAAAAATGGATTCAGAAATTTGATTTATATATGATGATGTTGTAATTCCAAACGTGATACACGCACGTAGGAGAGAATGGTTTAAATAATTTAATTAAATGTAGTGAAGTCCGTTGTGGCGATATATGGAAAATTTGGTAATGTAAGTACTCCACAATTAGTATATTAAAATGCAGGAAAGAATATATTCGCTCCTTATCTATTTTGGGACAAAAACAAAAACTGGATAGAGTAGCAGAATATACAAGTTTGATGGGAATTACTAGATAAGACGTACTATCGTTTGATTTTAAATTACATTTTATCTTTTAAGACAGTACGACTGGACGATTCTTATTTTATTCTAACTATTGCTGATAACGCCGATTTTAATATTATAACAATAAACGGAGATGACAGTTTTCATACCTTAGGATGGATTATGTTTGTCGCTCTAAAATCCCGAGTGCACATTGAAGACAACAAACGCCGAATTTCTACTTCCGAGTTACCAGTAAGGATCAGCTGGGGCGCATAACTCCTAAGTCTTTAAAGCGAGAGAGATATGGATTAAATTCGAATGAAAATATTTTTTTACTTTGGACATTGCTGAACCGGAATCCATACATAAAATTAAATGCTTGAGCGATCTCTTTCAATTTGCATAGTCATAAATTTGGTCTAACACAATACCATCTTGGTCTAACTAATATTTCATCATTATCACTAGTTATATTATTATGCTTTTGTAAAAGAGTTATTTTTGATATTATTAATTTGGCGCTAGTGCTTATACAACATTAACAAGACATAGAACATTAACCATCTTGACATGGTTAATGGAAAAAAGTAAAAAAAAAAAATAAAAAAAAAAATAAATAAATAAAAAAATTCATATTCAACCTCTAAAATTACTCCACTATCTTCCTAATCACATTCTCTAAACTTATAAAAGCCATCTATAATTGTATTATTAATTGAATTGACAAAACAATATAATCAAGAAAGAAATATTAGTACAGCTATAATAAACTCAATAAAATCCTTTTTTTTTATTATTATTTTTAGTATTATTATTATTTCTTTATTCGCTCCTGTCACAAATGTCTCATCAAAATAGAAATAAATCACGAAAATATATAATAGAACAACTAATGAAAATGTAATTGAAATTATATGAGTGCAAGGAGGGCCGGAACCAGGCGGGATTGGGTCGTACTTTGAATCTCGATTTTCAAGCCGAATTTGGGAGTTTTGTTAAAATTAACCAGTGAAATAGTAACTTCATATACAGTGCTATAATATTTATTTGTAGGTATTTTGCAATAAATGTATTTCTTTCCACTCAAAATCCCGATTTAAAAACCATGAAGAATTTTTGTCGCCGGTTTTTTTTCACTTTTCACTTAAATGAGCTTTTCATCGTAAAAATTGTACAATTAAAGTTTGTAAATAATTTAATTATGCTTCGAATAGAACTACTTTTACATCTCCATGACTGATATCAACAAAGTTATGGCGTATTTTAAAATTATTCCGTATTTAAAAATTCGGGCGTCATTTTGAACATGTTCCGCGGCTCGGATTCTTGGGAACTTTGAAGGAGATGTATGTTCTTAATGACTTCCAAATCATAAATGAAATTCAGCTTGCCCTCGATTCTTTCTATTCCAAAGTGAAATTTGACTGGGGTATTATTTTAAAATCAGGTGTTTCCTGTTGGACTAACTACCTGTAGTCGATACGGAGAGGGTTCGGTCCCCCTAGCCTACAGCAGGAGCTACTAACTAGTCTCCTGGTTAGTTATAAAATCGTATTTTTCACTTTACGATCAGCCTAAGCAACCGAACATTAATCTTTTTACGTAGTCGTGTTTGATATACTTATGGCTAAGTGGCTATAAGCGAGTTTATTTTTGTAAAAATAATTAATTGATTAGATATTTTTTTTAATTTCCAAAATAATTAATTTAAAAATTGATGGACCAATTATCGTGAATTTAATGAGGATCTTGACAACAAATTCATATACAGATTACAAATCGGGGGTTTCGTTCTTGAGAAAATCAAATTATACAAATTTTGGTTCTTCACTACAAGGCTACATTTAGCCTTAATAGTAGTAGGAAAGGACGTTAAACACCAATTAAAAAAAAACTTAAGCCATCTGATCATTGATCATCCGATCTACTATTTCTTTTATTTCTTCACAAGACTTATTCCTTTAAAAAGAATATCATGCGAAACAATTTTTGCTTTGTATACCTTCTTTCCATTGATTATTCTTTCTCGGATCACCCAACGGGAATCTATGACTGATTGGTGAAACCGATTTCTTATTTGATACATTTAATAGTTAGATGTTCGCTAATGAGCATTTACTTTCTCTGTAATAAGCATAAAATAGAAGCCTTAAGCTGTAAAATTTGTTTATAAAGTATGTGAAAACTCACATTTTAGAACTTATATTTAAAATATTTTAGTTGGAACTTCAATTATCAGAACTTTTATAGAAAAAAAAAGAAGTTTTGAAAAGAACTTATATTAAAGTTTTATCGAATAGATCTAATGGTATAAGTTCTTAAGGAACTTTTTGTCAGAAGGTTCTTTTGTGTTTAACTTTTAGTTTAATACTTTAATTGCGAAAAATCTTGTAAAACAGTTAAACTGAAACTTTTTGAAAAAGTTCAATAACTGTTTCGTACCCTGATATTAACTAATAAATGTATTAAGGATTAGGAAGATGATTAATGATGATAATATTTAAAATTCTGCATTCTACCTCTCAGGTCTCCTCCAGTCTGATTGCCCAAAGCTTTATTCCCTCTGTAAGCCAAAAGTAAAGTCCCTTTTTTTATGGTCTAAGAGCTCAAAAGGCGTCAATTTAATCCGAACGATCTAAATTAACCAATTATCTAAACTAGTTGAGTCTAGGGTGCTAAGTGTGAATCTGCCAATCCTAGTCGCCCAAAATTGCATTAAATTTAACCCAAATGGACTATTTTTGAAAGAGGGCTCTTTTATAGCTCTGAACACCTTGAATAAAGACTAAAGACATGTAGGTCTAGGTCTGGGAGTTCAAAGCGCTCGGGTTCATCGCGCCCCCACAATGTCACGAGATGTATTCAAAATAAAAAAAATGAAGTACGAAAATTTTTTATTTGAGAGATGAGATAAATTGTAGAACCTTTGAACAAGAGAAAACATCATAACTTCAAAATAAAAACAAAGGTGTAAAGGTAAGAATTAAATTGAAATGTTGATGCAAATAGCGAAGATAAAAACGGGTACGGTTTGTAAATATTTATTTTGCCAATTAGAATCTTTTTATTCCTACATTTTTTTTTTTTACAACTCAAGGTTCCAGTCTTGTCTGAATTGTTCATCTGATCAATTTGTCCAAAAGTGCAAAAATGGGTAATTTCTAGTGTTATAAGTCTTATAAGAATTTTTTGACAATTGTTCATCTTTGGGATTGATTTAAGAAAAATCTTATTTTATTAAAAATTATTTTATTATATGGCAATGTACTGTTATGTGTGGCAATGTACGGGCTCTCGGACTATAATATCAAGCTACTAATGTTAAAATTAGTTAGAGTTATTATTATTATTTTTGTTAATTTATTCTTACCACGAAAAATAATATTGTATTTTATTTTAATTCATTTATTTTTGTAGGTAGCTGTGGACTACATCAATTCAAGTGTGATTCGGGAAAATGCATTCCATTGCTTTGGCATTGTGATTCCACACCAGATTGTGAAGATGGCTCAGATGAACCCAAAAATTGCCGTATGTATCTATGTCAATTAATGTTTTTATTTACTATTTAGAATAGTACCGCTTTATGTATTAAATTTTTCTCACATTTTTTTTTATTTTCATACTTTTAGCTAGGTATAACAACTATCATTCCTATAAATATAAGTGTAAACTTACACGTTTAGATCTAAATATCATAGAGTTTTTCTACAGTTATTTGTATGATTGGATTTCAGAAGAATCATTACTCGTTTCTTTTGAGTTACTTGGCGAGAGCCATTTGTCAGATGACTTGGAGTTTTCTTCTGCAAACCATTTTTTTAAAGGTTTATTGTGACTTTAAGGCGATTATAAATTTTTTTTTTTATGACTATTCATAAATAATATTGGTTTCTCATTTATTTACTCGTTTTGTTGAAATAGGATTATGTTTAAAGCTCTTATACACGCGGTGATATTATAATTGCTAATATTCTGAGTGCTTACATCTGGATGACCACAATATTCCCGGAGCCAGGCCCAAAATAGGGTACTCATTTCAGGAGAAGGTTTGAATGTGAATTACGAAATTATAGGACATTTTAAGTTAAAAAAACCTTTTGTTCTATGACAAAGCAGCTAACTTCAAAAATGGCAGCATTTTATTCTAGAAAAAAACGTACAATTCTTGCTCATTTTTTATTCCATGGTCAATACTTAAAGACAATCAAGCACGCGAAAAACATCATCGATACTCTTTTTAAAGGAAATTAAATTGGCGAAAATCACAGCTCTTTACGTCTCACAATTTCCTAGATAATATTTGCTTTTAAACAATTTTTTTTTTTCAAATAAAGGGTAAGCATCGTTTTGTGCATTTATTTTGACAAATATTATAGAAACTGCTCTTCCAACGAAGAGAATTATTATACACTACTTTATGGAGCATTTAAATAGCTTGGATTTGATTAATTATAGACATTTTTACGTCATATAGTTCCTCAGATTAATTTTTTTTTTTAAAACACTGTACGCGATTTTGAGATTATGAAACTGAGTCATATCATAAGAAAAGTTTGACACGTCAGAAACTATTAGACGTACAGATGTCTATACCACTAAAATTGGAGCTTTTTAAAAACACCATAAAGTAGTACAGAATCATTACTATCGTAGGAAGTGCGGTTTCCATGATATTTGCCAAATAAAAGTTACGATTTGGTGATTTCACGTTTTTTAGAAATAAATTTGTTTTTTTGATAAATTTTATATCCGTAACTACGAGTATTAGACGTACAGATGTCTATTTCCACTCAAATTGTAGCTTATTAAAGTCACCATAAAGTAGTTTATAATGATTATATTCGTAGCAAGAAGAGTTTCCAAAAGCAGTTTATTTTTTAAAGATGAACAGAAAAAAACACTATTTTGTGGATTTTTGTTGGCAGATATTATCTTCCTACAAAGATAATCCTTATAAACTAATCTATGGTGCATTTACCTAGCCCTGATTTGAGTGGTAATAGAGCTGTTTAAGTTTACAAGTTCCCGAGATAAAGTTTTAAAAAAAAAATATATTGTTTTCGAAAAATGAGAAACCCTCATTTTGAGATTTTATTTTGACAAATATCGCGGAATCTGCTCTTCCTGTGAAGGTAATCATAATAAACTATTACAAAAACTATTTGTTTTCCAAAAATGGAGAAATCACCATTTTGTGATAATATTTTGAAAACTATCCTACCTACGAAGAAAATTATTATAAACTGCGGTTTTTAATTAACTCTAATTTGAGTGGTAATATATGAGTCTGTATAAGAATAGATAGATAGATAAAGGAACTTTATTCTGGGACTAGGTCCCTTAAGAATAACATGGTTGAACAAATAAAACAGAAATATCTGGCCATAAGACTACAAAATACAGATCAGTAAGGTTTACAATATTTTCAGTAAAATAATTAGGCAAATAAAATAAGTTCTTTTCTCTATAGAATAGATGTCTATTACTACTCAAATTAGAGCTAGTTAAAAACAGCAGTTTGTAATAATTTTCTTCGGGCTGTATAGGACTTCAATGGAAGTCTTGAGCCAAACAAGTAAAAAAAAAAAATAAATAAAAATTTCTTCTTAGGTGGCACAGTTTTCAAAATATTATCACAAAATGTTTGGAAAATAAATAGTTTTTTTTATTTTAATCTTTATCTGGGGAACTATTAGGCGTACATATAATTATCTTCGTAGATAGAAAAAAATTCAAAATATTATCACAAAATAGCGATTTCACCATTTTTGGAAAACAGATAGTTCTTTTTTAAAATCTTAATCTCGGAAATTATTGGACGTACAGATGTCTATTACCACTAGAATTAGAGCTAGCTAAATGCGCCATAAAATAGTTTATTATGATTATCTTCGCAGGAAGAGCAGATTCCATGATATTTTGAAAAAACTTAGATATCTCAAGAACTATTCGACGTATAGATGTCTCTCAACACTCAAATTGCCGCTAGTTAAATGTAGAATAAAGTACATAGTTTATATTGATTATCTTCGTTGGAAGAACAGTTTCTACGATATTTGTCTAAATTAATTTCCAAAAAGGTGATTTATGTTTGTTTTTTAAAAACATCTCGGAATCTATTTAGCATAAAGAGCTCTATTAGGGCTCAAATTTTAGCTTCAAATAAAATTGCCCTTAAAAAAGGTATCCATAATGTTTTTCGCGTGGTTTGTAGTCTTCGAGGTATTGATTACTGAATGAAAAATCAACGAAAATATTAGGGTTTTTTCATGTATAAAATTTGAAAATGTAAAAGGGATTCGATCTTAATAAATCACAGTTAGCTATGAATTATGTATTTATTCGTATTATGTATTGATACATTCTTTTATTTTTAAAATTAAAGGATATCAGTTATGAAAGAACTGTTATTAGATTACTCGATCATTTTTTTTTTTTTTTAAATTATTAAATAAAAATTGCTCCTTTTAAAAAATTCTAGTTTAATTGTAATGTTTTAAAACTGAAAATAAAAGTTTTGGGTTTAATTGGATTCTAATTCTGGAAATATATCTAACTGTGTATAAGAAACTGATATTTGGTGATCCAATCAAATAAGTGTAGCTCAAAAGTGATGGTAATTTCTATTTTATTTGACAGACATTAAAATATAATACTGTATTAATAAACGTTCCTGAATGTTGATATGTCTGAAGTGCTTAAAATTGGGCTTCGAAATTAATTTTTAACAAAAAATATCATGAAGCTGGTTTTTGATTTTTAATTAGACCCCACAAGGAGTAACTGTTGCATGCAGGTACTTGGGGAGTAACGCCCCCACGGGTTACCACAGTTCAGTACACCATGCATACTCACCAGAACAGTACACAAATCACTTACTCTCAACATAAGGTCAACTACAGTACACACCCTAGGGCCACCTCTCCTAGGAGATTTTTCCTACCAGGAAAGGGTGTGTTCGGTTACCCTAAGGGGCAGCCCCCGACCGTACTAGGACTGGACAGGCCGATACCCTGCCCATCCGAATTTTCAAATATCACGAGTCATGGAAGAAATATAGCCGGACAGCTTTTATGGAATTCGACATGGCGAGGAAAAGGAATTTTACGACTGGCAACTTGGAACGTGCGAGGATTGAGGGGGAAGGAGTGCGAGTTACTGGAAGAGAAAGATAAGGCAAAGGTTGATCTGCTAGCTATTACTGAGATCAAGAGAAAAGGAAAAGGCGAAAAGAGAATAGGAGATAATATTTTACTCTACTCAGGGACCACTGAAGAAAGGATAGCCAGCAGAGGTGTAGGTTTCATGTTTAAGGAAGCCTTAATGAATACAGTGATTAAAGACTGGAAATTCGTTAGCGATCGGCTGATGGTGGTTGATTTAAAAGAAGGAGATGCCTTAAAGTCTATCATCGTAGTATACGGACCGAATGATAATGCCATAGCCACTGAGAAGGAAGAATTCTTTGACTGTATTCAAAGAGAAATAGATGACGCACACGGTGAACCAATTGTCGTCGGAGACCTAAACGGCAGGGTTGGAAGAAATTCACAGTTGTGGCCGGATGTTTTAGGTGTACATGGAGAAGAATTTAAAAACGATAATGGGGAAAGAATACTCCAATTGTGTGCCAGCAATGGAATGATTGTCGCTAATAGCAAATTCCCTCATAAAAACGCACATAAATTTACAAGAGAGGAACCAAACAGGAACGAAAAGTCTGTAATAGACTATTTTCTAGTTAAGAAACATTCTCTCAAAGATTTGATTGACGTGCGAGTTAAAAGAGGTTTTGAAATTGGAAGCGACCACTACCTATTAAAGATGGATATGGTATGGAAAGGAGAGAGAAAGACTGGAAAGAACGCAAGAAGGATCCAACCAGAAGTGGTGAAGGCACATAGGTTGAAAGAAGAAGATGAAATCGCTACCTATTACCAGGAAGAAATAGAAAGAATGGCCAGTGATTTGGACTACCCGTGGGATTCGGATGACGTAGAAACGAGCTGGTTATACTTAAAGAAGATAATTTTGGATGCAGCGACATTGGTGTGTGGAAAGAAAAGAATTGGAGGCCAACACAAGAGAACAGCATGGTGGTCTGATGAGGTTAAAAAAGTAATAAGAGAAAAGAAGACCCTCTGGAAAGAATACCTCGAGCACAAAACACCGGAGAACTACGAAAAGTACAAGAGGAAAAGAATTGAGGCTAAAAATAAAGTTATAGAAGCCAAGAGGATTACCTGGACAGAGTTTGGTCGAAAATTAGAATCCGATTTCTACCAAAATCAAAAGTTATTTTATCGAGTCCTCAAGGGATTAAGAAAGGAAAGAGCACCAATCCTGAAATTCGTCAAAGATAAGGAAGGAAACATTCTCAGGCAGAAGGATGATATAATGGAAAGGTGGAGGGAGTACTTCCAAGATCTGTTGAATGAGAACGGACAAACGCCCTCCATAGATGAAGATAAAAGAGAGATAGGACCCTGGGAAGAGGATGATTTTATTGATGATGACGAACTGGAAGAAGCACTCTGTAGTATGAAACTCGGGAAATCCGCAGGAAGTGACGGAGTAACTCCTGAAATGCTAAAATACATGGGGGCCAAAGGAAAAGAAATTTTGCTGCATCTGTTAAACTTAGTGTGGAAGCAAAAGAAAATACCGAAAGATTGGGAAGTAGCCGTCATTGTCCCTATCTTTAAGAAAGGAGAT
This sequence comes from Rhaphigaster nebulosa, assembly GCA_948150685.1. Classification (NCBI taxonomy): domain Eukaryota; kingdom Metazoa; phylum Arthropoda; class Insecta; order Hemiptera; family Pentatomidae; genus Rhaphigaster; species Rhaphigaster nebulosa. The sequence continues at coordinate 13,704,519 of OX411307.1, forward strand.
AACAGAGATTGTAACAACCACCGAGGTATATCTCTCTTAAGCGTACCAAGTAAAATTTACTCTAAGATTCTAGAAAAGAGAATAAGAAGAAGAATCGAAGGATTGCTTGAAGAGGAACAGTACGGCTTTCGTGAAAATCGTAGCACCCAAGACCTTATCTTTGCTATGAGACAGGTCTTCGAAAAAGTACTTGAAAAAGAAAGGGAAATGTCCGTGTGCTTTGTTGACCTTACAAAAGCTTTTGATCGAGTAAGAAAGTCAGATATCTTAGAGGCCTTAATAGAAAAAGGGATCGATCATGGTCATATCCTGGCGGTTGAGAGTCTCTATAAGAAAACACGAAACGTGGTAAGATTTGCCAACTGCACCTCTAAGGAAATCGAAACTACCATAGGAATCCGGCAAGGTTGTAGTCTCAGCCCACTTTTGTTTATCTTAGTTATGGACTCAGCTATTCGGAGGGCTAAAGAGAAAATGCGGAAATATCACCTAGGATACGCCAATCTGAGACCAGTTAGCCTCTCATTACTTGCATTCGCCGATGACATTGTCATTTTCTCCGACACTGATAGGAATCTTCAGTACAATATTAATAAATTGAAAGAAGAACTGCTGAAGATTAACATGATTATGAACCCTGCGAAAACAAAACTAATGAGGGTTGGGAAGAAACCCAGGAGAAACATGCGCGTCATCAGAGTCGAAGACGAAATCCTCGAACAGGTAGAAAACTTCAAATACCTGGGTGCGCACCTTAATGAATATGGATATATCGATTCGGAAGTGACTGAACGAATCGCAGCTGCGTGCAGGATGTTTGAAGCAGTGAAGAGAGGTTTTCTAAGCAGGCGAGAGGTGGAAAAGAAAACAAAAGTGGCTGTATTCCGATCGACATTTCTGCCCATTTTAACGTACTCGTCAGAATCATGGACGCTGACAAAGAAACATCGATCGAGAATACAGGCATCGGAAATGAGATTTCTTCGAAAGATCGAAGGAAAAACAAGAAGAGATAGAATACGCAACAACACCATCAGGTTGAACCTCAATGTTAAGTCGGCAAACGATATAATAGAGGAAAGTCAACTAAGATGGCTAGGGCACCTCCTGAGGATGGAACCAAGCAGAATCGCTAGCGAAACCTATCGAGTTAAAGTTGAGGGCAAGCGAGGAAAAGGGAGGCCAAGAAGAAAATGGGAAGATAAGGTAAAGAGCCACTTCCAGAGAAGAGGACTTCAATGGAATGACAGAAGGCGTCTTGTAGAGGACCGGCAGAGCTGGAGAGGGCTCTGTAGACTTCCTCCTCACACTGCTTAAGCGGTTCATAGAGGATAGACAATGATGATGATGAATTAGTTGTAAAATTTAATAATTATTGTGTGAATACAACAATTATTTTCACGCAATAAGTATTATATTACAATGGATATTTCCATGATTAAAGCCAGAATTATTAGGTTGGTAGGAAAACAATTTCGTTTTTTGTATTGTTGATGTTTGTATTGTAAGTTTGTAGATAAGTTATGTATTAATGTGTTAGTGTGTTATATCATTTCAAAGCGCTAACTTTGCTTTGTATTTTGAATAAAAGCTTTCAAGATTTTGTTGATTTAAGTGTTGTTTTTTTTGCTCTTAAATAGACAATGGAGAAGAAGCAAATCCGGGCTATTTTTCTGTACGAGTTTAAAATGGGTACTGTAGCGGCCGAGACTGCTCGAAAAATTAACGATGCGTTTGGGCCAGACATTGTTCAAGTACGTCTTGAACTTTGGTTTAAGAAGTTTCGCAGTGGAGATGAGAGCCTCGAAGATCAAGAAGGTCGTGGGCGTTCATCGGTGATTGACAACGACCAGCTGAAGGCATTGATTGAAGCAGAACCGCGCTCAACGATTAGAGAGCTTGCGAAAGAGTTAGGCGTCACTCATCCGACAGTTTTGGATCATCTAAAACAACTTGGAAAAACAAAAAAACTCGACAAATGGGTCCCACACGAACTGAAGGAAAATCAGAAAAATTTCCGTTTCGAAGTGTCACTGTCTCTTTCTCTGCAGAAGTTGAACGAATTAGGCTTCGAGACTCTACCTCATCCGCCATACTCGCCAGACCTTTCGCCTACCGACTACCACTTTTTCAAGCATCTCGACAACTTCCTTCAAGGGAAATGCTTCAAGAACGAAGGCGAGGCCAAAAACGCCTTTAACGACTTCATCGCCTCCTACACTCCGGAATTTTACGCTATCGGGATAAATAAACTTGTTTCTCGTTGGCAAAAGTGTATTGATTCTAATGGTTCTTACTTTGATTAATAAAGTTTATTATAAGCTGAAACATTCATGTTCAAATTTATCGGTTAAAAAACGAAATTGTTTTCCTACCAACCTGATATTATGGATATTTTCTTTTACTTCAAAAAATCGTTTTAATAATAATATTTAGATTTTAATTTAAGAATCAAAGTTCATTAACAAGAAATAGTTTATCCGAAACGTACATTTGCATTTCATTTAAAATACTGTTAATTTGATAAGATTGACTTGGCTGTATACACGTATATGGATCATTCTTCGAAAATAGGGAAATCACATTTCCACGAAGAAACCTGGTTTTATTGATGAATCTGGCAGAAATTTGTTCATTGTTTTTTATAAAGCATGGTCTTTGATTGTTTTATCAGGGGTTAGCTTTCATGGTAATAATAATTTTACGTATGTAAACTTGTTTTAAACATTAAAATCCTCACTCCCTCAAATGCCCCATTGCTTGAATTTTCTACATTGACATTTGGCTGCCAGAAAACCTGACCTATAGTTATCAAAATAAATTAGGTGTATAAACAAGCTCAGTGTTTTCAGAAAAAAAAACACATTCGTCATAGAATAATTACGTTGATAATTAGTTAAATTAATTATTTGTCGCTTGGCCATGATGCAACTTAGTCCAAACAAGCTTAGTATTTTCGGGAAAGAAAAACAAATTAGTTTGTCAAATTAATTGCTTGTAAGTTGGCTATGTATCTCACTCCCTCACTTTTTTCAAAAAGGGGCGCCTAGTAAACTCAACGCCTTCTACAGCTGAGAAAAACAGTTACGAGGGTTGCTATTTATATTTCTGGCCTTGGCAACATTGAGTGTTGCCAGGTGCCATCTGACGTTTTCCTTGGAAACTACTGGAAACGACATTATTGAATATAACCTTCTTCAGAACATTTTGTTAATTGAGCGCGACTTGTGTTGTTTACAGTTCTTGAAAAAGTCCTCTCCTTTGAATGTATCAACCGCTTCTTTGGATGTCGAAAATAGTTAACTACGTAATTTGTTTTCGATTTGCGAGAATAAAAAAAAGTCATTCTGTGCCAAATCAGGATTGTACGGCGGATGACCCATGAATTCAATGCCTAATAAACGAAATCAATATCGGTGATATCCGAAATGTTAAAATAAATCGATACGTGATTTCGCGATAAAATTGATATCTTTTTCATTATCAGCACCCTTGATAACCTAATAATGGAACTCAATATCGATGATATCCGAAATGTTAAAATAAATCGATACCCGATGTCGTGATATTAAAATCGATAGCTTTTTTTATGATCAGCACTCTCGCAAACCTGATAATAGACCTCCATATCGATGATTTCCGAAATGTTAAAATAAATCGATACGTGATGTCGCGATAAAATTAATAGCTTTTTCATTATCAGCACTCTTGGTAAGCTAATAATGGACCTCAATATCGATGATATCCGAAAGTTAATCTAATCGTGAGCGTCCCATATTGAAATGGTCAGTTTTTCATAATCAGCAGCCTCGGAAACCTAATAATGGACCTTAATATCGATGATAACCGAAATGTTGCAGTTAATCTAATCGTGATCGTCCAATATTGAAATGGTCAGTTTTTCATAATCATCAGCCTCGGAAACCTAATAATGGACCTCAATATCGGTGATATCCAAAATGTTAAAATAAATCGATACGTGACGTCGTGGTATTATAATCGATACTTTTTTCATTAAAAAAATAAGCACACTCGGTAACCTATTAATGGACCCAAATATCAAAAATATTTGAAAAACGTTTATATATATGGTTAAATCATAAAATTTTAATGAATAATCAATATATGGCCTTAGAACATTATGAAGGAATGAGTTGGTCCGGGAGGCGGTAAAAAAAATGGATCACAAACAGTAAAAACTATTTATTAGGAACCGACGTTTCGACCCACTTTGCAGGTTTTCTTCTGGGCTAAATTAACAAGATACAAAAATAAAAATAAAACAATGGTATATACAGTGAATAAATTAAAATTAATGATTAAAAAGACTGAGAAATATGAAAATAATGATGTATTTGTAAAATGTTATAAGATGAAAATGATGGAGTAATAACAACTAAAAATAAATTAGTTAATATTAATATATTAACCTGATTATTAATAAAAGTGGCTATATAATAATAATTATAGATAAACTAAAACAGAAATAACAATAACTAAAAAATTAATAAGTCTATTAAATAAGTTTAAAAAGGGAATAAAATAGATAAACAGACTAAATTTAGTATCTTGAAGCTCAGAGCTAGCAAAATAGCAATGTAATTAAGGAGGCGATGTAGGAGTAGTAATTAAGAACGTCATTAATGGTTATTTATAGAAGGCAGTGGGGAGGGTTTGTCAATATATATGTGGGTTGAACATAAAAGTATATAAAAGAAGAATTGAAAATAAAAGAAAAGGGAAGGAACATTTGTAAATAATAAAATGGTCTGAGGAGAAAATTAAAATATATATATATATATATATATATATATATATATATATATATATATATATATATATATATTTTTTTTAATTTCCTCCTCAGACCATTTTATTATTTACAAATGTTCCTTCCCTATATATATATATATATAATGGTCTGAGGAGGAAATTAAAAAAAATATATATATATATATATATATATATATATATATATATATATTTTTTAATTTCCTCCTCAGACCATTTTATTATTTACAAATGTTCCTTCCCTATATATATATATATATATATATATATATATATATATATATATATATATATAAATATTATACTTATTTATGTATACGAGTATGTTACTGCATTAACGTTTTTTTGATTTTTTACATTGTTCTTATGGTGGCTTATCCTAGTTTTTAAATTTTGTAAGGTTTCACCTATATAAACTTTATTTCTTGTATTAAATTTTTTTTGTAATATAAAAAAATCCCTGTTTGAACTAAAGACATAAACCGAAGCGCCAAAACGGATCAAATGAATTTGATGAAACTTGCCTAAAATATTTTTCTTAAAGCTCTTTTATTTTTCGTATATTCCACTTCCCCGAGAAAAAGTATGGAAAAATGTGATAAAGAAAGGAATACTTTAGGTCATTATAAGGATCGCTGGTTCCTGCTGTGGGTATAGGATTGGATCGATCGGTGTTACAGCTATGCTTTGCCGGAAAAATGCTATGCTCTTTTTTATCAGATCTATGGATCCTGATGGTAACTTCTTCACTGCGTCATTCCTCAGGAATACGTTGCTGCAGTTCATTAGTTCTCGATGCACAAAGGTTCTGGCCGTCCTGCTGTGGTGTGTCGCGGGCCGGAGATCCTTTATCGCGTCCCGTAGGATCTTCAACGTCAATTGAGAGTCCTCTCGGCGCACAATGGTCAAAAACTGGCCTTTTTGCGAAAAAACTTGCCTCTCATCTAGTCTTCATCTGAATAACAATACAAGAAGTTTGTTTTAATGTATTTTTTAACGCTGAATCGAATGCAGCAAATCCTAATTCAATAGGAGTTAAACATTTCAAGATATAATTCAAAAGATATAGAAAACAATTGGGTAAATAATTGAAAAAATTATACGAACATTAATAAAATATAATTTTACTAAAAAATAATCATTTAAAAACTTTTATATTTTTATATTTGGTATAAATTAAATTTAAAACGTAGTACAATATAAATAAAATATAAATTAAAAAAAAAAGTTATGCAACTATATTAATTACATCTCGGAGATCGAGGAATCGCATTTTTTTGGTTTGTCTTTAGTTTATTAACAAAACCATCGGATGTCACTTGAAGTATGTTAATGACACCATCATTGGTAGGGGCCCTGCTGAAATTTCGGGAATGCCCTGCTACAATAATGTCGATATTATTTTTCCTATCTTCCTGTTTATTTTTCCGTGAGTATCCCAATAGATTAAATAGTGTCACAATGCAGATAAATCTTGTAGACATTATTAGGCATGTTTTACCGTCTATGCAGTTGTACATACAGTTTTGCAGTTTCATGACGATAAAATTGTGAGACGGAATGTAGAAATTTATTTTTTGAGCTTTATAACATTTTTTTTTTGTTTCTGGGAAAAATTTGAGGTAGCAAAGTTGAAATTTGCATTCATCACCCAAAAAGGCATAAACAATTAGATTTTTAGAACTTCTTCAAATCTTTCCACCCCCTTTCTGGTTCCCATTTGACTGGACTGCAGTGTGTCTCCTAATTTTGACTCACTTTCGCTTCAGAACGGAGCGGCCATACTTTAAAGAAATCTTTAAATTTACTCTTGTTTAATTTAATGTGAAATGAATATTAGGTGTTATACAAATTAATGATTTCAAGTAATGAGCAAAATATCAAACAAAAAAAACACAGGTTTTTTGAATTTTTTGATATTTACAGAAAAAAATTGAGGTGGAAAAGTTGAAATTCGTAATCAGCACCCTAATAAACATAAATGAGTAAATTTTCAGAACTTCTCCAAAACTTTCCACCGAGATCCCTTCCTGAACACGTTCAGTATGAACAATACTTTTACGAATTAATATCAAAATATCAACAAAGGTCTCAGATTTACGCAGCTGGACACTATTTCCTCACGTATATAAAAGCCTAATAGGTTAAAAAAAAACAAGTTCGAACACTGCGCTCGGCCGCACTCAAAAGATGCTCACTTTTAAATAAAGGTATGTAAGCAATTAAATACAAAAAATACATATAAAAAGTCCTTCGACCACCCACAAGTGTCATATATGTCAAACAGATGTTCCAACAGTATCATTGCATATTCATAGATAAATTAGTAGAAATGAAGTGATTCAGAATTTTGACATAAAATTTCATACTTCAGAATATGATTTTTGATTGCTACGAGTTCGAGCTAAGCAAAACCAATTGTATCAATGCTATTTTCCCCTGTATTCATGGAAATGGGCACGTGAACTATTCTAAATAGATGGGGTATACTTGAATCGGCATTTTGAGAGGGTTGTGATCTAGAGTTTTTTCCCACGTTTTGACCACTGTGCGGCGTCGAGATACTTCAAAGAATACTCCTGTAAGTATTCTTCTAAAGTATTCTTCTGGTCAGCGTAGAAGCTGACAATTTCCGCAGCACTGGCTCCGATGTCCTCTCTTACTGTCGAACTGAAACCTAAAAGGGCAGTTGGCAGCGTCCTTGTTTATCCTGCCGTGTTTATTGCTGCCCTGAGGGATGCCTTGAGAGAACTGTGCCACCACTCCACGCAACCGTTGATACGCCGTGATCCACCAAGAATCCTACTAAGGTTAATGAAAAGATCTTACTCGAACTGGCACCCTTGGTTGATGGTAATCTAAGCCCTACCATAGCGTGGGATCCACGTTCCCAAAGTCTACTCAGCCACTCGCGCTTGTGAATTCTTCTAGTGGGCGCGCACCAAGCCAATGCATAAACCTATATATCATATTTAAGTAATACCGCATTCTGTTGGAGGTTTGCAAACGTGATCGACGTGATTACGTTCAAATCGGGAGCTGGGTACTAAGTTTCATGGAGTGGTTACTGTATGACGGACCTCCTTTAATCGCTGACAGGGTATTCACCAACGAGCGAAATTTCGGAACGTCGGCGCTCACAGTTGGGATATATTTAAAAAACCGCCTCGAGGTTTATAACCCGGACTGGGTGAGCCCATGCGGATATTAGAAGATTTCTTTTCGCATGGGCTAAGGGACGTAGGCTCGTGCTTTAGGGGTGGAGATCACGCAGATAACCGACGTTGCTGTGCAGAGAGGTTTGATCCAGCTAAGCTGTGGATGTATATTCTTCTGAAGCTGGATCACTGGAATCAAGGAGAATCAAAGATCAAAGGATCGCTGTATCCTTCTGCCGCTCCTCCGCAATGAGCGTGTTGTCCTCGGTACAGTCGATGTCTTCAACCCTCGAGAGTGCGTCGGCAACAGTATTATTTTCCCTGAGTACATTGCAGATGTTGGTCGTGAACTGGCTTATAAAGCTCACTAGGCGAATCCGCATGGACGTTGCTGTTTCTGAGGAGGAGGGTCCACACTAGCGGCGAAGTGGGTCCTCACAGATTCTGACAGGCCATAGAGGATTCCGAGAGAAGCTGCGGAAGCATGGCAAGAATATCGAGCCCATTTGCCCCACCTATGGTGTGCCTGATACAGCCGAGCACGCAGTAATATCCTGTGCCGCCATGGATGAACATCGAGCCTGGCTATTCAGGAAAACCGAACTATATACGAGGCCGAATTCCCGAGGTTGGTGAAGGAGGGAAACTATCCCTTCGTCGAATATATAGAAAGGTGGAGAGAGGTCGTGAGTCCCACACATTTCACCCTTGGTAGGGCCGTCCACCCGAAGAATAAGAGACTGCCGCTGCCGTGACAGCCTAAGGAGGATCCGCAGGAAGAAGCTGAAGTCTAGTGGCGGCTTTGGGTAGTGCAGAGAGGAGACCCGGGGTAGCAAGCAAAAGCCAGTCCTGACCACACAAATCAGGAAGGAATTTCAAGAAGGTGCAGTCTCATCAGTAAACGTCCGCGCCGATTATTATTCCTATAATTAAAGATATCCTCAAAATAATAAATTAATAAAAAAAAAAAAGAGTTTTATTGGCGTTAGTAACATAAGTGCACCCCATGCGTAACACGCCACTGCTGCTGAAGCCCCGTATGCCATAAATAGCCAGGTAAGGGTAATTAAAAAAAAAGTACTATTTCGGGCTTCTTCAAAAACGCATATTCCATCGGTTTGTGATCGGTTAATTTCAAAATTTCTTACCTCTAGGTAATGTCTGAAGTGCCCGGTGGATAGCCAATGGCCACCTATCGCAGACAGCCTTTTTCTTTTGAGTTAGAGTGGAAGTCTTGAAGAAACATCCGAGAGGCCGCCAAGCATTGCCATCTTTCTGCTGCAAACCTACTTATTCCCATGGCAGAGTTGGGAGCGTCACACACTAGGGCAAGTTAAGCGTTCTGCTTCGGGTGTCCTAGCACAGCTAGAGTTCTGGATAGCAGCTTTGCAACGTTCGAATACTTGGGTGGCTTCTTTGTCTTAGTCGTCAGGCCTCTTGTTGTGTTTCTTCGCTCCAGCCAGGAACAATTTACAACTCAGCAACAAGAAATTTTATCAAGCAACAAATCATCAGCTGGCGAGAGTTATTTAATGGGTTTGATGGTACAACTATAGAGGAGTGGCGCACTATCAGAAGAGTCTAGAGACTGAATCGAGTGTCGTCACACTAGCGATCTCTGGGTCCATTCTTGTTAACTACGTGCCTCCTTTTTCCACACTTTCTTATAAATTTAGTTTTATGCTCACCGCTTAAAGCTGTTTTTTTACAAGCAATTTTTCGATTGCTATGAAAGTTCGTAATTAGTAGTTTTTTGGGGTGCAAAAAATGAATATCAACTTTGTCTCTCCCTAAAAAAATATTTTACCCCGCTTTGTTACGTCGCGACAAATTTTATTCCGAGTTGCTACACCCATTGTGTTTTAATTTTGTTAGATTCTAGTTTGCACCTATTTATGATAGTTAATGGGTAATTTCATGTTTTTAATTATGAATTTAATCATTTATAATCGTAATGGATAATAATAACAGTATTTATTTTTGTAGAAAATTAAATTAATTATTTAAAAAACTCAATTGCGATAATAAAGTGGTAATTTTATTGTTTTTGATTATGGACATATTTATTTACCTTATTTTTAGATAATTAAATTAGAAATCAATTAATGAAATTAATTATTACAAATGTTTATTATATATTATATAGGTATATAGTATATATATATATATATATATATATATATAATGTATATATATATATATATATATATATATATATATATATATATATATATATATATATATATATATATGTGTATATATATATATATATATATATATATATATATATATATATATATATATATATGTATATATAATGTATATATATATATATATATATATATATATATATATATATATATATATATATGTATATATATATATATATATATATATATATATATATATATATATATGTATATATATTTATATATTTTATTAACATTTTAATTATTAATTAATTTTTATTAAAACTAAGAGCAGCACAATAAAATTCAAACTTGGCGTGTACTCTCTCTTAACTCTATCTTTATCCATTATTTTAAACTCAAATAAGAATCAATTTGCAAACTGTGAAACAGCTTTAAGCGGTGTGCATAAAACCATATTTATAAGAAAGTGCTGAAAAAGGAGGCACGTAGTTAACAAGAATGGCAACAGAGATCGCTAGTGGGACGACACTCGATTCAGTCTCTAGATTCTTCTGATAGTGCGCCGCTCCTCTGTAGTTGTACCGATTTTACATTGAAAGATGTGTAAAAATTGTCTGTAAACTGATATTGAAGAAAATTATTATACATTTACGTAATTGGTGTTCAAATATATCGAGAAGAAATAAAAATAATTGCAACAGTGACAAATTTCTTTTTCAGCTGTTTGATTATAATCTGCTGTCTCTAACCTTATCACTGTACACCCTTTACACAGCTATTGAAAGGTCTAGGTTTTCGGCTGCTTTCACAGTGGACATTGGTAACAGACCATTGTTGGAAATTTCCACAGTCACATGCACTTTTATCTATCAGGCACAAAGTTCTTAGCTCAGCTGCTAGTGATTGTTACTTGCGATTTTTTTCTACTTATGCTGAACTGGTATTACCCACGATAAATGGTCGCTAAAAAACATTTTTCAAAATAGTTTTAGATGTTTCTCCTGCTTGACATTGTCGACTCACTTGGGTCTGCAAACAAGTAATTTTTCTAACAAGGAGAGGATCTTACACGTGTCTCCTATATTTGTATGTATTCTTTAGTTCAATCTAGGCCTTGAAATTACAGCTTCTTGTTCAGTCTCAGCTAAGAGAGCCAGGTCGTCTGCAAAGGCCAGGCATTTGCGATTGACGTTTTTGTTCTTTGATCCAATTATAGCACCAGAGTCGTTATCTTGCCAGAATGTCTTCATTATCTTATCCAAGACCACATTAAACAGCATCCGTGAAAGACCATCACCTTGTCTTAGTCCTGTTCTCACATGAAATGGTTTGCTGATCTCTCCCTGAAATTTTACTTTTGATACAGTGTTAATACTTTAATACTGTGAGTGTTAATTTGATCAAGTTTAATGCTTATTGATCAACTCCATATTCTCTCAGTGCCTCGACTAGTGTTTCTCTGTCTTATTTGTTCTGAACTATATATATATATATATATATATTTATATATATATTTCTTTTGGCACTATAGACCATACAGATCTTTGGCCGCGCGATGTGGTGTTCTTACAGACATTTACTGCTTGCGGGAGCTCAGACAGCCTGGAAGGGTTCACCCAACCTCACGTTGCTGCGAACCATGGTTTCCATGATGTTACTGCGTCACAAAAAAAATTGGTCTAGATGTAAAAAAACTTACTCCATAAGGTATAACTGATGGGGATACGACAAAAATTGATGGGACCGAAATTATAGATCTCACAAAATCAGTAGCTTTTGGTGCAGTCCGTTTGTTTATAGTTATTAATTGCCGTTTGGTCATAATAGACTTTCAAATGTAGGTCTTACGAATTTTTAAGTTTCTGCCACCATTTTGATTTGTTTGTTGGTTAAACATTACAAAAATTTTACTTTTTGGAATTTTCCCATCGGTTACAGGCTAAAAAAAATGCAAGTTTGCCAATTTTCATGTTTGTATCTCATCTAGTAATTTGTTTAGAATTTGTACAGATGAGTAAGTGAGGGAGACGAGCTCACTCACTGCCTGTAAGTCGTACAAGGGGTTGTATAGTATTTGTATTCTAAATTTGTATTAGGTACTCTCTAAATACAAAATTTTATGCGCTACAAGTTTTATTCGTAAGATTTTTAATTTTAAAAAGCCGTTTCAGTGGTACAGTGGTTTAAAAGTCACTTTTTGGCAAAGTTGGTAAAAATTGTTGTTTTTCGACCATCGGTTTGACCATTTTCCTAAACCAAATTTATAATGTTAGCTACTCATTCGACGTAGAATTTATTGTTCTCTAAAAGAAGTACCGTTTTGGAGTTATAAATCAAAAACTGATAATACCCAAAAAGCTTCCATGTTTGATTGGTCACCATTTTGTATTCCGTCGGCTTCATGGCGGCAGATGTGCATTTTTTAGCTCTTCTTCAAGAACGTAATTATCTGAAAGAGGTGAACCTTTGTGTAAAATAAGTCACGTTTTTCTGCATGGGCTCCAGGACTACAATTAGCCCTTACCTGGCAAGTAACCTTTTACCATTATGGTCACATTTTTACCTGAGTTAGGGGTTAGTGAACAAAGAAAGCAGTAATGAGACTCAAAAACAAGTCGCTTTATTTGATATAAACTAAATGTTATGTGCATTATATTTTTCTATGCTACAAGGAATATATATAGCAACAAAAACTAACAATACTATAAATTATGAAATAGAAAAATTAATACAATAAATTATACAAGAGAACAATTCATACTAAAAGTTATTTATTATTATTATTTATATAATTAACGAGAAAATGAACAAAAATAAGAACATAAGACTAAATACCAGCTGAGTTACTTATGCACCCAACCTAATTTGTTGGTAATTTTTGCTATTTGTCTTGTTTTAATCGTTGTAAACATTGTTAGGAAAATAAATAAATGAAATTTTACCTAAAATTTTAGAGATGTAAAATACCAAGTGAGGCCTAGAGATACTCCAACAATGGTTTTTTTGAGAAAGATAAAAAAAAAAACCATAAATCGTATACTGTATATTTTTTCAAATCGGCAACGGGGATTCATCATAAACATTTAATACAAAGAGAAAATGTAATGTAAAAGAAAATTTTAGAGATGTTATATACCAAGTTGGGTCCAGAGGTACTCCAACAATGGTTTTTGTGAGAAAAAAATCGCTATAAATCGTATACTGCATATTTTCTATAATGGTCGTTCGGAATTCGTCATAAATAGTTAATATAAAGGGAAAATGTAATATCTCTGTTTTTACGAGCATTGGATAAAAAAAAAAAAATATAATAAATATATAAAAGCATGGGGTTCGGGTGGACCAAAGGGAGTAAATATTTTTCGATTTCTGTAAACCAACTTTTTAATTCAAAGAATAAAAGGTTACTGAACCGTTCTCTGACTTTCAAGAGAAAAGGACAGCTTAGGTGATAATGGGATAAGATTTTATTCAAAAAGTGGTGGTCGCGACTGTTTCGGCCTCAGCCACAGCCCAGACCATTGCTGGTCGCAACAGTTGGGACCTCGGCCCTGAAAAGGTTAATATCGATAACATTTTTAAAAACTACGTCTCCGATAACATAACAATAGACCTTAATATCAAAGAAATTTCCAAAATTTAAATAATTCAATAGTTGGGTGCGTGATGTTAATGTCGATAGTATAACAAGTGTAGACCTTTACATTACAAATTACATATTATTTAAAATTGTTAGTGCTGTCGACTTCCGCTCATTACGTTCGCCCAAGAAATCAACAAAACACTAAGGGGTCCTTTTCAGTTGAGGTCGGAGTTTTACCTTAATTTCAATTATTACTGCTTTAATTAGACTACAGCTGTCGACTTCAGCTCGCTACACTCGCTCAAGAGATAAATCTCAAAAGTTTCTTTTCAGTTGAGGTCGGGTCCTTACCGTAATTTAAATTATCGCTCTTTTAAATTATTACAACTTCCCCCAGATCACAGGAAGTCTACAGAACTAACAATTTTAAATAATATGTAATTAAGGCAGTGATAATTTTAATAATTCTGATGAATACGTTACAATAGAATGCAAAGCAGTTGGTTAGCACAAATGGTGCTAGAGTGTGCTAGGTGACCTTTGGGTAAGTTCGGGAGGAACCAGTGATAACGCGCCCCTATTGTAAAGTTGTACCGTAATTGTAATTGTGGACCACGATTATAATTATAATTATTTGTAATTGTCATTTTATTTCTGAAATTCCAAATTACAGTAATTGGTAAGTAATTTTAATTGTATTTGAAATTATGTTTTGCCCAACATTGTGATATGGAACTAATTATTATATATGAATATTTGAATACATGAATTATAAAAATCTTTTATTATTATTATATTTGGCGTTACTACCCCTGTAGGGTATGAGCCTCATCACAGATTGCATGCCAGGCTGTTGTATCAGCCGCAACCGCTTTCCATCCCCTCACTCCAAGTTGTCGCAGGTACGCTTCAACATCGTCTAACCACCTGGCTTTCCAAAAAGCAGCTTCCATGGCAGACGATTTTCTTCCATACGCTCAACATGCCCGAGCCACCTTAGCCTGCCCTTTTTTACCACATTTACTATGTCCGGCTGATCATATAATGCTCTCAAATCTTCATTCTTTCTAATTTTCTACTGTCCCTCAGAGTGGATTGGACCATATATTTTTCTGAGCATTTTTCTTTCCCATACACCTAGTCTTTTCTCCATCTCCTTTGTCAGAACCCAAGTCTCACTGCCATAAGTGACTATTGGGCGAATAATTGTCTTGTAGATGATAACCTTGGCTCTCCTAGGAAGATCTTTGTAATTTACAACTTTACGAATTGCAAAAAGCAACGATTTCCTGATGCAATTCTGGCCTCCATTTCTTTACATATTTTATTGTTTTCAGTGACCAACGCTTCAAGATATTTGAAAGCTCTACAAACTGGGAAGTTATGACCATTGATATTAATCGTATGCGGTTGTTTCGGTGTAGGGTTATAGATGTTCTGCATGTATTCCGTCTCGTTGATCTGGAGACGTCTTCTGTTTGCTTCTCGCTCCATCTTTTCTAACTCTCCGGCGAGAGCCTGCAGTGTTCTGGCTACCAGGTGGACATCGGCATAGGCCAATACCTGGGTGTATCTGTCATAGATAGTGCCTCCAGGATTCTTATTCCTCGTACTGCTCCCTCCATGGAAAAATTAAAGAGAATTGCCGACAGAGGATCTCCTTGCCTAAGTCCATTGCTGACTGGAAACTCCTGTCCCAATGTGCCCTGTGATTTGATCCTGCATTTAGAATTGGTCATTGTCAATCGAACCAGACGTACTAACTTCTTGGAGACTCCAAAACTTCTTAAATCTTGCAGAAGGTTTACCCTATTAACGCGGTCATAGGCTTGCTGGAAATCGATGAAGAGATGATGAAGAGTGACATCAAATTCATGCGCCTTTTCCAAGAGCTGTCTCACGGCAAACATGCAGTCCGTTGTCGACCTTCCTTTGAATTCCTCTAAATCCGTTTTGGTAGTCGCCAACAATTTTCTCCATGTACGTCTTCAGTCTCTTACAAATTAAGGACGATAGAACTTTGTAGGCTACATTAAGTAGGGCTATGCCTCTTTAATTTTCGCACTCTAGTCTGTCTCCCTTCTTATATATGGGGCATAAAAGAGCTGTAGTCCAATTCATCGGTATTTTTTTTTTAATCTAGAGATCGAAAATTACTTCATACAATTCGTCGAGTACTGCTCTTCCACCGTACTTCAGCAGTTCTACTGGTATACAGTTGACCCCCGGAGCTTTATAATTCTTCTTGCTGTGGAGTACTTCCCAAATCTCCTCCTTCTCAGGTGGTGTTTCCACATCGTCATCAATGTCATTTTCTAGTGTCCGATTCAGGTTGAAATTCTGCTGTATTATATCTTCGTCAAATTCTTCTTCCTTGTTCAGTAGTTCCTGGAAATGTCTCGTCCATCTATTCATAACATCGACCCTGCCCGTCAAACATCGCCTTTTTCGTCCTTCATAAGGTTATGTCGTGGTTTGTACCCCTGTCTGATCTGTCGTATTCCCCCAAAGAAACCTCGTACATCCTTATTTTCATATTGGCATTGTATGAGCTCATATTTCTCTCTTTCGTACTCTCTTCTTTTACGTCGCCAAAGTACACTAGTCAATTTCCTCTTATTGCTATAAAGATAGTAAGCCTGCCTCGTCTTCTTTTTCAGGTAGTTCATCCTGGCTTCATTTTTTTCCTGCATTAATCTGATGCAGTCCTCATCGAACCACTCTGTCCTTTCTTGTTTCTGTCGATAGCCAAGAACCTCCTCAGCAGATGATATTATTCTTTCTATGTTTGGCCATCTTGTACTGGCGTCCGTACTATCACGACATTCAGAGATTTTCTTGTTGATGCTATCCTTATATGCCCGCCTAACTTCTTCATTCTTGAGTTTAATGACATTGTACGGGATGATCTTTTCTCCTGTTTCTCTACCGGGGTTCTCTATTTTTTGTTTGTATTTGATGATGCTGAGGAAGTGGTCTGAGTTGCAATCGGCTCCTCTATACGCTCGGACATCTCTAATATGTGTTGCATGTCTAGAATCCACTTTCTTGTTTCTTGTCTCCGACCGGGGAGACCCATGTTTCCTTATGTATGTTTAATCCTCTTCCAATTGTGAAATCCGTTCTCCTTGGATTCTTGGTGTCTGCTGTGCCTATCTATTGTTGGTTTGAAGTCTTCCTGAAAGCCTATTTTCGCATTCAGATCCCCCAGATAAAAATCTTATAGTGAGAAATTAATGAAAGATATAATATCCTCAGTCCGATCAAGTAGATCAAGATCAAGTACTGTGCGGTTATTAAATTCTTGTGTAAAAAGGGCCTTACTCCTGCACAAATTAAAGAGTGCTTGGATGGGGAGTCCTTCCCCTCTTATTCTGCTGTAAAAGAATGGGCAAAATTTATAAGTTAGGGAGAGAAAGTCTGGATGACGACCGGCGTCCTGGTTCCAATGGACAGCCCATTTGAAGCTGTCACTTCTGAAACAATCCAACTTGTGGAAGCTGAATTGCTGTCTGATCAGGCCCGAGACCAAAGAAATAGCAGCAAGGTTAGGGCTTTCAAAAACGCCTGTTCGGAGGATCATTAAAGAACAATTTTCATATGAGCAATGGGTTTCAAAAATTCTTTCGGCTGCTCAAAATAACTTCTACCTTTTCTCAAAGTTAAAATCTGACCTTCATGGGAGGAGATTTAACACCGACGAAGAGGTCTAAGCAGCGGTTGAAGAACATTTCTATAACAAAGAAGAAAATTATTTTTTTCATGGTATAGAAATGTTGTTCAAGTGTTGTATTAAGTGTGTAGAACTTAAAGGAGAAATACGTATACAGGGAAAAATATAGATAGAAAAATAAGGAAAAAGAGGTATGCTAAAAAGGGAGAAAACAAAATATTAAGAGATACATACTGACGAGTTCAGAAATTCAGGAACAAGAGGCGATGAAGTCATAAACAGTAACACCCTCGCAACAAAAATAATAAAAAACAATCAATTTAAAATACAGTTAACTGTATTTTAAATTGCTTATTTTTGAATTTTTGTGTGTTTTTAGAACTTAAGATGAATGAATAACATTTGAAACTAGTTTTCAATAAAAACAAAATTATAGAAGTGGCAAATAATTTATCAATCCCTAATTAGATTGATCCTTCTATACTATCATGCGGACGTCAACTGATTATTTCAGAGTTAACTAGGGATTGTACAACAAATGAGCGAACCTTGGGAATGCTAATTTTTTTGTTGGTTACCATGTTGTAAAATCTCCATGCATTTATGCAACTTGAGTCAACATAGTTTGTAAGTAATGGCCATCCCCATTTTTTAGCCAACTCGAATTGTGTAGTCAGATATATCATTATCATGGAGATCAACACCCCCTTCTCTCCCTTGTCATATGATATATTTTTTTTAGAAATCATTTCATGCTTTTGGTCTTTTTGTTATATCTCTTTGCTTATTATATAGGCTCCACACTCCCGGTGTTTGTACCAATAGTAACAATAGGGTTATCCAGGTCTTGAGATCTAGACCTGTCTCATGCCCATTGTTGTGAATATGCAACTTGTCATTTTATCTCTTACCATTCTTTTCGAAATTTATGTAATTATTTGTTTTAGTTTTTCGTATTTAATTCAGACACTATTTAAAAGAATAATCATTCAAAAATAAACAAATTCTAAATCTAATAACTTCCACTGCTATTTGACTTTTGGTTATTTATTAAACCCATTTTGCTATTTTTTTAGGATTACTTTAAAATTAAAATAGCAAACACATTTTTCTTTTATGTTTAACAATTTATCTCTTTATTATGAACCTTTGAGAACATTTTAGTATCATTCTATCATATATAAACACAACAGAATAAACAATAAAATATCAGTGTCATGTATAGGCAACTGTAGGGGAAAATGGGTTGAGCCACTTTGACTGGAAACCAATAATATATAATTCTGAAATTGTATACGATCAACTACGCATCACTACTCACGAAATAAATTGTATTTGTCACTGACAAGGGAACAACAATAAGTTGCTGCTAATTGCTGGGCAAATTAAAGCTACCCTCTCCATTTCCAAGCCCCTCCTTTGTTCCTTCATATTCATATGTAAAGTTGGACATGTAATTGTGGGTAGAGACAGGTTGAATGCATATGGGAAGGCTAAATGGATTGTCTGTTGTATGTCTACTGATTGTAAAGACTAGAGACACTAAGAGTAAAATGTGCAACTTAATTATTCTTTCAGGTATGATTTATATTCTGGATTATTAGCTTGTTCTTGTTTTATTTTAATTATTTATCTCTTACTGTGTTCTTTCAGAATAATAAAATCAGTTTAACAATGTTGAATCTTCCATTTTAACCATTACATATATTATCCTTTATTTTCCCTCAAACATTCCTTTTTCCTCTTTTTCCCTACTTTCATAATTTTATTGAAAACCGTGGGTTTAACTTTGATCAAAAACCTCTGTTGGGATGATTATATTTTCCAAATCACCAAAAAAATCTCAATGTCAAAAATCCTCAATGTGCTTCTAAGACTTAGCGATGCCTATCTCCTAAATATCTAGTAACTACTTGTACCCTTCCCCCTCACTTAAACTGCAGATGTCCAGTTTTTGGGAGACAGGCAGTGAGTGCGGTCTCTTTGGCTTGAGAAGAAATTGGAGGGATCAATGAATTATTTATTGCGATTCATCTATTGTGTCCCCTGATAATCTCATGTCTCTTGCTGGTATGCTAAATTAAGGGTGACTTTATTTTGCTTTCTACTGGCAATATACTTCCTTTATGCCTTTCTGTCCCAATTCCTAAAAATAAAAAAAAATCTGAATTCCTTATCAATTTCCATCCATTAGTCTCCTTTTCAGTTTCTTTAAAATACTACAAATTTTTTCACATTCTTAGTTACCATTATTCTGCATTTATGTAATTATCTTCATTTTTTTATGCTAATGTGTATGATCTGCATTTGACAAGTTTTATATTGTAAACACCATCAGACTAATATAACTTTAATCCTATCAGTTTAGTTATTTTCAAAAGGGACACTATGTACCAGATTATAAATTATTTTTCACTTCATTTGAAGTTTGCTGGATGTAGGGTGAGTAACAAACTGACCTCAAAGTAGATAAAATAACAAAATTTTTATTTCCTCCATGAAAATACACATTTACAGACAGAGATAGTCAATAAAAAAATTCTGGGCCATCTAATTGTAAAACAAATCAAGACATTTTTTACTAGATAGCATAAACAAAGCGAAACAGCATTGAGCTGGACTCATAGATTATTTGTTTTTTATGTTGAAGCCATTCTCCTTTGTACTTATTTAATGACTTTTTTTAAAAAGTTTTATTTATTCATTCTTAGAGATTCCTTCCAATATCATTACTATTTTTTTTAACCACGCCTCTCACAATATTATATTTCTAGTAAAGGTTTTATTAACTAGGATTAAATTGAATGCATGATGAATATTCGAATGCTAACAAAGGATAGCAATTTAAATTAATGTTTAATGTAATTTAATTATCTGTTTTAGCTCCAAGTGATTGCAAATTTGGCTACTTCCAATGTGCCTTGTCTAAAAAGTGCATTCAAGTTGGCTGGGTCTGTGATGGGGAATTAGACTGTGGATCTCAGGATAATTCTACTGTTGATAAGTCAGATGAAGACCCTAGTAAATGTATGAAGACAATGAAAAATGGCATTATAATTTTTTTTTTTTTTTAGTAATAATAATAGTCTAGTATTAGAGGAAGAATCAATCTTATCCAAGAAGAGAAACCCATTATTAAACCTACGAAATCTTTTCCTATCAACCATGACATCATTTTTTTCTTATTGTAAATAAATATTTGTAACAATATAGAATATTCGAAATTTAAACTTTATTTTATGATTATGAAATTATTTGTAATTCTTGTTATATTTATTTTTAATTTTGTTTTAATTATAATGTAACACGAATTACTGTCAATGGTTCTTCTTTTAAAATATCAATACAATACTATAATAATTTAAAATCATAATATTATTGATTGAATTTACTTAGAATAAAATAATGCATTACAAATCTTAATTTTTACTAGGAAACATTTCTTTTTCTTCTTATTATCATCTTCTTATCATTTTGGATGAAGGTTCTTAAATACATTTTTTTGCAATGACCTGCCAATGCTGTCCAGCTCAATTACACAATCTGAATAATCAAACTACTAGCTAAATATTAAATTACTTTGCTTTTTCTTTTCTCACATTAAAATGCTGACGTAATTGTTATGTGTTTTAAATTTAATGATTTAAATTGAATATTTTTGTTTTAACATTTCTCTTTTGAATGTCTTTTTTCTATTTAAAAAATTTAACTGGATAAGCATCAAAATTTTATTCAAACTAATGATGACGATGTGCCAATGCTGTCTTGTTTGTATTTTATTTATTTTATTAATAATTTTTAAGATAATATAATCTTTCTTTTAATAGCAGTATATCCATTATGCCCAGTTGTTTTGTTCTAGGAGGACTTTAGTCCTTGAATAAAGATTATTTTTCATTCATCATCCAGGCTAATCCAGTAGACATATTAGCCCAGTCACATTGTATATTCTACATTGTGTCATAGAGGGTAGTAGTCTTCTTTTTTTTATCTTGTATGTGATGGTGGTACCGAGATGTCAAATCCAAGTTTTCGACCTCAGCGGCCGTCCAGATCAGTGTTAAAAAAAAAAAAAAAACCTGTGAAAATGTTGCACTTTTTTCAGTTTTTGCCCATTTTAACCATGAAGGAACAATTTTTCGACAAAGGCTATTTTATAAATTTTTAAATAAATTAAATTTGCTGTGATTGTGGCCAAAATGGCCTCTGTAAATTCAATAGTCTTTGACATACAGCTTCTCAAAGTTTGCCAATTTTAACTGTTTTCCGTGTTTAACCAATTACAATCGTCCTTATACCTTCAATAATCTCTCTCAAATGGTTCAATGAAGTAAATGTAACTTTGGGAAGGAGTGGAGGGAAAGGGGAATGGCCGAGATAGGGCGTGGGGGAGGAGGGTCAGTGTGTCATGAGAGAAATTTCTTTGTGAGGAGGAACTACAGATCGAGTCAGTAGTGAAAATAATCAACTTTACAGTAGAAGAGATAGATTTGCTCGGTGGTGTTATATGACAATTTGACAAATCTATAATTTTTAAAGCACATGAAAATGGATAATTCCAAGCTCTAAATTCAATGTTGCCCTACAAAATCTAGAAAACAGTGTACCAGCTGCAAAGCTGTGGTTAACTATTTTAGAATTGTGCCATTAGTGAAACATTTCATCCAAGGAAAGCGGATGGGGGAAGACGGGTTAGCATCTGAACACTATCCAAAAAAATACTGTCATTCTTCCTTGCTGCAGACCATTTTCAATGATCTCTCTCATATGGTTCAGTGAAGTAATTTAATTAATACATAATAATACAATAATAATATAATATATTATATATTAAACCCGCAAGGGCAGCTGATGAACGCATGAGCCGGCCACTAGTTCGAGTTCGGGCTTGGACGAGACTATTTCTCCTCCCGCACGAACCCGACCACCGAGACCAAGAGGTGCCCGAAGGATGAAATGGACGCCAGAAATGAACAAGGCTCTCATCCAGGCATATCTTTTGAAAACAAAATTAGAAACAGACAAGACAGGATACCTTAGCAGGATTCAACAGTATTGGCAGGAATCATACCCACAGATGACTATGAGTACGCAAAGGTTGAGTGATCAAGTTCGAGTTATCCGATCTAGAAAATTTCTCTCTGCTGTGGAAATGGAAAATATTAAAGCAATAATATCTGAGCGATTAGGGTTAGTACCTACTGGAAATAAATAGCAACCGACTGAACCTCAACAATTAGATATATCATTGGCACTAGAGGCAGCTCCTTCTGAAGAAGAAGATGAAAAGATTCAAAAACTAATGCAATCATTGTTATCCCAGCATGTGCTTTATGAAGGAATGCCACATGATGCAAGACCATCCCTATTAAGAGTCCCTTATAGCTTTAATACACGGACAACTATGAAACAGGTTAATGAAGCTTTAAGTAAACTTGTTAGTGATTACCCAGAAATGGATGTTGAAGCTATTTGTCACTGGGCGTATGTTGCAGCAAGGGTCGTTATTATTGAACTTGGCTTTGAAGAACAAGAATCAAAGAAAGATAAATGCAAATCAACCATACCACGCTGGCAGAAAAGATTAGAAAATAAAATAGGCTCGCTCAGAGCGAATATTGGGGCAATCACAAGTTATATCAAGAATCCGGATGGAGCAAGTACAAGATTAAAAAGAAAGATTGATGAAATAGTACTACAATTAGGAATGGTGTTGGAATCTGAGCTTACCGAAAAATTGGCTTTACATGCTGATGTGCTGAAGCAAAAACTTGTAGTTTATGCAAACAGAATAAGAAGATACAAAAAGTCGATGCTACGTAAACAGCAGAACAAAAGGTTCATAAACAATGAGAGGCATTTTTATCGGAACTTGGAGAGTGGTAAACAGGGATATGTGAATGTTTCATTGACTGAAAATATAACTGATTTTTGGAAAAAGCTGTGGGAGGACAATGCTGAAATTGAATGGTTGAGATCAATAAATAATGAATTTCGGGATGTACCTGAAATGCCAGAATTTGACATATCAAAGCAGGATGTAGTCATCGCAACAAAGAAAATGAAAAATTGGAAAGCACCAGGCAGTGATAGAATTCAAAATTACTGGTTGAAAAATCTAACCTGTTTGCATGAAATACTAGCGACCAATTATCTAAAAATGATTAGAGGGCAGATAGATATTCCTAAAAATTTCTGTCAGGGCATTACAGTACTTATTCCTAAAAAACAGGAAAACCGATTGGAACCGCAAGGCTTTCGACCAATAACCTGCGTTAACGGAGTTTATAAGATTTTAACCTCCATTCTCACAAGCAAAATTGAATTTCATCTGCGATCCAATAATTTGATCCCACTCGAGTAACTTGGTTGTAGGAAAGGAGCCCAGGGATGTAAAGAATTATTCATCATCGACTCGTTCATTGCAGGCCAAACGACCATAAATAAAAGAAATCTGTCATTAGCATGGATTGATTACAGAAAGGCATTTGACTCAGTCCCTCACAGCTGACTGTTAAAAGTCCTGGATATCTATAAAATACATCCACATGTTAAAGATCTTCTGAGGAAACTCATGAGCAGCTGGAAAACAAGATTGAGGATGGGACATGATCAGTTGTCCGACCCTTTGGAGTATATTACAATTTCGAGAGGTATATACCAGGGAGATTGCCTCAGCCCCCTTTGGTTTTGTCTTGCGATGGCTCCTTTATCGATTTTATTAAATCGAGAGAGAAACAAAATAAAATTTAATGAATCAACTGCAGTAATCAGCTATAGCTTTTACATGGACGATTTGAAGCTTTATGCAAAGAATAAATCTCAGTTACAGTCTCTGATAAAAACAGTAATCCAGTTTAGTGATTCAATACAGATGTCGCTTGGTATTGAGAAATGCGCTGTTCTTCATGTGATAAAAGGAAAACCAGTTATTTCTGAAAGTATGTTTGATGATGAACTGCGGATTAAGCATCTTCAAAAAGGAGAAATGTACAAGTATCTTGGGATAGAACAACATGTTAAAATTGCGAGGAAGGATGTAAAGAATAGCCTCATGGAATCATTAAAGAAGAGATTGAAGATTATCCTTGCAACATATCTATACTCAGGATCGAAAATAAAAGCTATAAATACGTGGGTTATACCAGCCATATCATACAGCTTCGGAGTCCTAAAATGGTCTACAACATCTCTCCAAGAATTAGATAGACTAATACGAACGAGTATGACTGGGTCCAGAATGCATCATCCGACTGCATCCATCGCAAGGCTTTATCTGCCTAGAAAGGAAGGTGGGAGGGGTCTCACAAACATTGAAGAGGCATGCCGAAAGCAAGAAATGGTCCTAGGATAGTACTTCAAACAAAGCGAGGTGCCATTGCATAAAATAATATGCAGTCTTGACCGGGGGCACACTGCCTTGCAATTAGTCTCTCAAGAAGTTGCGTCCAACATTATTACCAACAGCGAACGACTGGAAGAATGGAAATCGAAAGCATTACATGGGAGATTTTATCACCAGCTCCAGCAAACTGAAATAGATAAAACTTTGTCTACTAGCTGGCTAGTTAGAGGAAGTCTGTTCCCCGAAACAGAAGGATTTCTTATAGCAATCCAGGATCAGGTCATAGCAACTAGGTCTTACTGGCGACACGTCTTGAAACAACAGAACGTATCAGACAAGTGTAGGCTCTGTGCCAGCACATACGAGTCTATTCAGCACATAACTGGAGGATGCGGTGCGTTGGCTGGCACAGAATACCGAATGAAGACAGCAGAGATAATAGATATTGCTGTGCCGAATGATGGAAACACTAATTCAGTATGTGCAGAAAAAATTCGAAAATATCAAGCTCTAGCAGCTGAACTAAAAGATCTGTACAGACTGGATAAAGTGATTGTGAGGGCTATAGTGATCTCCATCAATGGTCTGATACCAGTGTCCACTGTGGAAGCGACTGAACGGCTGGGCCTCTCGACGGCTGTTATAAATGAAGCCCAGAAAGCTGTGCTGTTGAATACCTCAAGGATTGTAAGGAGTTTTCTAAACATACAATAAAAACGACTAAACAAACACTGACCTGAGTTGTTGGTGTTGATTCTCCCCCTCTCCATGAAAAAACATTTTATCAAAAAACCTTTTTGAAAGTGTTGAAAATTAAATAAATAATAATAATAATATAATATATAATAATACAATTTAATAAACGTAATATTGGAAAGAGATAGAAGGGAGGGAAGGGGTACTTGTTTACTGTTCACAGCCAAACTATATTACTTTCTGCCGTTCGTCTTTGAATCGTAGACCACCCTTGGGCTTTGGATTTGAAAACACTGCTATCTTCTACTTAGAGTCTGAATGCTTTTCTATTGCGTCCAGCATATTGAGTTTGCCCTGACTGAAGAAAGATGGTGTCAAAACAGATCTACTGAAGGAGTGAGTGAAAGGAATGAGGGGACAATCTGCAGTTTTTGTGGTGGTAAAATAGATGACATCTGGCACTTTGCCTCTTCCACACTTCTGGATGTATAAATTGTTCTGTGTGGGATCTGTGGGTCCAGTGAAGATGACCAACAAGTCTATGTCTTTACCTGCATTTACCACTACCTCAAAATCAATGGCCATCGTTATAGCTTCAGTGACGATCATCTTTTTCAGTCTGAAAAACCTAGAATGTTGCTTAGAAAAAGGATTTGATGTATTTCCTTATTCGCTATGGAGAGAATAGAGACATTGGGAATGGAAAAAGTTTATATGTGAAGGAGGTCTTCAATTCTTCATCCAATTGTTTCAAAATGCATAACCTATGAAAGGGAGTGAGGTCACCTGTCTCTTGCCAATAGTCAAAGTAAAGAGAGCAGAAAGAGACAACACATTTGAATTTGGCGTTTTGGAAGTGTTCCCCAACAGTTTTGGATATTTCTATCCATGTTGCAGTTGGCCCCTTCCTCTCTTGAAGTCCATTGCTTAAGGACTTGATATCATCCATTTTAGAGAATGCTGGCTGCTGCATAAATCAGTCGCACAGATTTTCTGTATCAGCTTCATCTTGGGTGATTTGTATTAGTCTCATTTCTACGTGCTGCTCAGTTGTTTGTGCATTAAAATTTCTGAAATCCTCAAACTCTGCACATATATTCTGGAACATACCTACTGCCCATCAGGTGAGCACGGTTTCAGTCATTACACGACCGCAAGTTAAACCTCAGTAGGTTTTTACTGAGCACATGAGTACCTGTTCTTTGATCATATCTGACCAGAACTTTTTGGAATGGCTAATGGTGAAGAATCCGTCTATTGTAAATAGCCAGTATTCAGTAAAAACCATCTTGTTGACTAATTCCAACATATCCTCATATGTGTATATATATATATATATATATATATATATATATATATATATATATATATATATATATATATATACACACAGATGGGTGCACTTGGAAAAAAAATGGCCTGCAGCATGGAAGAATGCCACTAATATTCTTTGGATGGTGTTGAGATGCAAACACCAGTCTCCCCCTCCCCCATTCACTCTGCTTCGATGAAATGCTTCACCAATGTCACAATTCTAAAATATCCCACAGCTTTGCAGCTGGGCCACTATTGCACCACCTCCGCCATGCCCTACCTAGGCCATTACCCCTCTCCTTATGTTACATTCACTAAGTTTTTACTTTACTGAACCATTCCAGAGAGATTATTGCAGGTATAAAGCCGATTGTAATTAATGAAACATAAAAAACAGCTAAAAATTAACAAATATGAAAATGAGCTGGCACTTTCAATGGGAGATGCTTTGGACTCAATTTGTACATGATAAAAGTTTTTGCTAGTAAATAATGACCTTCAGAGCGACATCATCAAACAGGATATTGATACTAAAATATCGTATCACTATTGTACAAACATATGTTCTAAGAAGTCCCCCATAACTAATTTTTTTTATTGAACAAGTTTAATGTTTAACATATGTACTTTAATCAAAAAATTTTGTTTTAAAAATCGTGTAAAAATTACAAAATTATTCTACATATCGCACATCCAGAATGAAAGGGGCACAACTCAAAATTGATAACATCTGAAATTTTAATAGTTGGATATCTATCATCCCAAAGAAGCAGCCTATCCTCAAATGTCAAGCTAAACCATTTGACATAGCAGCTTATATTAGTGGAAACGCACTGGATAAGTAGAACTTAACCTGTGTCCGATGTTCATTCTAAGAAAAACACATTATTTTAGTTGCACCACTTTCATTCTTTGTGGCATGTATGTATAAATCTACATAAAAATTGTGTAAATTTCATATTTACAATAAAGTTAAAGTAAATTCCTGCTTTTGAGAATTTGTTTCTGCATCTTTGAAATTTTTTGTCTTTTATAGTTGGTATCTGTTATAAGTAACAATGGCTATTACGATAAAAACCGACCATCCCCTTCAGGGTCGTTATAAACGATATCCAGAGTATGTATATATATATATATATATATATATATATATATATATATATATATATATATATATATATATATATATATATATATATATATATATATAGATATATATATATTTTTTTTTTTTTTTTTTTTTTTCTGTTGGCACTGTAGACCATGTGGTCTTCTTATAGACATTTTATCGCTTGCGGTTGCTCAAACAGCCTGGAAGTGGTTACCCAACCTCACGTTACTGCGAACCCTGGTTTCCATTGCTCCATAGCCAGTCCCTTTGGGGCCAATTCGGCAATGTCCTCGGGTTCAAGGACAGTGACAAATTGGTCTAGACCCACGGATTATGGCTGATCGGGATCAACAGGCGCACGAGGACCTATATTTCTTTCATCGACCAAACCTCTGGACGGTTATTTAACATCCTGAAAGGCACAAAGCGATTCACAATTTAGGTATACCCATATATATCGTATATATATATATATATATATATATATATATATATATATATGGTAATTATTGGGACCTGTCACTCCCTTATCTAAAGGGGCGTGGCCTAACATTGTTGACAATTTGATTGATTGAGGTTACGTCCCCACCACCTTCCCTTATACATTCATTCCCATATACGTTCACTTCTTTCTTGTAAATAATTACCGAAATATACATAATTTTTACGTTTCCCACAGACGACAATCACGACTCCCTCTACTTAATCAGAAAATTAACCACAATAATTACAAAACTAGGAATTTAATTAACATAATAATGTTTAAATTGAAGAAACGAATTTTCGTTCGTTTGTTAAATTTAAATTGCATAGTTAGTTCCGAAAATTGCATAGTAAAGACAAAAATGAACACAATTTTATTTATTATTAATAATAAATCGGCCAAGAAGTAAACAAAACAGCAAGGGATCCTTTTCAGTTGAGGTCGGGATCATACCGTAATTTCAATTATTACTGATTTAAATAGATCACAGCTGACGATTTCCGCTCGCTACGCTCGCTCAAGAGATAAACAAACCCCAAAAGTTCCTTTTCAGTTGAGGTCGGGTCCTTACCGTAATTTCAATTATTACTGCTTTAAATAGATCACAGCTGAAGATTTCCGCTCACTACGCTCGATCAAGAGATAAACAAACCCTAAAAGTTCCTTTTCAGTTGAGGTCGGGTCCTTACCGTAATTTAAATTATTACTGCTTTAAATAGACCACAGCTGACGATTTCCGCTCGCTACGCTCGCTCAAGATATAAACAAACCCCAAAAGTTCCTTTTCAGTTGAGGCCATACCGGCCCATACCCCTGTCGGGCCCATACCGTAATTTAAATTATCTCTCCTTTAAATTATTACTTAAACTTCCCCAGATCACCGGAAGTCGACAGCACTAACAATTTTAAATATGTAATAATTTTAATGATTGCTATGAATACGCGGTTTTCAAAAACCAGGACAAAGGGGAAGAATGGTGGGGGCAACTGGTGACGGTGGGGCTATAACCTTACTGAGGCCACGCCCCTATTGATAAAGGAGTGGCAGGTCCCAACTACTACCCCAAATTATTCTTGCCGAGAGATTAATTGACCTTTCTGAACTGACACTTACTAAACACAGTCAAAATGTTGAAAATTAAGAATCGTGGCAATGATCATATATAATGGTTTTATGATTTGATATATATGCGTAGCAGGGATTTTAAATAAAATTAAAAAAGTCAATGTATAAATTTTATTATTTGACCATGTATATAAAGATCTAATATTTTTGATATTGGGGTCCATTATTAGGTTACCGATGGAGCTGATCATAAAAAATATAGATTTTAATATCGCGACTTCACGTATCGATTTATTTTAACATTTCGATATGGAAGTCCATGATTAGGTTACCGAGGGTGCTGATCATGAAAAGAATGTAGATTTTAATATCGTAACTTCACGTATCGATTTATTTTAACATTTCGGATATCATCGATATGGAGGTCCATTATTAGGTTACCGAGGGTGCTAAAATTAACAAAGTCGATGAATGCAAATCTTAAAAATAACTTTATTAAGCAGAGTACAAGTTACATGATATAAATAATGAGCTACTGAGTGCTAACTACAGATAGACTAATTAAAGATATTATAACTAGACTTAAAGCTAAACATAGTGAGAGTGTCTCACATTCTCTTATTCTTGTGTCTTACATTCTAATACTGATCCTATACTAATTCTTACATTGTGATACTGATTGATCTGTCCCTTTCAAATAGGCTTTTATATATACAATAGGAGAAGGGATGATTAAGGAAATAGAACTTGTTTTAACGCTGATAACCAGGAAGCATAACAATAACTTCCTGGGTTATAAACCCTATTAAATAACAAATACTATCTGGGTCAATGGCATTTGTAAACTCTGATCATGAAAAAAATGTCGATTTTAATATCGCAACTTAGCGTATCGATTTATTTTTACATTCCGGATATCATCAATGTGGAGGTCCATTATTAGGTTACCGCGGGTGCTGATCATGAAAAAAATATCGATTTTAATATCGCTACTTCACTTATCGATTTATTTTAACATTTCGATATGGAGGTCCATGACTAGGTTACCGAGGGTGCTGATAATAAAAAAAATATAGATTTTAATATCGCAAATTCACGTATCGATTAATTTTAACATTTCGGATTCCCTTGATATTCATATCCAGTGGTGCCCACAGGGGAGAGGTGTTATAAAAAAAATTTAAATTCTTGGGAGGCGAGAACTGGCCTATTGTGGGTTTTCCAGGGAGGGGGAGTGGTTGTTTGAAGAAAAAATAGAAAAAAATTACACTAAAACTAATATAAACTAGGACAGAAAATGGGAAATGTTTGTTGTAGACGAAAATTTTTGTATATCCTAGTTTTTTGGGTCTCTAAACTTGAATCTGGGGTTTTCTGACAGATATTTTGCCTGGAACTTGGTTTTCCATCTATATCTTGGAAACTTGTTTTTTTCAAACAAGACCATTCTCTGCCAAATTAAAGTTTACAAAATTGTTTACACTTTATGTCCATAAAATATTTCTCTACTATCAACCTTTAAGCCGCTATAGCCCGCTGAAAATGAGGCCAAACTTCTCCCCCAAAAATGCGATTTAAGGCTCTTCACGTCCGATTTCTATAAAACTAACAATGGTTACCCTACTTATGACCATACATGATATTAAACTTCATAGAATATGCATAAAAATGCACATTAATATTTAGCGTATCTGAACAAGCAGAGGCCCAACAAATGTATCTTCTTTACCTCTTGGTTATTGGATTTCAGAAAAAAATAATAAAAAATTTCGACCAGAAAGCGACAAAGTTCATCATACTCTCCAATGCACGCTGTTAAAAGCCATACTTTTTAAAAGTATATCATGTTCTTACATGCTATATGTGGCTTTGAGGCAATTTCGTCCTCTTCGATCAATATAAATGGATGTTTGTGAAAATATGATACTTTCCAAAAACCCCGATCTTGCTGCAATTTTAAGTGTTTTCCAAAAATCACAGGTCACATGGGCATAGAACAAGCAAGGGAATGTTTCCTGGTTACATTATATGAGTATGGGCGTATGCAGAGGATCTTGCCTCCCTCTACCAAAAGACCAAAAGGATAATATTTAAATTTTGAGAAAGAGAAAAAAAGAAAATTAAGTTAGTAAAAAAAAGGGGGTGAGGAGATTATTTTTACTTCAAAACTTGAACTTAATTTTTAAAATTGTTCAATCTAATGGTTTTCAATTTATTGATATTAGTAGAGTTTTAGGATCTTGAGATTCCTTTTGAAAGCCTCTACTAACTTCGAGTTATAACGGAAACCTTAGCTTCAACTAAAACAGACAAATGACATTATTTAAGAAAATCAACAATTTTAACGAACAGAAATGTTATGTGTTATGCAAGATTTTTATCCCGTCAGAAACGATATCGTCAGGGAACCAATCAGCTCTCATATGAACTTCTACATCAATGAAGAACATGTGCTGAAATCACGATAATGAAAAACGTAGCATGACGTCCTGAAATTAAAACGAGATGAATTCTGCTCCATACAGTACTAAAACAGCCGAATTCGATTCAGATTTTCAAAACTTTTCTTGGAAAGATATATATTATAATGAGCTAAACTCTGCTTCTGAAAAGTTCAAAAGCTTGACTATTCGTCCCAGATTATGAAAAATGTAACGAACTGAATTCTGCCCCATAAATCCCCAAACACCCAAATTTTCACCCAGATTTTTTAAAATTTTCTTGAAACGGGCAACATTAAAGCTCAATATTATGCTCTAGAAATCATTAGAAAACGTAAATATTCGTCCGTTTTTCATCAATTTTCTTGGAAAAAAGGTCATTATAACCAGCCGAATTCTGCTCCAAAAACCTAACATTTTCGTCTGTTTTTTTTTTTTAAGTTTTCTTAAAATGGTTGAAATTATAAAGAGTTGAATTCTGCTCCAGAAATCTACAAAACACATATCTCATCAGACTTAAAAAAAATTGTCTTGAAATAGGTTATATTATAATTAGTGAAATTCTGCTCTAAAAAGCCTCAACACACTTAAATTTACGTCGGATACTCAAACTTTGTCTTGAATAAAGGCGAAATCACGTAAATTACCTATATTTGAGATTTATCAGCTATATGGTATTTCTCTAGGTCCGGCATTGCTTAGTGAGAGAACCAACTCAGATTCGTATCGTACAATAGGTCAGCGTTCAGAGCCTCATCCAAAGTAGCATAACTACTATCCTTAACAGCTGTAGCCATTCAGGACAGTTTTAGAATGTACCACCTGGTTCAGCATTGTATAGAGGGGGAGAAACGTGCGGAAGGATGTGGTTCGAAGGGAACCAGAAACGATCTTGAACCAATCACCACTGCTTTCTCTGCATTGCTGAAGCTAGTGCACCAAAACCTGCTCAAGAAACTGTGGTTGCAGATAAGCAGGCCTTGGTTCTTGCAGAAATGTGTTGGTGGATAGAGACGAATACGATATCGTCGACATGAACCTTCAGGTGGAACTGGGTTTCGACTTCTCTGGCCTTCAGCCTGATACCCCAGATCATGAACTCTTGGAGGAGGAAGACCCTTGTGGACGGAACATATGCCAGGAGGTTGTGCTGAAGGATGGGAAAACCTTTTCCCTTTACATAACTTCAGATAGATACCTTGTCAAATATATATTGATCCTCTATGCCCCACATGTGATGTTCTGAAGATATCTGAGCATCTGATCACGACCTGGATCGCATTTCAAGCATTAAGGGCTAAGACGGTCAGAATCGCGGGAAACTAGGTCCTCATTGAGGAAGAATTTCATCGGTTGGTGAATGAAGAAAATTTTCGGTGGTCCAAGGAATTCATATATGCCTGGAAGGCAATGGTGGGAGTACCTGACTACAATCCAGGTACTAGAAATATAAGAGGGCCATTAACGGGAAGACCGTCGTAAGATGGAGACCGGCCTGCATGAAAGATGAGAAATCATGTATAAATGATTGGAAAATAGACATCAGTGCTATATGGATTGCTGCCGAATCCCTTGAAGCCTTAAAGGGGAGGTTGGGATGAAAATAAATTTTAAAAAAGTACATTACCAAATAAACGATCTTGAATAATTTTTTTTTAGCATTCTTTCAATTGCGTGAATAATTCCTAAGTTGATCATTATTTCAATAAAAAAAAGTTATTGTCAGGCACATGCGTACTAAAAGGTTCTTTCTTCAGTATATTATCTTTTTCAAATCTAATTCCTGACTACCAGTATTGATAAATAACCCACTAATTCCTTCCTTATTTATTCCTTCTGTTCTATATATACAACAGATGACTCTGAGCAGCACCCGAGTATAATGAAGGACGGGCCAGAGCAGTTCAAGTGTCTACTTTGACTGACATTTTAACTTTTTACAAACAAAAGCCTATAAATATAAGTGAGGGTGTGAACGGAAAAACTTCTTACTTCCATTTTTTCACATTGTGATGTAGGTAAGTAGTTTTGCAGTCCACCGGTTGTTGGATGAAGAGAGTTTTCTAACTATTGAAGTTTAAATGTAAGAAAATAAAGTAAGGGATCAGTTTAAACATATTTAGACTATTCATTCAGTGAGTTATAATATCCATTGTTTTGCTGTTCATGCCCTCAAATTTATTTTCACCATGTGTCTTCATATTTTTCATCATTTTCTCTTTCACTTTGATTTTAAATACTTGCTCCGAAATACACTACAAGCATATGTAATATTTACTTGTCGTGTATTTCATGAGTTTAATAGCATGTATGGTCAAAAGATGGGTAACTTTTTTAAATGTTTATGGAAATCAATCATAATTCGCTTTTTTATACTTTTTCAGCGTGCTCTAGCGGCTTAACGGTTGATCGTAAAGACATTTTTATGGACATAAATGTAGAAATTTTGTCTATTTTAGTTTCGTTTAAGGTGGTCTTCTCGGGAAAAATTAATAGTTTCCGAGATATTAGTCACAAAAATAAAATAAAATTAAATTAAAAAAAAAAATACAAAATTTTGAAGTCGTTTGCAACAAAAACAACGTACTAGTCAAAATATCTGTCAGAAAAGCACAGATACGTGTTCAGCGACACAAAAAACTGGGCTACGTAAACCAAAATTTACGACTACAACAAAACTTATTCTCTATTTTTCCACTCATTGTATCATGAAATAAAAATGAAAATAATGTAATATGTAAATAAATATAATATTAAGGGATTCACATTAAGGAGCAGTAGCAAGTTTAAGTTTGGAGGGGGATTCCTGGACTAAGGGGTGGTGCATCGTGTATCGATTTTTTATGGCGCACTATTGCATCGATTTATTATAACATTTTGAATTTTCTTGATACTGAGGTCGTTTATGGGGTTTAGGGCAGTGCAGTTTTAATAATATCATGATGATAGCATTCATCATGATCATCATAATGATATCATTTTAATGATATAAATAATATAATATATATATATATATCTGTAAATCTATGTATATTTTTATCTATATGTATGTATGTAATATGTATATATGTAAACAATCTAATGGATATAATATGCTTTTTGCATGCCACATGCTCAATTTTCTTTAAACTTCCAGTAAACCCCAAATCCATAACACCAGCAGGTGTGTGCTGTGCTCCACACTAAGTAGGCCACCCTCATTTTCATCTCATTTTCTTAATATTAAACAAAATTATGAGTTCGAACTAAAGCAGCAGTTTGCCATTACTTGCATAATAATTTTTTAAAGCTAAATAATTATTTCATGAAGAACTGTACATCATATGGAATGAAAATTTTCAATAAAAGAAACAAATGACAGGCATGATATTATTTGAATGTACCAATTTGTAAATTTAAAGCATTCCTAAAATACACCAAAATAATAAAAACCATGAATATTTTATGACGCTATAAATTATTATTAAATAACATTAAAAATATTCCGGGAAATGAAAAAAAAAAGTTTATATATATATATATATATAAACTTAATATATATTTTTTTTTTTTTCGGTAGGCTCTATAGACCTTGTAGATAGATCTTTGGCCGCGCGATGTAGTGTTCTTACAGACATTTATTGCTTGCGGGAGCCTGGAGGGGGTCACCCAACCTCACGTTGCTGCGAACCATGGCTTCCATGGTGCAGCGGCAGGCTGCCCATTGCTCCATAGCCAGTCCCTTTGGGGCCAATTCCCACCGACTCACTCGGGTTCAAGGACAGTGACAAATCGGTCTAGATCCACGGATTATGGCTGTTCGGAGTCAGCAGGCGCACGAGGACCTATATTTCTTTCCCCGAGACAGACCGTCCATGGACCAAACCTCCGGGCGGCTATATTATGTCCTGGAAAACCACAACACGATTCACAATTAAGGTACACGGGGTAGGATCATCACTCCTACGCCCGGTCTGTGTGAGTAGCCTCCAGTAGGCTGATGGGCCTCACATACCCGGGGGGAGGGGTGATAAATTTCTTGAATTATGACTTTAATTAAATTAAAGTATTGCCGGTGCCGGGATTCGAACTCACAACCTTTGGGTTTGTGAGTAGGTGCACTTTTGCAAGCGCGCTAGCCCGCTCGGCCACCCCGACCCCCATATATATATCCTCTGCCGAATTATTAGTAGCCTTTGCCAATATTGAGGAAGATCGAGATAGGATCAGTGCTTGGACGAACGTGAATAGATTAAGGTTAAATGCTACCGAAACTCAGGCCATTGTTATAGGTTTCAACTCCCTTCACAGATCCTGCATCACCTTCTGTACTTAGATCCTAAATGATCACCCCATCACGTTCAACTCTACTGTTAAAAACTTGGGTATTACTATTGATCAAACCTTGTCCTGGAAACCCCATATCGCCCAAATTTCCTGATGGTCAATAAGTACCCTTAAGTTATTCCATCGTTCCTGACATCTTCCACAATCAACCTGTTAGCTCCTCGTATCCTCTCTTATTTTCCCCCACTTTGACTATGACAGCGTGGTGTATGGTAGCCTCTCGGCTGTACTCGAGGAGGAGCGAATCATGATCTGATTTTTAAGATTTGTCTTCAGTACCTCGAGGCGGTCTCACATGTCTCATCTTTATGGCGAGTTAAAGTGGCTCTTCTCCTTCCCCAGCGACAATATTTCCTCGGATCTTTCCTATACCAAACTATCAACTCCTAGTATCCTTCCTACATCTACAGACTCCTATAATTCTAATTCTCAGTCCACTCACTGGCAACAAGATCACACATTTCTGAACTCTATACCTCCTCTCACAGAACCAAAACATTCGAATGTTCCTTTCTTGCCCGCTCCACTATCCTCTGGAATTCCCTCCCTTCTAATATCTGTCATGCTTCTTCTCTATCCTCATTCAAATTCCACCTTTTCTAATATCTCACTTCCTGAAAAGATGCTGTATAAGCAAGACATTTTAATTTGAGTTAACAATTTGATTAGAAGTTTATGACTGTTTTCAATGTTAAGTTTAAATTTATTTATAATTTTTATTTTCTCTCCTTTTTACTTTTTTTTCGTTTTTGTTCAATACAGTTGTTGAGAGAAGAATTCATTTTTTGTTTATTTATTTTTATTGTAATTGATGTAAAAACTTATTTACTTGTAGTTTTTTGGCCAGATATGGTTTTCTTTTTATTTATTCATTTTTTGTATTATGAAGGGACATACTTCCAAAATAAAGCAAAATTTCTATTCTATATATACTGTACCAGTATGAATGTTCAAGAAGTAAATTATTAATTTTTTTTTCCAGGTGAAATTGCAAAAGAATGCCCACCTAATACAGTGAAGTGTAATTCCAGTGCTTTATGTATAGAGGTATCTAAGTTCTGCAATGCTGTAGCAGACTGCCCTGGAGGATTTGATGAAGGAGATTTCTGTAGTATGATTTATTTTTAATTTATTTTTTCAAAGATTCTCCTTCTGAACTAACAATTTAAAATCTTGAAATACTATAGTTTATTTTTTCTTTTAAGTTGCAAAATATTGGGTATTAGCCTCTGTGTGTGTTTGTGTGTGTCCGTCCTGCCCATCGTAGACTTCTCTATTTGTGCACCTTCTCCACGTCAAGCCATTTTTTACTTGGCCGTAGATACATCAAAGGATTTTCCTCTCAAATGTCAGGAGATCCCTTTATCAGATTTTAAGAATGACCATGTTTCTGACCCGTGAGTAAGCATGAGTGTCTCATATAACCTTGTTTTTGTAGCTATTGTATAGAGTTACTTCCTAGATGCCGAAATTGTCCAAAATAGCACCTATTGGCTGATGCTGTTTGCCTCCTTATCTCATCCGAAACGTTTTTACCTAGATTAACCTGTCACCCCAGGTACGCTAACTGGTCAACTCGTTCGAATGAGTTATGACCAACCTGGACAAAATCTTCATTAGAAACTCTAGCTTGACCAGCAGTCATTTATTTTGTTTTCAAGATATTGACAGCAAGTCCCAACTTCTTAGTAGCATTCTTGAGGGCAATGAAGACTTCTTCTCTTGCAGCTTTTGATCTCCCAACAATATTGAGGTCATCAGCGTGGCCCAGAATTTGTACCATACGATTAAAGATCATTACTGCTTCCTGTAACTGATTTTTGTTAAGTAGTTGGTTGAAGGGGTTATTCCATCTTTGTAGTATCTGGGTCTTCTCGTTCAATAGCGATCTTAACGAGTCCTTACATGGTTAGATTCAGGGTTTGAATGATTTATTGCCACTGCTCACTTTTGGTAAAATTTACAGCACTCATTGATAATCATTAACCTTTCTATTTCTTCAAGCTCTTTATTTTATTTTTTTATTTTTTTTTTTTTGCATCAATGAATGCGTTTTTCTTCTCTTTTGTGCTATCTATATATATCAACTGAGGCTTGTGTAAGTTTCTTCTGAAGCATAGATTTGTAAGCCTCATTCTTCTGACTAGTGGCCTGCTTACATTCCTTGTCAAACTAGGACAATTTTCTCTCTATCTGGTAGGAGCCAATTACTTCCTTTGCTGTATCATGGATAATTTTCTAAATGGTCAACCACATTTCGTTGACATCTCTATATTCTGTACAGGACGCGTCGGAGGACTTTTCATTAATTTGATTTATGTATGCTTCACAGGCTTCGGGTTCCCTAAGCTTTTGTGAGTTAAACCTCTTACTTCTTTGCCCTTGCCTTGTTCTGACAATTGAGATCCTGTCTCTCACTTTGACCATTGTCCGAAAATGGTCCGAATCCATATTATCTCCTCGGAAAGTTCTGGCATCGAGAAGTTTTGATCTATTCCTGGCACTTATTAAAAAATGATTACTCTGGTTAACTGTTTCCATTGGGTGATGCCCATGTGCCAAGATGGATTCTTTTGTGAGGGAATAGACTACTACCTACTACAAGGTTTTGTGATGCACAGAAATTAATGAGTCTATGGCCATTGTTGTTACAGACATCGTGAAGACTATGTAAACAAAGTAATCGGTAAACCAATGGTAGGAAATGGATAGCTTCTTTACCAACCTTCACATTAAAATCCTCTGCAATTATTATAATTATGTCTGAATGAGGACATGCTTTAATAGTTTTATCTAATAAATCATACTGTTCCTTAGCTTGTTCATGTGATGTTTCAGTTGGAGCATGCTAACTAAACAGTGTATAATTGAAAAACCTTCCTTTTACTCTAAGACTCATTCAGGGACTAATAGGCTAGAAGTCAATGATAAGTTACCTTAACTTTAATATATATATATGTGTGTACATACACACACATACTCAGGGTGTCCAGCAGCCTTGAAGACTGGAAATTATGCTTGAAAAACAGCCAGTTGTCAGAAATTTTACTAGTACTGGTACTGGTAAAGGTGAGGGAGGGGACAAAGTCCGGCAAGTGGGCCTTGTGGTTCTTTTTGCTTACACCAGAGATGACCAATAGAGAAAATCTATTTTTCCTTCCCATCGAACCTTCTGATTTTCCTGATGAAGTTCAGAAGGGATGTCTCCATTCAATGGAGGAAGTCTCATCCGGTTTCTGTCAGATCCCAGCAGTCTATACCTTAATGATGCATATCTTTTGTAGTCAGCTATACAGTGTAGAGAAGCCTCTGGTGCCTGACCACAGAAAGGGCAGAACTCGTCCCCTACTACTCCACAAATCTTTAAGTGTCTTTTAAGCCTGCAATGACCTGTGAGTACTCCGATTAACAGTCGGAGTTCCTTTCTGTTGGGGCCCAGCAGCCACTTAGTTCTAGTAGGAGAGGGTTTTTTAATTAGTTGCTTAGCTTGCCTAAGCTCTACACAATCCCTCCACTCCTTACCTGCAACTCTTCATGTCCAATCGTGAACCTCCTTATGCTGATATTTTTTCGAGATACCTAACGAAGGTTCAGGCCCCAAGATCTCAGCACCTTTTCTTGCAAACTGGTCTGCCATCTCGTTGCCTACGATTCTTGATTTCAAACTCTTGGAGCAAGCAAGTGACGATAATGCCTGCTTGCACTCTTTTACCAATGTGGAAGTCACCCTAGGGGATTCCAGGGCTTGAAGAGCTGACTGGCTGTCTGAGTAGATTTTAGTACCAGCCCTGTCGCTGCTAACGACTTCCATGCATGTTACTGTAGACAATATCGCATACACTTCTGCCTGGAACAGGGTAAAGTGTTTGCCCAACGGAATACTTAAATTAATGTCCAAATCCTCTATATAGACTTATACACTCGTTAAGCCTGTCGAGTCTTTCTTTGATCCATCCGTAAAACAATGTAGGCTGTCTATTTGAGTTACTACTGAACTTTGTTCCCAGTCTAATAAACTAGGGTATGAGTAGTGTACTCTAGAGTCAAAAATGAGGTTTCTATCAAGAGGCGGAGAACAATATTGAAGTATTTATAACTCCTTTTCCACTTCTTTGGCTATTTCTGAGTGGCCTGTAGGTTCTGTCCACGCCTGCCACTGTTTATTCTCTTTGATTCTTAGTTAGGCCATAAACCTTTCACCCTTCAGCCATAGGTGAAGTGGTGTTGAATAGAGAAGAATATCTGAAGTCTGTCTGGGTATGGTATGAAACACTCCCGTAATGCTCATACATGCCATTCTTTGAATCTGGCTGAGCGTTCAAACATGGAAGGCACTATTTAGGGCTGCCCACCACACAATGCTTCCGTATTGAATTCTAGGTCTTATAATTGCTGTGTATATCCAATGCATAACCCTAGGTTTAAAACCCCAGGTAGTGCCCACAGCACGTCTTACATGCCGAAAGGATGCTATAGCTTTCTTTTTGATTTCAGTCCAATGTAGACCCCAGCTTAGTTTGGTATCCAAAATAATACCGAGGTATTTGACATTTTGACTTTATTGGAGCTGCCAACCAAAGAAAGTTGGAGTCCTTCAAGCGCCCAGCTTCTGTTTCTTGGTAAAGAGAATCAACTCAGTTTTTAATGGGTTTACAGACAGTCTCATTTCAGTACACCGTGTCCGAACAGTATTGCATGCGCTCAAATATGTTGGAAACTAACTTACCTGTGATGAGAATCACACCATCTGTGAACGCCTGGGCACAGAATCCAGTTTGTCAAGTCTTATTAATAAGTTATCAATTACAGGGCACCAGAGCAGTGGAGAGATGCAACTCCCTTGAGGACATCCTGTTACAGCTTGCATCTCTAGTCTGGTGCCCTTCTTTGAAATGACTATTGTTTTATTCTTCAACACAAATCCGACCCATCTGACTATCGCAGCAGGGGCAGACATTTCTTTCAAAGCTTTACAGACTGCCTCAGGCCTGGTCTTGTCAAATGCCCCTTTGACATCAAAAAAGAGTCCTAAAGTGGATTCTTTATATAACAAGGCCTTTTCTATTTTTCCTACTAAGGAATGTAGGGCAGTTTCTGTTGATTTTCCCTGGAGATATGTATGCTGTTGGGGATGAAGGGTTTGGAGTGGTAGTACCTTGCTTGTAAGGTTTACTGCTACCAGCTTCTTCAGGATCTCAAAAAGAAAGGAGGATAGGCTAATAGGTCAAAAAGGTTTGGCATCACTATGATCCTCCTTTCTATTCTTTGGAATGAAAGCTATTAAAGATTTCCTCCACGATTATGGAATATACCCGATGGCCGAGCCTTTCTTGCTCTGAAGTGCTCTGATTCGGGGAGCCTCCCAACAGACCACCTAATGGCCCCATCACTGACTATGGACTCCGTCAATTCCCAATCATCCTCTTTATCATCAGTCTGACTACCGAAGTTGGTACTTGAAGGATTGACTAAATTAGTAATCTTACATCCTGGAAAGTGGGTCTCCATTA
The DNA here is from genome assembly GCA_948150685.1 of Rhaphigaster nebulosa. NCBI lineage: Eukaryota > Metazoa > Arthropoda > Insecta > Hemiptera > Pentatomidae > Rhaphigaster > Rhaphigaster nebulosa. The sequence goes on from OX411307.1 coordinate 13,746,170, forward strand.
AGTGGGACAAAGTATCCACGAAGATGGAGGTCCACAAACCATTGTGTTTCTTTATGGCTCCTAATGGCTGATGGGCACCATTCCCTAGCAGGTTAAAAGTCGAGAGGCTTCTGACCTCCAGGCCTCCTAATAGGCATCTTGTACTATTTTCTGAAAAAAGATGGTTTCTTCATCTCTCTGAGCTCTGGTTGAAAGTCTGCCCATGAACTAATATGGGTATCTGTCCAACCATTCCCTGTATTGATTCCAGTCAGTGTTCCTGGGGTTTCTTTTCATGGATGTGGGGGTTTATACAGAATCAATCTTAAATGAGATCATCCTGTGATCAGACAAAGTAATGTCCGAGGCGATCTTCCACTCTTTATAGAGACTCTTAATGTGGCTTAAAGCAAGTGTAATATCTAAAACCTCACTTCTGATTCTAGTGACAAAAGTAGCTTTCTACTGCTGTTTAGTATCTCTAAGTTTGTTGAAGCTATGTATTCGAGCAAGACCTCTCCTTACTGGTTCATATCTGAGCTTCCCCACACGAGGGGGTGAGCGTTAATGTCTCCACCTAATAAGAGAGGTAAATCTAGCAAAGCGGAAGAGTCTATCTATATACTGATTAGGTTGATCCAAGTTATGGAGAACATATATGGATGCAATTATCATTTTAAGCTTAATTGTTCCAACCTTGATTGTTATGGCCCGGGCCATGTCCTTGTTTAACTGAGGTAGTGGCAGTATCTGTAGGTGCTTAGAAGCCCAGATGCACACTCTCGGGTCTTCACATAAGGGTGGGTGGATGATTCTTCCACCAGTTCCTCCCAATACTTTAATCATTCCCCTGAAACAGTAAGGTTCTTGTATTAAAGGAAGGGTGGATTTCATCCCTGAAAGAAGCTTCGCCAATTCAGCCGTGGTTGACTTATAATGTTGCAAGTTAATTTGTCTTATCTTGACCGCAGGAGACTCCATATTCGTGGTAGGTGGAATGGGAAGAAGTAGGAGAAGCAGGGAAGTATTACAGGGTGCCCGCTTCCTGGAGGGTCTGGTTGATGCTCAAGGAGCTCTCCAAATGGTCAGCATCACCAGCTCATAGCTGATTAGCCGACCATGTGTCCTCCAGTCAGGCGATCATGCTGTCTGGCACCCTGAAGATGGCCCTCAGATGCACTAGATCGCCTTCCACTCTCAGGAACTGCCACTGGTTTGTTCCCGCCAGGTATGGTACTCCAAGAGACTGACCAGTCTGTTGGGTTCGATCACCTCAGCCCCCAGTCCAATAGCGATTCTAGTGGGCCAGAGAGCTTTGGCAAACCTGCAGTCTGTAGGAGGTATCCAGTTGAGGAACCAGTTCCTTGTCTTCTAATGTTTGCAGGTAAGGAGGAACCATCCCAGTTCTGCCAGATGCCCAGAGTTTATAAACTCTTAGGGGTCTTCTCCTGAGGCATGGTGCATTCTCCCTCATTTCAATTTCGGCGATGTGGAGCCTGTGGATTAGCTGATCTTCTTCCTGAGTGATGGAAGTGCCCTCCTGGATCACAATGAAGACCACCTGCAGGGTTCTTGATGAGGAAGCAACCTTCCTGTAGGATCGGGGTCTCCTCTGAACCTCTTGGGCACTTTGCTTAGAAGAGGGTACACCAATAGGTAATGACCTATTAGGGAATGATTTAATTCTTTTAGGGTCTTGTCCACGCGTATCAGTCGGTGGAGACTCCTCCAAAGACCTAAATCTTTTAGAAGTTTAGGAGGCGGCCTACTCTCTGTGTGCGTCTGCCAAGTCCCCTCCGTGTCGAGAAAGAAGGGTGGATGGAGGTCTAGCATCATTCTCTCTCCCGAATCGGCTCAAGGACAGTCCTTGGTCCGCTCCCCTCCAGCTGAACCAGAAAGGAACGACTCGCCGGGTGCCCGCTGGTGCTAGGCCGCCTGTGGGCAGCCAGATCAGAGATGGGGTTTTGACACCTCGCTCTGATGTACTCCCATTCGGCTTGCTTTTTTATAGCTTCTTGTATGCTTTTCTTCTCTCTAAAGGCCTTCTTTTTTAGCTTGGCTCTTGCTATTGTAGCGGCTTTGAACGCCTCTCCTTCCACTCTAGACGCCCTGCTGCTAGTTGATGGCTGATTTGGGTGTTCCATCTCGATCGATGGGGTCGACAGAGATCAGGAGAGCTCATCATCAGAGCTCTCATGCTTGGAAGGCTAGGGGGAGCTGATAGGGTCACACCACCCTACACTGTGTTGGCTCAGCAACCTGCTCTGACTTTCCTGCAGTAAAGTCTTCCAAGATGGGTGCAGTCTGGGAAAACTGCTCTTTCCCTATCTCCACTGGTGCAGCTGGCATATTTTGTTGCATATCTTCATTATTGTTCTCCTAATATATAGTTATGACAACAAAACATTAAAATAGGACGTTTGAAAAAAAAAAAAACTGTCATTTTCTTTTGGTGCAATCCTAGAAGACAGGTATTGTCGATAGCTTTGTTAAGCATATCGAGTGCAGAAAATACGTTAACACCAACATCCGATTTTGCTAAAAAATATAACAAATGTAGGTTTCTTCATTTTGAGAAAGGTGATTCCATATAAGAGAGAATTTAAATTGTGTAAATGTTCAGTAATTGTTGACTGTACCACCTTTGTAAATTCCCAAGCCTGAAAACAATTTCTTATTGTGCTATCCACCAACATTTTGGCACATGTTGTCAGCAATGTTCATTGCTGAAAATAAGGCGATTTTAAGCTCCTTTCCATTCTCAATGCTGTCAAGGAGTTGTATCACTACTTCCTTGCGTTAAATGGCTTAAATATTTTAATTAGGACTTGGTCTACAGGTTGTGTTGGCTGGAAAAAACAGAGCATTATATGACTGAGTGGTGGGGTACTGTTATAGGTGGTATAATTATCAATAAACTGTCAAATTTTTTGCTGTTTTTTTCATATCTTATTTTGCTCGTGATCCATACTTTTGTTGTGGAAAGAGGAAAGTTGTGTTTTTAAAGCACTCATAGAAACGATTTCCTTCTCACTAACTTTCCTCCCCTTCTCTTAAAAAGATTACAAGTTAACCAGATTTTTTATTTGGAAATTTTAATGATAAGACGTTCACATTACTTGAAAGATGAAAATAAATGCGAATTATCAAGGGGACTGAATTGCATTGTTTTTATACGAATTAAAGGGAGATTTTCAAGAGACCAGAGAATCACTACGAATTATTATATATGAGATTCTAATGTATAAGTCTGTCATGATTGTGATGTTGTAATTGTGTGTTAAGCATAATCATTTATGATAAATTATATAAGGAAAATATGATAGATATACCTTTTTTTTTTTTTTTTTTTTTTTTTTTTTTTAATGATTACATGAAGTTGATGAATTCAGAAGTCATATAAAATTTTCTGTATGTCAAGTGTTGTTGTTTACATGATGTTTTATGTGATTCCTCTTAGATGAGTCTAACTGTCAGAAAAAAGGCTGTACCTATGATTGTAGGGAAACTCCAATGGGTGCTAAATGTTTTTGTCCTCATGGTCAACAACCTGCCTCAAGTCATTCAGAACTGTGTACAGGTTGGTATACCATGGTTCTCATTAAATTTCTTATTATCTAAAACAATGGTCTTGTTTAATGTATTTTTATTTCAGACTTTGATGAATGTAAAATTGATGGTTCTTGTGACCAGCTGTGCGATAATATTCATGGTTCTTATAATTGTTCCTGTGTATCTGGATACAAGTTAATTAATACGACCAGATGTATTGCTATGAATTGTGAGTATATTTATTTCTTAAGAAATTATCTGTATACTTAACATTTTTTTTAATAGTTTAATGTTTGTTGATTCTAGAACCATATGTTGACATATCCATTGCTTTATTAATTACTGGTACTTTTTTATTTTTTATTTATGGATAGCAAGAGAAAAATCTTTGAAACCCATACTTTCTTATGGGTATTGTTGATTTTTTGGATAAAACAAAGTTCATTACATTTAATAATTCTGAGATGTGATATGAAATGTTTTATTAAAAATTATGATCTTTAATTTATATTATGGATAGAGAAAATAATTTGTAATAGATGCCTAAAGGTCTCCAGATTTTTTTATAGAAATCTGTAGAAATCATATCTTTATTTATTTGACATGCTACTTATTTTGTTGGTCATTATCAAAATTTGTTTACTATTTATTCTTGCAGTGTCATATATTTTAATATGTTTTTTCCTTTAAATATACTGTCCGAAAATAGGCTGCATATCATAATTTGTACAAATACGATATTTAAAAAAGCAATTTTTTATACTGCTATACATACTTAAATTTATCAGATACCAACAGATTAAAGTGGTTCTTCATTATATAGAAATAACTAGTTATAAACCTGGAGACCTTCATGAATCAGTAAGAAATTATTCTATTTTTCCATAATTTATTAATTTTGTTATTTATTGAAATTCATATATTTTACATTAAGATTTATTTTTTTATTAGAGTTCTCTTCTATCAGAAGGGAACAATATCATCATTAGAGTCCGGATTTCGTGCAGTAAAAAAATTGTTGTAAAGCGTGCAATAAAAATGCCAAAACGTGCAAAAATGTTCAAGGAAAAATAAAATTCTGCTATTTACGTCGTTTATGCTTAACAAAAAAAAAAAAAAATCTAAATATTTAGATTTCTTTCATAAATTACTATTTTTTCTTAATAAATTAGGTAGGTTGGAGCATTGTTATGTAAAATGTGAAAACCTCACGAGTTCTTATTAGGTTTTTTTTTGTTGCTTTTCGCATGATCATACACGATTCACGCACTATGGCAAAGCCAACTTTATAAACTTTTTATTGCCAACTGATAAATTTTGTAACATATCGCATGGTCAAGTGAGACAATCCCAAATTTCTGCTTTATCAATAACTCAATCCTTGTCGAAAAAGTTGAACCATTCATCTTTGCCAGTAGAACTTAATTCTTCGGATTTACGATCCATTCTGGTGGATTATCTTTCAATTCTGATAATTTTTCTATTTTTGGTTTAAATTTGAATAAGATATAAATTAATTAGATGAACACCATGAGGAGATAACTAATTAGTTAATATCACAACTGTTACAGCATCAATAATTTTTTTGCTCAACCAATTTTCGATACTTGTTTTTAATTAGGTGGTACAGATTTTGAATTCCCTTTATTCGTAAAAATGTATGCGGGATATGTTTGTTATCATATCTACTAATTAATTTACTTTCAATAAATTATTGAACATATTTTTGTCCGAAAAACAGTGTGTATGCATAATTATTTTGCCAACTATAGACTGAATGTAGCACTGTAGAACATAAAAGGAAGTGAATGGATTGGTAAAGATTAATTTGCTTTTCACGAATCTAAAAAACAAACTTCAATTTTCAGTTTCAGTACCAGAATTTTTCAGAAAACAGTAACGTATTACTTCGTGAATCTGTCCTAAGTACTATGTAATTTGGGTTCAATGTATATATTGTCAAGCAATTAGCACATTTTTTTTAATACGGCTAAATATGCAATTTAATGCAGTAAATACATAAAACTTGCAGTTTCATGCAAAATAAAACTTGTATATATTAATCTGGATGCCTTAATTCGTGTAAATAACTTGTCCCTAATCGATTTCAAGCAACCAAAAAAAAAGTGCTATTGCACAAGAATCCGGGCTCTAATCATCATCGCAGGTGCGGCAACCCATCACTGGGTCCAGGCCGTCTCCAAAAACCTCTGGTAATTGGCTCGGCCCTGTGATGCAGCTAACCAGTTCCGGATTTGTAGGGCGTCTCTCGAGTCCAAAGAAACTGTCCAGCCGCCTTGCCCTGGGTCTTCCCACTCTTCTTGACCCACCCAATCATCCATTCAAGAGACATGGCCTGCCCAGTGTAGCCTTCTAATCTTAATCGACTTAACAATATCCGTATCGTTAAAAATCTCATTCAGTTCCCAATTCTTTCTTTGGCGCATACAGTTCCTGTTCTTTACAGGTCCAAAGATTTTCCGAAGAATTCTCCATTCAGATGTCGGAAGTTTCCCTTCGTCTGCTTTGGTGGTAGCCCAAACTTCTGAGCCGTAGATCTGCACAGGGCGTATTAGCATCTTGTTCAGATGAATTTTAGTTTTATTGCACAGAGACTAGTTCAGAGATCATTTGATAAGCTGAAGAAACATGAATTAGCCGCTGTTATTCTTCATTGAATTTCTAGGCTAAGGTCATTCCTCAACTGTTGGAACAGACCTCAGAATATTTTGGCGCAAGTAGTGGTATTTGGCTCGGAGATGCCCTTGCCTGTGTCCTCTTCTACCTAGCAGGTGAAAAGGTTGTATGGTCTTCAGGGATCCAAACTACTAAGACTATCTTTCCAACCTGGTCCAACTTTTAGGTAATGCAGATGACTTCGATCTCATGGCCTGATTCTAAAAGAGATCTTTATTTCATTGGAGAAGCCTGCAAAAGAGCTCGCTATCGACGAGCAAAAGACTAAATATATGCGTTGATGTCTCTCGAGTCCAAAGAGGAGGGAGGGAGGGAGAGGGAGAGAGAGAGAGAGGGTGAGGGAGATGAGGGGAGGGGAGGTAAAAGGTTGAAGGAGAAATGAGAACACTTACATATTGCTTATAAATATGTATATGTATATATCAATTACATATTATTTGATAATGAAATAAAATAAGGGCCTTTTAGAAGGTATTATGCACTATTTAAAAATAAAAAAGGAAGGGCCCTTTTTCAAGATATCACAGTATATATATTTTTTTTTTTATAACTATGTTTTTTTTTATCTAATAGGTCTTTTGGCCAGATCTAATATATATATCATTTTATACATATTTTATATTATTATATATATATATATATATATATATATATATATATATATATATATATATATATATATATATATAAAACTATAATTATAAAAATGTGGTCTTAATTAAAAAATAACTAAAATTCCAAAAGAGCTCATTTATTATAATTATTGAATTTTTATAACTCTTATCTCAATGTGGGTTACGTCTGCTTGTGAAAAAGGATCTTTTTATATTTAATAATCATACGAAGTTTAATGTCCTGACCTCCTATCACGTTAATTCCCAATCCTTACCAACTCATTATGATGAATTTCTCCAGTATTTTACTCATAATTTTTACCATACCATTGCAGTCTCCGAAATATGGCTAAAGCCCTACATCCCTTCCTCTTTATGTTACCCTTCCTAATTATTCATTTATCCGCCATGACCAAATGGACTGGACTGGTGGAGGTGTCAGCCTTTATGTTCATAATAGCCCGAATCCTAGATATCTCATCCCCATCCGATATTGAATTTCTTGTCTTTGAAATTTCCTCCAATGCACATACTCTCCTATATACTGTGGTGTATCGCCCTCCTTTGGTTCCTTTTGAATCAATCCTCTACAATTATGTTCCTCTCTACAACAATATAATAATCTCTGGCGATCTTAATACCAATCTCCTTTCACGACAAACTTTACCTCGAAAATCTATTCTTCTCCCTCCATCTCTTCATCCTCTCATTTTCTCCTACTCATCACACTTGCCGATCCGATACCTGGTTAGACCTGCATGTTATCGATTCAGCATGTAATCTTCTTTCCACTTCTCAACTACCTGTTCCGTTTCTGTCCTCTCATGACTTAATCCAAATATCCTACAATATCCAAACTCCTGCGATCATCCCTAACCATAAGTTTCCGTAACCTAGAAGCCCTCACCCATGAAAATATTTCACCTGATCTTGAAACCATGAATTGGTGCGAAATCTATTCCTGTTCTTCCATTGATTCCATGGTTGACATCCTCACCTCTAATCTTATCCCTATCCTTGATTCCCATGCCCCACCCAAAACCTCTACTTTCCGTCGCCCTCCTGCTCCTTGGATGTATAAAAAAATTAAAGATATGCAAAGGAGACGTGAGGCAGCCCGAAGACGCTTTAGACGCACAAAGCTAGCAGATGACTACCAAGAGTTTAGGGTACTCTGCAATTTGACACAGGCAACAGTCAGGAGAGCAAAATCCAACTACTTTCCATGAAGCCCTCCCGATTTTAAATCAAAATGGCAATTCCTTCGCAAACTCTCCCTTTGTAATCTTTCTTCCTCATTAGTCTTCCCAGTTTCGCCCGATGTATTAAATTCAATCAATTAAATCAAATTAATTCAATCAATTAAATGTATTAAATTCAATCAATTAAATCAGCCTCCTCCAACACTTCTCCAACCCTTTTTTCCTGCTTTTCCTTAGTACCATCATTCAACTCCGATAATAATTTTTATTTTTCCAACATCTTCCCTACCGACCTTATTTCCTCCATAATGAAATCTCACACTAACTCCACAGGGCCTGATGGAATACCTGTTAAAATCATGTCTCCCTGAAATCCTACCAGTTCTTCTTTTCATTTATAATTTCTCCCTCCAAAATTCAGTATTTCCACCTCATGGAAAAAAGAATTCCTTCTTTTCAAACCCCTAGAAAGAATAGTCCAATCACAAATATCAAATTCCCTTGAATAGTCCAAACTTCTCGATCCTCTCCAATCTGGTTTCCGTCCCAGTTTCTCCACACAATTCGCTCTAGTCAAAATCACCAGTGACATACATACTGTTATGGATGAAAAAAAATTAACTATTAATACTCCTTGACTTCTCTAAAGCTTTTGATTCCCTGGACCACTCTATCCTTTTTGCCAAATTAAAATCACCATCCTTTTCCAACAGCTCTGTTCAGTGGTTTCAATCTTTCCTTTCCGATCAGACTCAAGCAATCACCATTCCTAATCAACCCCTATCTTCCTTTCTTACCCTGTCCTCAGGAGTAGCCCAGGGCTCAAGTATTTCCCCACTCCTTTTCAATTCCTATATCAATGATCTTCCTAATTCAATTCACCACTGTTTCCACCACCTATACGCTGACGACTTCCAAATTTATTTATCCTTTCCTCCTTCTGAGCTATTAGTAGTGTTTAACAGTATTCAGGAAGATCTAGATAGAATCAGTGCCTGGGCAAACCTGAATAGATTAAGATTAAACACTATGAAAACTCAAGCCATTGTTGTAGGTTCCAATTCCCTCCTTAGATTCAATACAACCTTCCCTACTTTAATCCTAAATGATCACCCCATCACTTTCAGCTCCTCAATTAAAAACTTAGGTATTATTATCGACCAAACCCTTACCTGAAAACCCCATTTCCCGACGTTCGATAAGTACCCTTAAGTTATTCCTTTGTTCATGACATCTTCGTCCACAACCTACCCGTAAACTCCTTGTATCCTCCCTTATCTTCCCCCACTTTGACTATGGCTGTGTGGTATACGGGAGACCTCAGGGGATGCTCGAAGATAGATTGAAGCAGAACTGCTTTTTAAGATTTGTCTTCAGTACCTCGAGACGGGCTCATGTGACTCACCTTTACGGCGAGTTAAAGTGTCTCTTCCCCTCCAACCGTAGACAGTATTTCCTCGGATCTTTCCTTTACCAAACTATTACTACCCAGCATCCTTCCTACGTCTACAGCCTACTATAATTTAAATCCTCGGTCCACGCACAGGAAATAAGATCCTGCCTTTCTGACCTCTATACCCATTACCATAGAACCAAAACATTCGAACGTTCCTTTCTCGTCCGCTCCTCTATCCTCTGGAATTCCTTTCCTTCTAATATCCGCCATGCTTCTTCTCTATCCTCATTCAAATCCCTCCTTTTCCAACACCTGCTTTCTTTCCAAAATGATGCTCTCTAATTACGAAATTGCAATTTGAGATCAACATCTAGATCAAAAGTAAATAATAGTTTTGAATGCACTAGCTTCAACTTTGCTAATCAGCCCATTATTTTTGTATTTTTCATTTTCTCACTTTTCTTTTCTTGTTTTTTTTTTTTTTTTTTAATTTTTGGCTAACATTACTTATTCTTTTCAAGACAAGAATTTATATTGTTTGCTTATTATTTTATTGAAAATATTCTAAATATTAATTGATCTTTATTTTATATCTTATGGCCAGATACTGTTTTTGTTTTATTTGTCCGATTGTATTATTATTAAGGGACCTAGTCCCAGAATAAAATTATTCTTCTATTCTATTCTATTTTATAATATATTACTTGTGCGACAGTGGTAGTATTTAATAATAATAATAAAAGGCTTAGCGAACCCGAAGGTTCGATGCCGATACCACAAATCGTAATAATACCAAATCATCAGCAAACCCAAGCACGGATATTTTACCACCCAGATCTAAACTCTTTTCGGTACGCATCATCTTTCTAATGACATACTCTAGTGCTAAATTAAATAGGACAGGTGAAAGGGAATCGCTTTGTTTTAACCCCGAGCGAACTTCAAATTTCTCCGAAAAAGAATTACAGATTCTAACTTTATTGAATGTTTCGGTCACGCCCATCCCTACTAGATTTACTAACTTCTTCGGTATTCCCTGTTCAATCAAAATTTATACAGTCTCTGGCAATCAATGGAATCATAAGCCTTTTTGAAATCCACAAAAAGCTGATGAACTACACCGTTGAATTCTAATTTTTTTTCTAATATTTGCCGTAAGGAAAATATTTGATCGATAGTTGATCGGTTCCATCTAAAACAACATTGGTAATCTTCGATAATTTCCTCGGCATATTCCGTGATTCTAATAGTTAGGATCAACGAGAATATTTTATAGCATACCGGGAGGAGTGATATTCCGCGATAGTTATTACAATCCGTCCTCGGTCCCTTTTTGTGTATCGGAATAAGTATAGATTCTTTCCATTCTTCGGGCATTTTTTAATTTTCCCAGATCTTTTTTAACCAAAAAATGTATTTTAGAAACTCCAGCTTCACCGCACGCTTTTATTAGTTCACTGGGAATGTTGTCGATTCCCGCTGCTTTGTGAGTTTTTAATTTTCCGATGGCTATTTCAACTTCCTCCTTACTCAGTTCTTCAATTAACGGTTCAGCACTTTGATATTCAGAAGGAGGAGATTGACTATTAATACAAGTAATTAATAACAAGATGAAAAATCTTCGTAATGAGTTGGAAGTGGCTTGTGGGTTTATATGTAGAGATGCTGGTCCTAGTAGAAGCAAGTATTGAAAAACAGCTCATGATTTCAATTCGTAAATACGTGGGCCCTGGCTAGACATTGGTGGACTCTGAAAGACGAGTTGGTTGTTCTCAGTGCAAGGGCTGATGAATGAGTGAGACTAATTCACGGCCTTTCCAATCACCATGATCAATTTTCACAACGGAATAACTAATGTCTCATTTTGTAATGATTTTACCTAATTATTAATCTGCCTGTTCATTGAGGAAGAAAATATTCGATAAAAAAATTATCATTACAATATATACTATTGTAATTTTTTAGTTTGTATTTTATTTTTTAAAATGAATTTTAAATTATTCAATTATTTGTAAATTATTGTAATTTTAATTTTTTTTTTTTTTTTGGAGGCTCCATAACTTTCATGCATGTCTTTGATGTTTATGAAATTTAATGAACAATGGTTACCTAATTTAAATTTTCTTTTATTTTAAGTGATATACTATTAAAGCAAAATAAAATTGTATCCAATAAATTAGAAATTTATATTACATTTTTATGGTTGCTGTCTCCAGTTTGTATAATGCTGGTGTTCTGTGGTATCTTAGTATTCCTTATGACATAGCTTCAAAAACTTAGCTTGGAAAAACATTTAAAAATCATATCTTGAAAACCGTTTGAGATAAGAAGGTGCGGTTGGTGGCACTGAACTTCAATTTTAATAGACTATTCCTCCCACAATTACTTACATTTTCTCCTGGCTCTTTTAAAAAAAAAATAGGCTCTTTTACTTGCTCCAAGTCAATAGTACAAGTCATAAAATAGTCAATTTAACTTATAAATCCAAAGTTAGACAATAGATAATCATTTAAGGCTATCTTACAGTTTGTTTGTGCTGATATTTCTATCCTTGAGTACAGATCTTTTAAAACAAATATCACAGTCTGCACTAAACTCCCTGATTAAGGAATAACTGAAACTGTTTAGACACTAAACAATAGCACTAAACACTTTAAATATAGTGGATCACTAAGTCTGGGTTCATCTGAAACTGACTAATTAACAACTCTGACAACAATTAATCTCTAAAGCTGACTACTCGCTCTAAGCAATTACCAACTGTATCAGAAGGACTGCATAGAATAATTATCTGTCGGACTAACTCTGGAGTCTTATATAGGGTTAAAACAGAAGGTTGTAGAATGCCTCTGTCCTCGATTATCTTAGTCTCCTCAGCCATAGATTATAAAACCAAATTATACATATAAAGTTAAGTAAAGTTAGAAGCAGAAAATGAATCCTCTTAGCAAAATGATAAATTTACTATATGTATATTAGAAAAAAAATAACTTATTGATTTGCTGTGCTTCAAAATAGCACGTGACACTATGTGCATAACCTATACTTGGAATTTCATCTTGTTGGCTGCAACAGTTGAATTTTATACCTTCTGGTAGGTCTTCTTAGGCAAGGTAACCTTAAGGTGTGTACTACATTTCTGTTAGTGTATTGAACATCATGACCAGGAGATTGTTGAACTCCAGCAGTTATGCACTTCACTGCCCTTGCGGGTTTATTATTATCATATTTTATATGTTTGACACATGATGTAACAAACAATAGTTGGAGATGATATTTGGTCTACCAAAAATTACATTAATATATTTTAGAAAGCTATTTGATGTTGGTGAATTTCCTTGAAATATTTGCAGTTCCCAATAATATTGCCTATTGTATTTTCTCCAATGCCTTGATCATTAGTTCCAATTCCTAGATAGAGGACTGAGTTTCCTGTAGTATCAGTTATTATTATTAATTTAAATGGTTAAACATTAATAATTATTAAATAAAACATTTATTTTAATTTATAACTCCTATATTTTAATTAGTTATATGATTTTCATTAATTAAGTGCTTTAACATTTACAGTTCCTTCTACTGAACAACCGTCTCTAGTATTCTCCACTGCATCAGACATTAGAAGGTCACAGTTATCAGGGGATCCTGCTAGTCCGACACCTGTTCTTTCACAGAATGGTAGTCTTGCTCTGGCTGTTGACCATAGAACTAGATCAGTGTATTACATAACAAGTGAAGGACTGCTTAAAACAGTTCACCTTGATGGTACTTCCCCTAAGACAATAGCTGGCCCACCTTTCACTCTTAAATGTGAGTTTATCCATTTTATTAAAAGATATTAAAACTAATTAATTTTTTTCCCTTTTTAAATGTGATTACATCATGATTCAAGTGAGTTAATTTGATATGAATCATTGTAAGCTTTACCCAGGCTTGTTATTTTTTTTCATTTACATTTAAGTAATTTACATTACTTATATAATCATATTATCTTGAGATACTTTTCATACTCCTAAATCTTCATTCTTGTAGTTATTATAATTAGTATTTTTCATTTATTTTACTATATCTTTCTTTTCATTCATTATCTTTCTTTCTATATTTTCACAATAATTTTAAATTCCTTTTTTGTCATTATCTATTAACATATTTTTCTTTATTTCTTATTATTTTTCACATTATGATTAGCATGCTTTTCTTTATACCTTATTAACGTTATTTATACTTTATTAGCATATTCTTCTATGTTCCTTATTTTTCACCTTAATTTTAGCATATTAAGATCAACATATTTTTCTTTATACTTTAACTTTTTTTCTTCTTACTGTTTGTTAACTTTTTTATTATTACTGGTACTGTCACTGTTATTCCATCTATTATTATCTTGTTTTTTCCTAGCCCTGATGAAGGCTAAAATTTAAGCCAAAACGTCGGCACATATTATAGTAAGTTTTTTCTTATTTGTGTGTTTATTTATTGACCGCATCCCCAAACAAGATTATCCTAAACCAAATTATTATTTTGTGATAATCATTAGACACAGAATTTAATGCTCTTTAAATTGTCCTGAAATTTCAAGTTATTTTGGCCGCCGATGTTTGTACAGACTTTGCTCTTGTTTGTAGAACTGCCCTTCATTATTACAAATTAACATAAAGCAAATTGAATATATAACACTAAGCTTTAAAAAAAATTAACTCTAAAATGAAATTATAATTACATACTATTTCCATGGAAAAATATTTATTAATTTAATATAAAACCTCCCCTCCCCCATGTACATAGCAAACAATAAATTTATGTATGACGACCTTAACAATATAATTTATTTATATATTTGTTATTATGGAAGAATCTTCTTTTAAAAATAAATTTAATTATGGGTATGAAGTAAATTTTCTTCCTTTTTATATTATGTTTTATTAAAAATTATTTTCATATTTTTCATTAGCATCTTTATCAACATTTCAGGGAATTTCCTCATCCTCAGGACAACCCATTTTAAAATTATAGAACAACATTATATTTTCATCTTATAAATAACCAAAAATGTCTAAAAAATTAACCTAAAACTATACATAATAATCATTCAAATATAAAATTGTTATATTTAAAGATCTTTAAATATAAAATTGTTATATTTAAAGATGTTTAACTATTTACAATATTTATTTTTAAAAAAATATATAAATTACTCATTATTGTCTTATTTTTTTACTCTTTTAGTCACATTTTCTATAACATTTTATTTTATATTTTCTTATAATAGTCACATTTTTTTTTTTAAATTAATAAAAAGAGTGTACAAACTTCCTTTACTGTCATTGTCACAATGCAACATTTCATGGAATTAGACTTATTCTAATCTCTATTGTTATTATTTTATCCCATCTCTCCCAGACCTCTCCTCTAAGATATTGTTTAAAAAAATATTTTGCACATTTGCAATTCTTATCTAATACAAAAGACCGAATTGATAGGATGGAGATAAAAAATGTTGTGTGAAAATAATGTTTCATAGAATGTGAAAATTGTGATAAGGCATATATTGGCGAAACTGGTAAGAAATTAAAATCAATATAAGAAAACTAAATCAATCAAGACAAAAGTAATTGCAAGAATAATAAAAATGTTTATATTACCGCCCTAGCATGACATAATAATATGCAACCGCAATTTTGATTTTGAAAATACTGGATATAAGAAAATCAATAATAAATTGAAAAATATTTGAGGCTATTCATGTTACAAAAAAAATATAAATGAAACAGTAAATTATAAGACGGATACGAAAAATCTTAGCTAACACTATGCAGATATAATAAATAGACTTAATAAAAATTCAGATTATAATTATTAATTTAAAAAAAAAAAAAGAAGTACATAAATAAAATAATAGGCTATTTCTTGTCCACAGTTGGCCGAAACGAAAGAAAAAAAAAGAAATAGGTTATTTCTATAATATAAAAATCTTCTACAAATATTTTTTTAAACAATATCTTAGAGAGGTCTGAGAGAAAATAATAACAATAGAAATTTGAACAAAGTCTAATTCCATGAAATGTTGCATTGTGACAATGATAGTAAAGAAACTCTTTTTATTAATTTAAAAAAAAAAAGTGAAAAAAGTTACAAGACAATATAAAATAAAATTTTATAGATAATGTGGCTAAAAGAGTGGAAAAATAAGACAATAATGAGTAATTTATATATTTAAAAAAAAACATTAAATATTGTTAATAGTTAAAGATATTTAAATATAACAATCTCATATTTGGATGATTATAAAGTATAGTTTTTGGTTCATTTGTTAGAGTTTTTTGGTTATTTATAAGGTGAAAATATAATGTTGTTTTTTAATTTTTAAAATGGATTGCCCTGAGGATGGGAAAATTCCCCAAAACGTTGATAAAGGTGTTAGTGTAAAAATGTGATAATCATTTATCTATAATTTTATTTAATAAAACATAATATAAAATGGATGAAAATTGACTTCATATCCATAATTAAATTTATAATTTATTTATTGCCTTATTTGTAGCATTAATTATTTTTTAAAGAATCAATCTGAAATTCCTGATTTTTATACTGGTCTGTAAAATTTGAATTGATTTTTTTTATTCAACGGGATCAGAAAATTTTAAGTTTTACTTTTCTTATAATGCAATGTAGGGAGCGGAGTAGCTCAGTGGTAAGGCACTAAGTTACAATGCTCCCGGTCCCGGGTTCGAGACTGGCTGTGGCAGATAATTATTTATTCAATTGTCAGTCGTGGATCAACCCTGTGGGATCGGGAGACCCTCCTGGGGACCACCCAGCTTCTATAAAATGGGTACCCTTAATTGGGGGAAAACCTAGCGGTTGAACATGATCTTGGCCAAATCACCTCCTTGCACAACCGTTGGCCTAGAGACAGTATGGTCCTTAACAAGTACTGAACCCAAGACCCTTTATGGGTTGTAGTGGTACAGGTTTTTTTTTTTTTTTTAATGCAATGAATGGTGTTATGAAATATTTTAGTAATTGATAAAAGCCACAATGATGATGATCTTCTGAAAATTGTTAAATAGATAATGGAAAAAAGTTAATCTTTTATATGTTTCATAATTGTGAAATATTAATTTTTTTTTTCTTTCGCCTTGAAAAATAAGCCAGTAGAATAAATATAATTATTATTTCCTTAATATTAGTGCTTTTATAACTATCTAAATGGGATGCTTTTATTCATGATATAAGCAGTTCTTTGATTTATGAATGGAGAATTGTGGTTTATATAATAAATTGATGAAAAGTAATTTTTAGTTTTAAAATTATTAGTGTATGTTAATAAATTATTTTTGAAAATTCAAAACACTGTTGTTGATAAAACTCAATCCAATACTGAGTGTGAACTGAGCTTAATATGAACTGGAGCTCAATTCTAACAAGTGCCGGTCCTTAATACCCACTCTTGACTTTTTCTTTAGTCTTTTTGCATCAGGCAATACTATAGCCGACTTTATCATGAAGCTCCACCATTAGACTCGAAATCACAGTATATGTTATTCCACCGAAGTGTAAACAACATACTTTTTCATAGCGTTAAACATGTTGAATTTTGTGCCAAAAAAAGAGTATTTGCGGGGAATTTTACTGCATTCCTTTTTTAAAAAAAAATCTGCATCTGAAGCACATAGAATTCTTGTGGAGACTTACGGCGACCATGCTCTGTTGGAAACAACATGCAGAGATTGGTTTAGACGCTTTAAAAATAATGATTTTAATATTGAAGAATTGGAGGCATTACTCGATGAAGACCCAAGTCAGACGCAAAATGAACTTGCAGAATCATTAGGAGTTGATTACACAACAGTTTCCAAACGTTTAAAAGCATTAGGAATGATTCAAAAGCAAGGAAATTGGGTGCCGTACGAATTAAAGCCGAGAGATGTTGAACGGCGTTTTTTTCACAGTGAACAGCTGCTCCAACGGCAGAAAAGGAAAGGTTTTTTTCATCGTATCTTGACTGGCGATGAAAAGTGGATACACTACGATAACCCGAAGCGTAAAAAATCGTGGGGTAAGCCCGGCCATGCATCAACATCGACGGCAAAGCCGAATATCCATGGTTCCAAGCTCATGCTCTGTATTTGGTGGGATCAGCTGGGTGTAGTGTATTATGAGCTCCTCAAACCCAACGAAACCATCACGGGAGATCGCTATCGACTACAATTAATGTGTTTGAGCCGAGCATTGAAGGGAAAACGGCCTCAATATGAGGAAAGACACGACAAAGTAATTTTGCAGCATGACAATGCTCGGTCACATGTTGCAAAACCAGTCAAAACCTACTTGGAAATACTTAAATGGGAAGTCCTACCCCACCCGCCATATTCACCGGACATTGCTCCTTCCGATTACCACTTGTTCCAATCGATGACTCATGGCCTGGCTGTGCAGCTCTTCCAATCTTATGAAGATGCCAAAAAATGGATCGATTCGTGATAACTTCAAAATATGAGTCGTTCTTTCGACATGGTATTCGTATGCTGCCAGAAAGATGGGAGAAAGTAGTGGTTAGCGATGGACAATATTTTCAATAAAATGTTCTTTACTAATTTTTTTAAATAAAGCATTTATTTTCACGAAAAAACAGCGAGAACTTATTCAAGTCCCTAATATATATATATATATATATATATATATATATATATATATATATATATATATATATATATATATATATATATATAAATCATATAGATAATATTAATTTAATATGATTTTTAAACTTCCATTCAAGAAATTCAAATAGGAATAATATGCAGTATCTGTAGGTTATTATTTTATTCATAAATTTGATTTTTTGTACTGCAGTTAGCCACTGGTCCTCCAGGTTGTAGGAACACCTACACAAACACACACACACCCAGTACACTATACTGCACACTACAGCACTCCGCACTGCTGACAAAGGCCATTTACAGTACACATCCTAGGGTCACCTTCCCTAGGTAGCCACCCTGGATGGGGGAGTGCGTCAGGGTACTCTGAGGAGACAGCCCTTCCACCTGACTAGGCGGTAGGCTAATAACTTGCCTGCCCGAACATTACTTATTACAGAAACCGAAACGAATAGAAGCCGGACTGACTCAGTGGTAAAGACTTTTGGACCTAAAATACGGACAAAAATTGCAACATGGAATGTGCGGACTATGTATGAATCTGGAAAGCTGGGTCAGGTGGAGAACAAAATGTTGAAATACAAACTGGAGATACTTGGCCTATGTGAGACAAGAACCATGAATTGGAATGTCTAGTCACTTTGTGCTTAAACTGGGACTTGGTGATTGGTGGGATAATTTTCCCACACAAACTATGCCATAAGGTTTCATGGATATATTTGTGATAACCTTATTTATTATTTAATGACAAGTTAATATTTTTTTTTCTGATAATATTTTTTTCTTCATAAATTATACAGTTTATTTGTACTTATAGATGATTATTTTTTCAGCTGTTACTCATATAGCTCTTGATTGGATTTCTGGTAATTGGTATTTTTTGGATGACTCAAGAGAGCTGATATTTGTCTGCAATTCAAACATGAAGCATTGTGTCATTGTCATCGATGTTTCCCTTAGTAAACCAAGGGGCATCACACTTGACCCAACAAAAGGGTATGATATTTCTCTAGAAAACTGTTTTTTTTTTCCTCTTTATTCCCATGATTATAGTTAGCTTCTTAATGGGATGGTACACTGTACCTACATATATTTAGTTTAACATATGTATAACATTATTAGTCATGAATAGGGAACCAATTTTCTTGTAAAATAAAAAGTTAAATATGTACATATATATGTAATTATATTTTCACAAATATATTACAAAATATAAGTATTATTTAAGAATAAAAATCCTAAATATTGATGAAAATTAAATATATATATATATATTTAATATATATATATATATATATATATATATATATATATATATATATTTAAGAAAGAAATCACAAAACTTATAAAAAAAATTAACATTTAAAGTTATGTAATTATTTTAAATGTTAAAATATATAAGGACCAGATTTATATGTGAAATAAATTTTCAAATATGTACATATGTATGTATTTATTTTTTGATAAATTAATGTGTATATAGAAAAAATAATTAATAAAATATAAAACTTTACCCCTCAAAAATATTCAAAATTACATACATTTTTAAATTTTCAAATGTAAAATTATGTCGATCTGAGACTAAAATATTTTTATATCTGCTGAACGAGCATTCCACGTCTACCAATGTAATATGCACCAATTTGAATGCTGCTCTCGTTAAGCTTGAGAGAAATTTCTTGTTTCAAATTTTTCCCATTCAGAATATCAGCAATACTTCTTATTCCTTCAAAATCAGGATTTTTTTCTATCACATCCTAGAGTTTTTGCCTTACTTTTTCCCTGCACCTGTAATGAATGCATAATTGAAAAAATAATTATGCAATAATAACCAAAGTACCTTCCAGCGATATTTTCCAATTGTTTAAAGATGTTTATTTTAACAATGCTGTCTCAGAGCGAGGCGTTCTGGGTTTCCAGTTGTGTAATTTTGTGTGGCAAAAAAAGAAAGTTTGAGAAAAAATATGCTAAATTTTGCACCTAGGTATTTTTTTTTTCATTATTTCTTTGGTATTTCCTATAGCTACTACGTTTACATCAGGTTTTTGAAAGAATGTCCTTTGAATTTTTGTGAAATTTTCACTGTAGAAAATGGTAGCTTCTTGCCTAGTATCCCATCATGTACCAATAGTTTGTGGTGGTAATGTTAACATTTTGCTCACAATGGCGTTTCAACATCTATTGTTTCGTCTTTACAGATCCATATTGGTCAATCTCAAATATAATCCCGAGTTTTAATTAGAGTTATGAATATAAGTCTGATAGGTAATTTTTTTTGTTTTATTTTTCTTTTTTTTCTGAGGTAATGTTTCAGATTCTTTTTCTTTTCCTTATTTTGCTGATGTAAATTTGTTGAAAGATGCTTTTACTTGAAATCATTGACTTGTTGCCACCTTTTCTCACAGCTATCACAAAACAAAACATCACTGTCTCTGCAAAAAGTTTCATTGTGAAATTGAGGGATTTATTGCGACACTAGGACTTTTGTTTTCAATTTGATTTTTGGATTTTTAACAATAAGTAAAGTAGGAAACTAGGATAGTCTTGGCTTGGAATGTGACAAAATCTGGAAAATAAAAAGAGAAATTATGCATTCATGGAAAATCAAATTAAAATATCTGGATCAGGCACACGGAGCGCTTTACTACCCCAAAATTCTCTGAATTTCTTGTTTATATGTTAAAATACTTTTGATATATAAAAACATTTTTTCTCAATTTTTTAAATTTTCAATATAAATTTTCTTTGTTGAATAAATATGGTCAAAAATATGTAATATCCTCCAAATATGTAAAATAAAAAATGCGTTATTTTCTTTTGAATTGTATGAAACATTAAATAAAATGATGAAGAAGGGTGTACATGGCTTTGAAAAAAATATGTAGATATATATATATATATATATATATATATATATATATATATATATATATAAATCTGGTCCCTTGTCTTGAATCTTACTGAAATAATACTCTCATTGAGGTTGTGGGCAGATATTAGGGAAAATATTAAAAAAAGATTGGTAATACCATCTTGGATTAATAGAAAAATAAGCAAATCATAGTAGAATGAAGAATATCTAAAAATGCAGGAAAGAAGGAAAACAGCTAAATTAGATGATTTAAATAATCTCAATGATAATAGTATTGCATATGTTCAAAGTATAAAGAAGGAAACATCTAAATTCCTTAAAAATAAAACTAAAGAATATCTTAAAAACAAAATCAGAGAAATTGAAACTAATAGTTCGATGGCAATATGATCAACTATTGCTGCCTACATACCTTCTTCCACCGATCCCCATGAAAACCCAATTCCACAAGGTCTATCTTAACACAATCCTGCATCATGGTCCTCCTCTCTGACATTAACATGTTGGTTAAGCACTAATTAACTTTTTAGGGATTCGTTCATTATTATTAAGCAAGTCATTGAAAAAGTTTTACATGTCCATTCCAACCATTACAATTATAATATATTGGGGTACATGCAGCGCCATTCCGCATTGTGTAGCTTTCTGAATTCTCCAATGGGTTCATCTTTATTTGGTCCAAATATTCTTTGCATTGCTCTATTTTTGGAACCTTGAAGTGTTGTTCTTCTTTTAACCTGGGAAGGGTAGTGCTGATAGAGGGGCAGGTTTAGGTAGCACTTTGTCAGTAAGGCAAAGTGACATTTTGCTTTTAATAAAACTAAATTATATAATTACAATGATAGGGCAATAGGTTTTAAAATAATACAAAATATGCACCTACAAAATTGGTTCTACAGTCTGAATACATGTGGACAGGTTTTCCTCTTCTTGATATCAAACATTAAAATGCAGCTAGAAAGGTAGAAGAATACTTTGTCTCTTGTTCTAAGTGAACCACTTTCGTGACTTTACATAGTGCGAACAGGCAAAGATATGATGTCTCAAGGGCAGCCTTGCATCTTAAGGACTTGGCCAATTGAAAGTCTGCTGGAAGTAAATAAGGATGCTTGGCATCATAAGGTAGTTGAGAAAAATGTAGACGACTATCCACCCTGACACAACCCCCTCCATCAATGAACAGGTAAAGTGATCGTATAGTAGTATTGCCAAGGTTGGGGTTTTCACTGGCTAACAAATCGTGCTAGCTTGGCTATCTATACCTGAAAATCTTGGAAGTGAAATGATGGAAGTTTCTGCAGGAACTTATGACGGATATTTGGAGAAAGGAAAGGTTACCTCCTGAATAGAAAAAGACTGTGATTTGTCCGATACATAAGAAAGGAGATGTATATACATGCAATAATTACAGAGGCATCTTACTCCTCCCATGGGCGTACAAAATCTTTTCTATTATTTTATTTAACAGGCTCCTTCCACATGCCGAACGGGAGCTGGGAAGATATTAGTCTGTGTTCCGAAAAGGTAAGTCAACTACCGATTCAATTTTCACTCCACGCATTGTGTTAGAGAAAGCAAAGGAATATCAGATTCCTACACATCACATGTTCATTGATTTCCAACAGGCATATGATTCTGTAAACAGAGTTGAGGTATACAAAGCAACAATGGACATGAATATCCCCTTAAAACTGGTTCATCTCATAAAGATGACGATGAAGGACAACATATGTTTTGTGAGGATGCATGATAAACTCTCGTGAGGATTTTTCACTGAAATGGGAGTCAGACGGAAGCCTTGCTTGTCTGGTATTTAACCTATCTCTCAAGAAGGCTATTAGAAATTAAGGTATTTAGACAACCAGGTTCTTGGATACACAGATGATGTGGATCTTGCGGTAATCATAGGTTTTGAGACACTGGAACAATCAGCATCAAGATTTGGTTTCATGGTAAATGTGGAAAAGACAAAATACATGTGCATCTTACCTACACATGAAGAGGAAGAGGGATATGTCTCGTTTGGAAAATATATATTTGAAAGAGTTCAATCCTTCATATACCTAGGAACCCAAGTTAACAGTCAAAATAATATGGAAGAAGAAATACAGAGACGAATACTTCTAGCAAACTGAAAATGTTTTGCTCTCCAAAAACAGGTGAAAATTAGTACGTTATGTAAGGATGCAAAAACAAGAATTTATAAGATGCATATTTGACCAGTCCATACCCACGGCTCATAGTGTTGGACAGTGATTAGAGCCCAGAAACAACTTTATGTTAACTTGACCCTTGGGTTAGAGAAAAAAACTGGCGTTTGAGTGTTGATACTGATCACATCTCCTTATATATCCATTAGTCAAGAAACAGTATAAGTTGTGGTTATAATTATTTTATTTATTTTTTTATCTTTGATTCAGATCTTCTTAAACTTCTACTACATTCTCCATACCTTTAAGCATTGATTGCTATCATAAAAATATTTATGTTTGCTGTGAACTGTTTAAATATTTTTTTCTGCTAGATGTCGGTGCTTCTTGTTTTATTTGTTTATTGCTATATTGTTGTTCCTATATTCCTAGTTTGTTCCTATATTTATTTATTCCTTGTTGTTTTATTGCTTAGTTGTAGTTCCTATTATTTTCTTAGTAAAATAAATAAATAAATAACAGATAATTTGATGTTCAATATAGTTTTGTCTTATTTTATTTGTTTGGCAGTGAATACAGTTCTGAACTTTGATGATAATTATTACTATTAAAAGCTGATACATGATATTTTTCGTGTAGCATTGTTTAGGTTTGAAATGTTTTGAATGTGTTTTCTTAGGTACATGTTCTACACTAAATGGGGTATGAGTAAACCACGGCTTGAAAGGGCCAACTTAGACGGAACTGACCAGAAGACTCTTGTTGATCAAAAGATAGTTTATCCTTATGGTCTTACAGTGGACTTCCCCCTTCAGCATGTCTACTGGGTTGATACGTACCTTGATTATATTGATAGAGTGGATTATGATGGTAACAATAGGAAGACTATCAAGAAAGGATATCCAGTCAGTAAATCCTTATTTGTTAATCACTATTATTTGTTTTCATGATTCATAGGTTTAATAATTATGGTCGAAGTACTGAACTATTATTCTCTTTATGTTTTTTAATCAGAGATTGAAATGTAATTGCTCATTTAGTTTGCCTGTATTTTTAAAGCTGCTCTCTAAATATCTATCCAAATTAGTGCCTTTAGACTTAAAAAAATTAAAGTAGAAAAAAATCATTGACTGCGCCATTTTGAAGTGCAAAATTTATAATTATGGAAAAAATTATTTTTTTATTCAAATTATGTTACTTTTAGAGTTTTGTTCATAATACATTAACATTTAATAAAGATAACTGTATATTTATGGCCCTTAGAGGTAAACTGCAGTATGTAATTTTAATCAACTTTTGAGTAGAGCAGTTTGAATATTGATTTCTTTATTTATTTTTTTTAACATAAATCTTTTTATACTTCGTAATAAATTATATTTCGGCTAATAAGGCACTTAGGCCAAATTGTATACATCATATATAGCCAGTTTGTACAATCCAACTAATAAGCTGAGTATATTAATGTAACTTTTGAAAAACAGTACCATGTCGACATAGTGGAGTTTACCTCTGAGGTCCAGTTTGGGCTATTTCATTGCATATTTAAAAAAAAAAATTCCAATATTTTAATTTTTTTTTTTATTTCATAAATATCTGGTTTCTGTTTATAGCTCATATGTGGTGGTGATATATAACTTTGAGATAATAATTTATAATTCTATTTAAACAGCAATTCTTTTCTTTTTAGAATAATTTGATAAAAATTTAAAATTTTGTTAAGTATATTAATTTACTATAAATGGTGTTTAAATAAACTATTTGGTTTGAGAGTATCGTTTGCCAAGATATGTTTAACAGGTATATTAATAATAAAAAAAGTTTACCTGGTTATATATGAAAAATACTAAGATCAAATATCTTCTTATTCTTAGATGATAGACAAATAACATCGACAGTTATTGTATAGAATGTTAGTCAGCCCGAGTTATCCCAATTTTTAGAAATTTTACAAGTTCCTCTAAATTAGTTTTTTGTAGGTATTAGGCTGAATGAGTAATCAGAGAATCATGCTAGGTGATTCTGCTGATGATGCTAGAATCACTCAGGCATAGTGAATTCAGGAGGAAAAAAATTATAAATAAAAAAAAGGACTGGCAGGATTAAATAGTATATTAATTAATAAAAGTAATTAGAGATATGATTTAATGGAATTAATTGGTATGAGATTTCTCTATGGAAGAAATTAGGTCAGTGGGAGATAGATGGGAAAAATAAAAGTTATCATTATTAAATGATAGTCCAAAAGAAAAGTTGAAAGAGCGGCGGAAGATGTATATGAATTTAATTTACACTGAAGTCCCAATTATCCAAAACCCGATAAACCAAATGTTCGGTTAATTGCATGCTTCACTCTGCTGGATTGGTGCTCCGGGACGTTGTCTAATGATTGTTTACAGTTAGGTTACAGTTAGTCTAATGATTGTTTACAGTTAGGTTACAGTTAGTCTAACAAAGGTTAGATTTGTTTTTTGTTCATACGTTTATATGGTATATCCAGTTTAATTTTTCTTCTCACAGTACTTTACAAACTCAATCATAAAATACATTATTTTACCATTTCAAAGCCTTCATTTTAACATTGATTGATAGACGGTAAATGAGTGTACTACCGAATTTAAGGAGCAGGTAGATGCTGTACACTCGTTTTATTGTGAAAATAGATTATTTTCGGATTATCTGAATTTTTGATTAACCGAAAGACCCTTGGTCCCATCAATTTCGGATAATCGGGGCTTTAGTGTATTAGGTAAAACTGGGAAGACCACTGAGGAAGTGGAGGATCCTAGATCCTAGAGAATAGAGGGAATGGCATATTGAGTTCATTTAAACGAAGGGTCTAACAAAACCTGAGGAGGATGATACACCACAGTATGCTGGAGAGAATGAGCATTAAAGGAAATTTGTAATTTATATTGCATTTAATTTAATATGTATAATAATACCAAACTGTATTTTGAATTGCTTATTTTTGAATTTTTGTGTTTTTAGATCTGAAGATGAATGTATAACATTCGAAACTAGTTTTCTATAAAAACAAAATTATAGAAGTGGCAAATAATTTATCAATCCCTAATGAAAAATATTGATGCGTTTTTTCACAATATCGGAATTTCTTACTTTTGATGGATACACTTTTATTTGTAGAATTTTTGGTGTCGTTATGTGAATCTTAACTGTTGGTGTTATTATGTGAAATTTATAAACTTTTGATTTTGGATTTTTATACTTAATTTTCAATTTCTTATTTTCTTAAGCAAATTTAATGTAATATATATTGTTTTGTATATTATATAAACTTTTGTAAATCAGTTTGTATTTTTTTATAAAGACAAATCTTTAATACTAATATTATAAGATCAGGTAGTGGTACACCCAGTTAACTGAATAGTAGAAGTGGTATGCAGCGACATTAAGTGTGGGATCCCCTTGCCTTGTTCAGACCAATGATGGTTTAAACCAGGGATACGTGAAGTCAACACATAAAAACAAATTACTAGCTTCAGACTGCACCGCATCCCTAATTCATTGTCTTATCAAACTTCATAAAGAGAGTAATAGTTTAAGACCATTAATAAATAATATAAATGTTCCTTGTGAAGCTCTGTCTAAGTTATTAAATTCTGCCTTAAATAATAATAACAATTTTGACGTTAAAAATGCAATTGAAATGAAAGAAATTCTAAAACAGATTTATTTAAGCACTGATGATTATGAAATACTAAGTCTAGACGCTCAATCACTTTTCACTAATATTCCGATAGATGATCGTTTAAAAATCCTAAAAGAGAATTGTGAAGAGATAAAAAACAATACAATGATCAAGAACAAAAATACCTGTTTAGAAGGAGTAAAATTATGCGCATAATATAATTATTTTAAATACAATAATAATTTTTATAAACAATTTTATGGATTGCCAATGGGGTGTTATGTCAGTCAATTCGAGGTAGGATATATCTCAACAAATTATTATTCACAAAAATTGAGAAAATAAACCTGTATTGATTAAAAAATATATAGATGATTTATTTTTAATAATGAGAGAGAAGAAATCAATATAATGAAATTTCAGAATTGTTTAATAGTTTCAATAACTGGATAAAATTCACAATAGAAAAAGCAGTTAATAATAAACTTAGTTTCCTTGATATAGAAATTTCCATGAAAAATAACAATTTACATATAAAATGGATAAAAAAGGATGTTTATGTCTATGGACAAAAAAAAATTAAATAATAATTAGAAGGATGAACAGTATTGACTTTCCAACAAATTATTTATGATGTTCATATCATAATATAATAATTCTGACAATCATATACAAGCAAACAAGGTAATTAATTTATCAAATGAGTGTTTTGTATGTAGATGTTATTAGGTTTTAATTTTATTTTGTTTATAATATTTATATGTTGTGTTGTTTAATTTTCAGAAAAATGTCCTTATGATGATGGCAGATCCCCGAAACGTCAGCATTATTATAATATTATGATAAACATAATAAATAATTTGTTGGAAAGCCAATGTTGCTCATCCATTTAATTAACAACATTCTTACTAAATTTGGATAAAAGAAAATAATAATTATAAAATAATTTTTGCATTTAAACATATTTAATTAATTATTTTTTCTGCTAGTGATTTTGACTGTTTTTAATTTTAAAAATATATAAAGAACAAATATGCTTTTTACACATTGAAATAAGTTGTTAAGGTTGTAATTTTATTGAAAGGAAATAATCTCTGGCTGCACCTGATTACTTTAAGTAGTAGTGGGGGATGCGCACCGATACCTCGTGGACAGGTAAAAGAGGTGGAAATAAATGTCCCGAGAGCTGCCAGCCATACTGGATTACAGGACTGACATCTTATGTCCCGAAAAACTTCAGGAAGAAGCTGGGAGGTATCCAGAAATAATTCTAAGACGTCAGTCAGCGCTCGATAACATAATCATCCCTGGTAAAATTGGGAGAATCAGATGAAAAGTCTACCAGCTGTTTTAGTCATACGTCTAATTAATCCTAATTGGCCAGTGGGACACTGGCTGTTTGTTTTATATGATTTCATTCAGACAGACAATTTAGTCTAAAATTGATTTGTTAAAATTAGTTTGGCTGGATGTTCTCCTTGTCTTTTTTTGTTGTAGTAATAAGATTTTTTAAAAGGAAAATATATTATTATTTTTTGTTTATTAAAGATTGTAAATTTTGTTAATTGTTTTAATTTTTTTTTGTCTCAATAGGGGAAAGATTATTTTGGGTTACATTAAATTTAACTTAAAACATTTACATTTAATCCTTAATGTTTTTTAATTGTCTAATTCCCCAATTTATTTTGTTTTTGTACAAATTCTCTTCTTTTTTTTTATTTTTTATTATTATTTGTAAAGGTGAAGTCAGAGGACAGAGTCAGGCCAATATAGGTAAGTAGACTGAACCCTGACCCTCCGCTATTGTTTTTTTTTTTTCAAACCATATTGATAACGGAGTTAATTGATACTGGTTTTCATTATTTCCAAAAAATAGCATGGTGCCCATAAAGGATTTTATTTTATCTACTTTTTTTCCTCTTTTTTCTAACCCATCCCTTCTCCATTGAGCGAGAGCATTTTCAAGAAACTTTCGAGTTACAATGTTTTGATTTATCTTTGTTTCTTGGGCATAAATAACATTGTTCTTCGTACACTAGTCATGTACTGACTTTTCGTGGATGCTTCCTGGGACATAGAATCTTCTTAATGACCATCATCCTCATTTTTCAGGCTTAATAATTATGATATTTATTGGTCATTGTATGTATTGTTACTAATACAAGTTCTTAAGAGTTTCATGAGCAAGTTTCTTGCTAAAGTGTCTTACCTATCTGTTCTTTGATTTAAATGTGAATTCATCCAGGAAGGATGTAACTTTATCGACAGAATATAAGGATTTATAACAATTAAATCAGTATTCTTCATAAATATTGATAGAGGCCATCTAGCATGTCGGCAGATCATTTTGAGTACAATATTCTCTACTGCTTTACTGATTGCATTATAATTTATGGTTATGTCAGGTTAGGATGGTTGGTAGAAGCTTTTTAGCTTACCGGGAAGTAAGAAGTCTTGATTTTCCTATCTCCTATATCTAGGTGGAATCAAAATCTTACCTTAATCCAATCCAATGTTGACTCCATCCTTTTATCCTCCCTATGAAGATCTAAAGGATACTAGTTGTTCTGAGCCTTTTTTACTGAGCTAATCATCTGTAAAAGATTCATTCCCAGATTCAAGGAAATACAATAAGCCTTAGACAAAGGAAATGACCTGGAAAGGATATGGACATTCATTTAAGAACTCACCATGTAAGATCTCTAACAAGCATAGAAGTGGAGGAAATGAGAGTGGACATCTTGGGATTAGTGGAGTAAGACAAAAGAGTTCAAAAAGGTAAGGCTGAACTGATGCACTCAGGAATAGCCCCTGGAAAGAGAACTAAAGAAGTGGGACATACAATGAAAGATCTCTTCAAGGGAAATTGAAGCTATAAAAAAAAAGAAAAGAGAAATTGGAATCAATAAACTCAAAATTATACCTCTCCAGAGAGTATTTTATTTAATAAAAGCAGCGTTACAGTGAATTTGAGCTCATACGTGATTGAAAGAACCACAGCTACAATAGGAATAATATTTGTAAAGGTCTGAGGTCTCACAGTAGAGAGATTACCTGTTGAAACAACTGTTAAAAATTTGTAGTCACCAGATTAAAGGTTAAATTCAGTAAAAATGTATTCTCCTGTGTTTCTAGCTTTTAGTAGAGCACTAGCTGGGTGGCTTATTGAGAAGGTACGAATTTGGTATAACATCTGTAGTTTGTTTTTGTTTTTTTTCCTGAACAACTTATTATAGATCTAGAGACCTGATACTTGACTATATAACACTTATCTGTGAACGATCATTGAGAAATCAGGTAAAATATTAAATATATAAAGATTCAAAATTCAAATGGCATCTTTTACCATTTATGCAGTTGATGTTTGATTGGAAGGAAGTTGTGTACTTTTATCTTCCAGTTCTACTACGTAGATTAGAGAGTTGGGCTATGACTGATAATTTGATGAGCTGTATTGCACCCATGAAAAATATCTGTGGGGAAGTACAACCCAGTGAAAAAATTATAGACACACTGTAAAATCACTGTTTCAAGGGTTAAAAAAAAAAATATTTTGTGATTCATGAAATAAGAAAAAAATTAACTCAGAAAATGGCTTGATCTGATAATCTTTTACAAATATACGTTAAAATAAACAAAGATGTTTTTATTTAGCTGCGACAGAATTATAGACGCACATTTTGTTTATGTTTTTTTGCAACTCCCAATGATTATTCAGTATTTGTTGTACAGTGATTATGTAAAGTGTTTATTCTGAGTTTATTTGAAGCTATTCAAATTATTTTAAAATGCCCAAAGGAAAGAGATTTTCAGATGAGGAGCGACGGTTGGTTGAAGAGCTCAGTGAGGAAGGAGTGAGCTTTCTAGAAATCGTCTGACGCATAAAACAATGTTTTTCATCGGTATCAAAGTTAATAAATAAGACTAGGTAAAGACAACGGAACAGAACGTAGCTCTTGAAGACCATCCTCTCTGACCAAAAGGGACAAGAGACACCTCCTGCGTGTTGCTTCAAACAGCTTTTCGACTGCAAAAGTCTTTGCAGAAAAGGCTGATGTTGATGTTTCTGTCTGCACTGCTCAGAAATTCCTTTAAAAAACAGAAAACATGGTCCAAAGAGAACTGAAATGTAAACCAGCTCTGAAACTCTATCACAATGTGCCAAATTTGCAGAAGCACTCATTTTGAAAATGAAGATTATTATTGACAGAAAGTAATTTTTTCATATGAAAAAAATTCAATTTAGAGGGCCCATACGGATATGCATATTGTTTTTATGATTTATTGAAAGAAGAAAAAATTTTTGTCACGGTTGTGGATTTTTAATAATTTGGGGGTGTATAGGATATAACACAATATTTCTTTTCTTCCTATAAAAATCAATTTGGAATATTATAAAAAGTTACTGGAAAAAGAAAAAAACTAGTTTCATTAATTTATGTTGAGGGACAATGCATCCATACACAGTACAAAAATTGGTTTTCACAGAACAATGTTGAAAAACTTAAATGGCCTGCACTCTCACCAGACCTCAGCATTATAGAAAATGTCTATGGGAAAATTGTCAAGAATGGTGTATCAAGATTGTAAGCTATATAACTCTGTCGACGAACTTAAAACTGCTGTCAACACTGCCCGGAATAAATTGCCTTAAGATTTTATTCAGAACTTGTACAAAACTATACCTAAAAGAATAAAATTTATTTTCATTCATTCAAAAGATTACTGAAAGTAATAAAACTGTGTGATAGCCCATGAAATATTAAAACTTTGTTTTTCATTGATTTTCCTCTGTGTCTATAAATTTGTCGCAGATGGAAATCGTTTATTTTTAGTATTTTTTCTCTTATTGACTACAAATTAAATGTTTGAAGGAATTTGATTTTAAGTGTTTTGAATATGTTGCATTATAAATATTTGTTTTTCAAGCCATGTTAGATAATAAACCAAAACAATTAGGGGTGTGTCTATAATTCTGTCACCGTTTGTATTAATAAAACAAAGAGGGTCCGAATCAGCATAGCAAAAATCAGGAATTGCAGATAACCACAATCAAAGAAAATGTTGAGAAAATGATACTCAAATGGTACAGAGTAGACAACAGACATGTCTCTTCGGTAGAAAGTCATTAAGATCCACAAAATCGAGTGGAATATTGATCAGCAGGAAAAAGACACAGGAGATAATTATAGGACAGATTGGGAGACAAAAAGGCCAAACCTAGGCAGAAATTAGACATTTCATTGGGAGCTGAGGAGTGCTGGCAGAATTGGGTCATTCATTGCTTTCAACCTCCCATTCTGAAAGCCATAATGAATGGTTACAATCAATGAAATTATTTATTATTATTATATTTGGCGCTACTGCCCCTGTAGGGTATGACCCTCATCACTGATTGCATGCCAGGCTGTTCTATCAGCCGCTCTCCATCCCTTCACTCCAAGTTGTCACAGGTCCGCTTCAACATCGTCTAACCATCTCATTCTAGGACGTCCACGTCTTCGGGTACCGCCTGGCTTTCCAAAAAGCAGCTTCCTTGGTATACAATTTTCTTCCATATGCTCCACATGCCCGAGCCACCTTAGCCTGCCCTTTTTTATTACACTTACTATATTGGGCTGATCATATAATATTCTCAAATCTTCATTCTTTCTAATTTTCCACTGTCCCTCAGAGTGGATTGGACCATATATGTTTCTGAGCATTTTTCTTCCCCAGGCACGTAGTCTTTTATCTATCTCCTTTGTCAGGGCCCATGTCTCACTGCCATAGGTGACTGTTGGGCGAATAATTGTCTTGTAGATGATAGCCTTGGCTCTCTGAGGAAGATCTTTGTAATTTACAACTTTATGAATTGCAAAAAAGCAATGATTTCCTGATGTAATTCTGGCCTCCATCTCTTTATATATTTCATTGTTTTCAGTGACCAGCGCTCCAAGATATTTGAAAGCTCTACAAGCTGGGAAGTTATGACCATTGATACTAATCGTATGCGGTTGCTTCTTGCTCCATCTCTTCTAACGCTGCGGCGAGTGCCTGCAGTGTTCTGGCTACCAGATGGACATCATCGCCATAGGCCAATACCTGTGTGTATCTGTCATAGATAGTGCCTCCAGGATTGGTTCTTATTCCTTGTACTGTTCCCTCCATGGAAAAATTAAAGAGAATTGCTGGCAGAGGATCTCCTTGCCTAAGTCCATTGTTGACTGGAAACTCCTGTCCCAATATGCCTTGTGATTTGATCCTGCATTTAGAATTGGTCATCCTCAAACGAACCAGACGTACTAACTTCTTGGAGACTCCAAAACTTATTAAATCTTGTAGAAGGTTTACCCTATTAATGCGGTCATAGGCTTGCTGGAAATCGATGAAGAGATGATGAAGAGTGACATCAAATTCATGCGCTTTTTCCAAAAGCTGTCTCAGGGCTAACACGCAGTCCGTTGTCGACCTTCCTTGTCTAATTCCGTTTGGTAATTTTCTCCATGTACGTCTTCAGTCTCTTACAAATCAAGGACGATAGAACTTTGTAGGCTACATTAAGTAGGGCTATGCCTCTGTAATTTTCGCACTCTAGTCTGTCTCTCTTCTTATGTATGGGGCATAAAAGAGCTGTAGTCCAATTCATCAGTATTTTTTTATTTATCCAGACATCGAAAATTACTTTGTACAGTTCGTCGAGTACTGCTCCTCCGCCATACTTCAGCAGTTCTTCTTGACCCCCAGAGCTTTATAATTCTTTATGCTGTGGAGTACTTCCCGAATCTCCTCCTTCTCAGATGGTGTTTCTATATCGTCATCAATGTCATTTTCTACTGTCCGATTCAGGCCGAAGTTCTGCTGTATTATATCTTCGTTAAACTCTTCTTCCTTGTTCTGTAGTCCTAGTAGTTCAGTAGCCCTGGAAATGTCTCGTCCATCTGTTCATGACATCGTCCCTGCCCATCAGAACATCGCATTTTTCGTCCTTCAGAAGATTATGTCGTGGTTTGTATCCCTGTCTGATCTGTTGTATTCCCCCAAAGAAACCTCGTATATCCTTATTTTCATATTGGCATTTTATGAGCTCATATTTCTCTCTTTCGTACTCTCTTCTTTTACATCGCCAAAGGACACTAGCCAATTTCCTCTTATTGCTATAAAGATAATAAGCCTACCTCGTCTTCTTTTTCAGGTAGTCCATCCTGGCTTCATTTCTTTCCTGTATTAATCTGATGCAGTCCTCATCGAACCACTCTGTCCTTTCTTGTTTCTGTCGATAGCCGAGAACCTCCTCAGTAGCTGATCTTATTATTGTTTCTATGTTTGGGCCATCTGGTACTGGCATCCGTACCATCACGATATTCAGAGATTTTCTTGTTGATACTATCCTTATATGCTTGCCTAACTTCTTCATTCTTGAGTTTAATGACATTGTACGGGATAATCTTTTCTCTGGTTTCTCTACTGGGGTTCGCTATTTTTTTTTTTTTTTGTTTGTATTTGATGATGCTGAGGAAGTGGTCTGAGTTGCAATCGGCTCCTCTATACACTCGGACATCTCTAATATGTGTTGCATGTCTATAATCCACTACTACGTGGTCAATTTGGTTTCTTGCCTGTCCGTCCGGGGAAACCCATGTTTCCTTATGTATGTTCTTGTGAGGGAAATGTGTGGGGCTAATTGACAGCCCTCTTCCAATTGCGAAATCAACTAGTCTTCGACCGTTCTCGTTGGATTCTTGGTGTCTACTGCGACTACCTACTGTTGGTTTGAAGTCTTCCTGAAAGCCTATTTCACATTCAAATCCCCTAAGACTATCTTAGTATCATATCTGGGCAGGCCATCATAAATTCTTTCCAAAGCACCATAGAAATTATCTTTGTCTTCTTCCTCACTCTCTTCTATTGGAGCATGTACATAAATCAGGGATGTGTTGCAAAACTGTCCTTTAATTCTCAGATAGCACAATCATTGAAATATTAACTATAAATTCTAAGTTAGAAATATAAACACACTAGTGGGTAGGTTAAAAGAACATAATCTTTCTAACATTTTTTAATGCATCAAAGTGCGATTTGTTGTGAATCTTCTGTTCTTGTATATAAGAGGTTATACAGTAATAAAAACATTGGTCTTTGTGTAATTTAAGGATTAGTTTTTTTTAAGTAAGTGATTTAAAAAGGATCTAATACATTTTAAAAAATATAACAATTGAAAAAAGAAATATATATATATATATATATATATATATATATATATATATATATATATATATACATACATACATATACATGTCCTTTGGCGATGTAAAAGAAGAGAGTACGAAAGAGAGAAATATGAGCTCATAAAATGCCAATATGAAAATAAGGATATGCGAGGTTTCTTTGGGGGAATATTGATTGCACAGTTAATATATACATTTTGTCTTCAATTTGTAATGCACTGTTTTTTAATGATGTTGATTTGATTGGTTTCGGAATATTAAATTGTTCAGCTATTTTTGTTGCCAATATCACATCACTATCCAGTTCTTTTAACAAGAGTAACTTTTTTTTTTTTTTTAAGCCATAGTTACTCGAGTGCAAAACTCCCAGTAATACCACTTTAAAACTTTTAAGCTCCACTTATAAAAACAATTTTTTAAAGAAAAATTAATAAAACTTTTTAATTATTTTACCGAAATAGATATTTCATGTTAAGAGTGCTGTTAAGACTAAATGTAAAGGAAGAAAAAGGGGATAGAGTCGTTATAGTAGGTTGTCGGTGAGGGTTACCAATATTTTTTTACTAAATATTCATACCTAGAATTAGTTCGTGTTAGCCAAAAATTTCACTCTACAGATGCCTAATATTGTTCGAGATTCATGTTAGCCAGATATTTCTTCAAAAATATGTCAGGAAATGAATTGTTTTTGATGGGGCTAAGAAATTAGTATGTATTATCCGCCATTTCACATTAACCGAGTTTGTGATAATGAGGGATTACTCTGTATATACGTATATGTGTGTGTGTATATATATATATATATATATATATATATATATATATATATATATATATTTTTTAATATACATATATATACAGAGTGTACAGGATAAGAACCAGGAAACTTCAGGGACTGATTCTGCACCTCAGGATCAACAAAAACGTTTGCATGAACTATGGTCGAATTCCCCACAGAAAAACAGAAAATTTAAGTTTCGTGTTTTTTTTAGTGTCTTTTTTATTGAATAGAAAGCGATCACTCTAAACCTATAGGCAATTAAGCTCCAACTGCACTATCGTAAAGTATTCAAAATTCCCTTTAAGAAATATAGTTTGTCTTAACTAAATCCATTGCAAGGGGGCTTTCGGGAGAGACTTAGAGCAAAAAGTTTTATTTTATTTTTAAAATCACACTTTACTTATGAATGTTTTTCTCAGCCTCCTGCTGGGCTACAGTTATCCTACTTTCAGGAAACTTCTCTTTCTATTAAGCTTTAATTTTGTATGAATGAAGTTGAGGATTAGTCTAGAATTGGCACCTAATTTGCTAAAAAGTGTGGTGTGGAATTTAGGTTTTCCTGACAAAGAAGTATTTTTAGAATGAAATTAATTAAATTTACTTTGTTTCTAGTGAATAAAATAACACCGAAATACATAATAAAAAGCTTCTTTGTGAAATAAAACAAAACTTAGCCAAAAAATATCTATTCATTAACCAAAGCAATGACATGCTCTTGCACTCATTAAACCAGCTTCTGCTGTGGCTTTATCCTCATGTTCGTGATATTTTTATTATTTTTGTTTTTATTAGTGTTGTGGTAAAATAATTTTCTTTTTTTAAATATTTAAGCATTATTCATTTTAATTTGTCTATGTTTATTTTATTTTTATGGACAGCTTGATTTCATATTTAATTTCATAATTGTTTTGTCTAATTTACAGATTTTTTTTTGGCAAAGTTTTGTTTTATTTCACAAAGAAACTTTTTATTCTGTATGTCCATATTATTTTATTGACTAGAAACAAATTTAATTTAATAAATTTCATTATCAAAACACCTTCTTTGTCGGTGTTACTTAAATTCCACTCCATACTATTTGGCAAATTAGGTGTCATTTCTAGATCAATCCAAAAAGAAACCTCAACTTCGTTTATACAAAATTGAAGCTTAATAGAAGGAGAAGATTTCTGTAAGGAGATATCTGTAGCCGAGCAGGAAGCTGAGAAAAAAATTCACAAGTGTGATTTTAAAAATAAAACTTTTCACTACTTCCTCCGAAAGTTCTTCTCCCTTACAATGGATTTAGTTAAGCCAAAGTAAATTTTTTAAAGGAAATTTTGTCTACTTTGCGATGGTGCAATTGAACTTAATTACCTTGAATAGTTTTTGAGTGATCTCTTCCTATCGAACAAAAATGTGACTTACTTAAAAAAAAAACCACAGAACTTAAATTTTCTGCTTTTCTGTGCTACATCGGACCATGGTCCATTTGAACTTTTTTGTTGCTCTTGAGGTGCAGAATCAACCCCTGAAGTTTCCTGGTTCTTGTACTATGCACTCTCTATAAATACATACAACGTACATATATAAATGTTTGAAATTTTAAAATTGAAAATATTGAAGATTTGAAGTTTGAAATATTTTCATCATCTAGAATTCAGGTTTATTTTTCTGGAGCTGAGATAACAAATATCTAATGATATGTTTATTTAAATTCTAGGTACAGAACTTATTCGATGTAACAGTGTTTGAAAACAATCTCTTTGCTACTTCATGGAGAAAGTATTGTGTTATTCGTGTTAATAAATTTGATCCCAGTGACTTCGAGATTCTTCATAACTACAGTCGTCCATTTTCTATACATGTTTTCCATAGGCAAAGACAGCCAGAGGGTATGATGAATATTGATTTAAAACTATAATAAATATTTATATTAGTAACTTAGTAAGAACAGTTGTTTTTTTTTTTCTATAAATCGTTCATATGAAATGCTTGTTACTCATTTCCAAATATAAAAAAAAATAATTTTATACTGAAAAAATTATTTAATGACTATCCTCCATATTATAGCTATATTCTCAAGGCCCTATCTTTTGATTAGATTTACTCTCTTTAGAATTAATTAGGAAAATAAAAGAAATAACAATTTTGAAATATTGACTCCTCATTTCTATTCTATTTTTTATTTTATACAACAATGTACAATTTATAGGGAGGGGGGAGTGCATGATAGGGGGGTTTGGCCCACTGACTAACTACTGGCAGAATGGAATGGGCAAAATTGTACCATTTCAATCAGTAATCAGTCCAGCTGGAGAACAGCCGAAGTAAGTTACATTCCAAAATTTTTCGGTCTAAAATCATTTCTCATGAAAACTTTGGAAAAATAATTATACCATGCAAGAGAGGAGGGTTCTCAAAATGGATCTAAGACAAGCCAGGCTGTTGTTCAGAACTCTTGGAGAATGTTCATAGGTATGATGTCAGACTTAAGAAACATCCATGGGGTTTCTAACAGAAATCAACCTCAGAAGGAAAACCTTTGTGTATTTACTAACAAGAAAAATAGAGCAAACTATCCAGTATGAATGGAGAGACTGCATGAAATTCTGCACTGAGATTAACCTTTCATAAGGCACTGGTAAGTATAGCTACCACCAGTTTCTTATGAGACACAAGTGTGTCTCATAAGAAACTGTGTATCGGAACTTTTTTCACTTAAAATCAATCTTCCTGTTTTAGAAGAAAACTAGATAGTGGTAGTCTGGATAGGTGAAGCGGGTGGGGGTTATACACAGTAAGTGGTTAATCATACAATCAGTGCCCGTCAACGTCCAAGTTTTTTTTTGGAAGATTATTCAAATTATTGTTTGAAAGATTTTATCTTGGGAACTAGATGATGTATATGTTTCTACTACTACTCAAATTAGAGCTGTTAAATGAACCATAAAGTAGTTTATAATGATTATCTTTGTTGGAAGACCTATGATATTTGCCAAAATAAATTATCAAATTTGTGATTTCTCGTTTTTTTTTAACTGTATTTTTTTGAATGACATTATCTGGAGAACTAATGAAAATAAAGAACTCTATTACAGCTCAAATTTTAGCACATTTAATGTCCTTTAAAAAAGGTTATTATAATATTTTTGCGTGGTTCGTATTTTTCAAGATATTGAGCATGGAATGAAAATTTTATGTTTTTTCTTGAAACATAAAGCATTTTTCTTAAAATCCTGCAATTTTTAAAGGTACCGGCTTTGGCCGACAAGGCTTATTTTACTTTGAATGTCCTACACATTCGTAATTAATATTCAAACCTTCTCCTAAAATGAGCACCCAATTTCAGCCCTTGCTCCAGTTGGCTATATTTATGTTTAATTAGGATGTGGTTTTAAGTATGAGCCTGGATTAAGATTTATTACTATAATTGTATATTTGTTTACGAGAGGTCCGGTCTTATAAATCCTCAGATACAGAATAAAGAATATTAAAAAAGAATGTACATATTATATTATAATTACTAGCAAATAAATTGTTGCACTAATATAAGCTCGTTAATGTAATTAAACTAAATTATGTCGATCAAGCTAATAACTATTGCGTTTATGAATGCTCATTGATGAGGAAGAATACTGTCAGCGCTTACGTCCATCCCACTACACTGCTAATTAAGTCCATTTTCTAAGGAACCATTTAGAATATTTTAAAAAGTGACTATTGGTTTTTAAAGAAGAATAAGTGCTCCACATGTTTTATTTGAAGACTTTTTCATTATTGTTGGCCGTTTAATAGCCACTGGTCTTGAAATTTAAACTTTCGTGTGAACGACTTGAAAAAATTGACTTTAAGGGTGTTTTTTAATGTTCAAGCCAATTATTTTTTAAAATTATTCTATGTCTCTTGATCCTCTGACTATTCAGCTTTGAAACAAAGTCAATTATGGTGAAATTAAGCCAAATGCAGAATGACATTGACTAAAAAAACTAAATAAAGTCAAAGTCCACCATCTTAGGACGCCAAGATGTGCCCACTTTTTTTTCTGGGAACATTGGTTTTTATTTTAATCATTAGTCACAAGGAACATAAGGATGTGCAATTTGTAGTGATGGGGGGATGCCCGATTGGGGGGTCTGGCCCACAGACTAAGTGACTATACTGTTGGCCACCACTCATTACTTTCTGCCAGCAATGTGTGGTTTTTTAATATGGGGTTGGTTCCTACGCTGGTTTATAACCTTCAAAATGAGAGTCTGCTAAGGCTTCCAGGGTCTTTCCCTTTGTCATTTAGCATACTCAGTTTTGTCTGATGCAACTATAATAATTTTTTTTATCCAGCATGTAGCGGATATATTGTAGACTTTATGGCAGAATTTTGGTTGTTTGTATAAGCATCTATCTCAGCAATCGTCAGTGATGTATTAAAACATTCCTGATGGGAGATATTTCCAACAGATTTGGAACAGTACTCGATTTTTTCTGTGAGCTACATGTAATTGGAAACCCAATCAGAAAGTTTTGAATTCCTGCATGGTCGTTCGCCATTGTTGTGCCCAGATTGGTTATATCTAATATATATGTGATCTGAGCATGATTATTAAGAACGTGCCAGTTCACTTTCCTTATACTGACGCTTTGTGTTGCTAAGATCATATAAATGACCTATCAAACATAGGTTCCAAAAGTGAACACATCTCTGGTTGGTATTGGTTTTCCTCGAGAGCTATTGTACACATTATTGTCCACAAGTCTCTTCAGATCCTCAGTTGGAAGTTTTGTTTCATAGGGTAGATAAACGAGATAATTTGGTGATTCCTACCCAGTTACCTTCTTCTAGGGCCCATTTGGTTGCTGTAAGATCCCTGGAACAAAGAGGCTGCAGCTTTAGTTTACTTTTATATTTAAGGCTGTTGGCACATTACATAAAAGGCTGTGGGATGCCTTAGCACAGAGAGAATTTCATAACCAGGCATACCCAATCCTTTTTCCTGCTATCTAATACGTAAAGCTCTTGAATAAATATTATCTGTAGGTAAGTCCACAAAGAGGAGAATACCTGCACTCTTCTCCTCTGGCTCTACTTTGCCACTATTTGCTCTTAAAAGTAAGATCTTACTAATTTCTGATGTTCTGTACACATTTTTTTTTTTTAAGATAAATTAATTCTAATTATTCATGACTCATTTGTTAAATTTTATTATTTTAATTTTATGATTTGTTAAATTATATTTGTTTAACACTTCTATAAAATTTATTATTTTTATTTTATTTTCAATTTTTTTCCCATTATATTATTAAATAATTGTTGAATTTTCATAATCAACTTTTTTTATTTTTATTTTAATTTTGAATATTTTATAACATGTGTGTGTTTATTTCAGCCATTTTATTTATTTTTCCACTTGTACTAACCATCCCTATTTTGTGATGGCCGTTCTTTGATTTTACCTGTAGCATTAATCAGTTATATTTCATTTAACTATTTACCAATAGCCATTTGATTTATTAATATTACCTATAAAACTGACTTTTTCTACCATACTACCATATATTTTTAAGCATTAACAATTGTAATTATATCATTTTGTAGTCACTCACCCTTGTAAAAGTTCAAATGGAGGATGTCAGCATATTTGCATTCCAGCTTGGAAAAATAATGTTGCCATTCCCAATTGCCTTTGTGAAGCTGGTTATAGGCTTGTCGGCAAATCAAAATGTACCCGTAAGTGGAAAACTTTATAATCTCTTTGTTATTAGCTTGATAGTTTATAGTATAAAGCATTGCCTTGGTTTAAGCTGTGAATGAAAGCACTACATGGAGCCATTGTGGACCCCTTGTGATACCTGTTGAATTTCATTTATGGTGCTAAATAAATATTGTAGGGCATGTGCCAAATGATATTTCAAAAGCTTCAACTGTATTATAAATTGTTTTTCATCTGTCCTGATGGATGATTTCATGAGCCTTGACAATGTTTTCTGGATTGATGGTGTTTAAGGACTTCCTGAATGTTGATCACACTTAAGAGACTCACTTATAGCCCACTTTAAAACACCAGAATTATTCATGATTCCTTTATTTGGTTAAAGCTTCATCTTGAACAGATACATTTTTTTTATTTATTTTTTTTATTTTTTACATATTCATATTAATTTTAACATTTTTATCTATCTTTATTTGTAGTTTTTTTTTCTTACCTATCTCATTCATTGTTAATATTTTTATTTATTTTAGAATTTACTATGATAGATTTACTGTTTTCCTTAAAACTAATACTTAAGCTATTTGGATGGACAGTTTTCCTTCAATGCTTTTGTGATTTCAAATTTGAGTCTATTTCAAATTTTTTTGTTCAGTTACAAGAACCAAGCTAGCGTGGGCACATGTCCTTTGTATTCAACATTCAGTGTTTAAGAGTGCATTTTATTTCAAAAAACCTCAATACAGTCCACTTCAAGATTCAACACAACACTATTATTTCATTTTAAGCCTTCCTATATTATATAAACCTCTTTCTCTTCACATGATTAATATATTACTACCCTGTCATGTGAACTTTCAATTCCTCTTAACTCACTTTAATGAGTTCCTACAACAATTTCTCAATTATTTCTATCATATCATTGCCGTTTCAGAAGTCTGGCTTAAGCCAAATATTCTCTCTTCTTCTATTCTCACTCTATTTCCATACTTCATTTCTTGGAAAAAAAATATATCTGCAGGCTGATTTCATCTTGTTGCCACGTATTCCAATGCTTTTTTACAGTCAATGAAACCCCCCTGTGTGGCTGAATTTGGGCATATTATCTTCATTTCTATTGTCTTATTTAATTACCGACTCATCTCGATTTACTAATTCAACTTCCATTTCATCAGAAAGTTCCTCACTATTGTCACTCGCAAGCCACTCTTTGAGTTCTTCAACAGTGTCCCCTTGTTTATAGCTGGGTATGCCAAATAACAAATGCAATAAAGTTTGATTATCTTCATCATAAATATCACAGTCAGGTTCTTTGTTACCTTCTCCTCTTCTCTGCCACTCTGTTTTTAAATTTTTCACTATGATTTTTTTGT
The DNA here is from genome assembly GCA_948150685.1 of Rhaphigaster nebulosa. Classification (NCBI taxonomy): domain Eukaryota; kingdom Metazoa; phylum Arthropoda; class Insecta; order Hemiptera; family Pentatomidae; genus Rhaphigaster; species Rhaphigaster nebulosa. The sequence continues at coordinate 13,788,989 of OX411307.1, forward strand.
ATAGTTTCTATTGTTATTTCTGTCCAGGCATTATACCTACAAATATTACAATGTTTTTATAATTTAGATAGGATCTTTAGAAAACTAAAAAAAAAAAAATCGTGATAATGACCTCGGATTATCGGAGCTTGGGTTGCCACAAATGAAGAATAGCACATGTGATGTTAACTTATGGATTGTTGTTAATATTTTTATACTGTTTTCCATCTGGTGCTTAGAATTATCGAATGCCTGGAGCATACTTCTCAGGTGTGGCTAATTCATTCTTTTTTCGAGTTCCACTATGATGAGGCTGCAGATTATTTATGCTTACTCCTGAGTTGTTGGAGTACCATCCTGGCTTCTTATTACTACTACCTGGAGCGCCCTAGAGGTTATAGCATCACTGCAAGATCGGAGTCTAACCAGTTCAATAGGAGCACTCTATTTTTTTATTTTAAATTCCATTTGTTTCCTAGATGTCCTGTTAGTTGTCTTTGGCCTTTTTCTTTCTTACCGAGGGGTATCTGACACCTGTACTATAAGGATAGATATATTTATAATGTTTTCTTGAATCTTTATATCTTTAGTAGAGTGGGATCAGTATTTTCTAAGCCTGACCACCGCTGACGAAAACTTAGTAACAATTATTTAGGTTTCTGAGCACAAACATTCTTGCCTTGCCGGTTCGCAATATTCCATGGCCTTTCTCAGTTACTTCAGACACTCTTGTCCTGGTTAAAAATAATTGTTATTTAGTTATGCCTTTGTGCTAGGACTACTATCTACAAGAGATTAGTTGTAGAAATAGCTTCTTGAAGCTTACATATTCTGTGGGTAACAGCTTTATCCTTATTGACAAGAAACAATGGATTCGACAGTGATAATAGTTGCATTTCTCGTTACATGGTTATGCTGTTAATTGTGTTTAACCGGTTAGTCATTGTGAGTCTCAAATGTTTTCCATTTAGTATATGTATTCCATTCCTGTTAGTTAAATGGGACTGGTGATATCTGAAGGATATCACTACCCTGGAACTCAGCATAAATGAGAAGGAACCATATAACCGTGTATCTTAGCTTGTTGGTAGCCAATATAGCACTTAGCATTCCTCCCGATTTGTTTACTTCTGCATGGTCTAAATCTTGAGCCTGTAAGTATCATTGTCCCTGTCTGACATAGCATCCATAATCTGTTTTAAGTGTGCCCACTGCTGCTAAATTGTTTTTCAATAAAATGTATAAAACATTTAAATTATTATTTAGAAATAAAAGCAGATTTGTTTGAAAATACAGTGAACCCTCGTTATAACACTGGATCGGATATTATGCGGGGTCTATCCCTTATCCCAATCTCTGATTATCTTGTCTTAAAACAAGATGATAATATTATAATTTTTATTTTTCACTCTGCTTTCCCATCACTAGTCAAGGTCAAATTCTATATTATATTTGATGATTTTTGTTTAGGGCCATTCACATCATGAAAGATACATCCTAATTTAAGTTAAAATCTCAATCCAATTATTATTTGCTTCTAGGAAAAAGAGTTAGAGGATAGAATTTAAGAGCCTGATGTATGTATACTAGAATTACTGTTGTTACTTTTGGCCGAAGAAAAAGATGTGACTCATTTTTTAAAATCTCTTGATCTAAAAGAAACAATTTACAGGATTAGTTCCGCTTGGGATTCAATTACGACATTAACAATTAATAACTGTTTGAAAAATATCTTCAAAGAAGTATTGACAAAACTAAATGATATATCTGATAATGTTAGGAGATCATATTCAAGTGAGTGCGCTTAGTACCATCCTTGGTGAACCTGAATTGAATGAATTAATGGACAGCAATAGTCTCTAATGAAAAGCCATATGACATTCTTACTGAAATGGATATTGTAAATTCTGTGGTACCTATAGAACAACCAATTAAAGAGGTAGACAATGAAGAAGATATTGGACCTACAAGAACGCCTACTGCTAAAAAGCGTTTTCTGCAATCAGTATCTTTTTTGGCTTGGATGGAGGGGCTCTATTGAGCCCGTAAAATTGCTGCAAGTTGCTTCCATTAAACCAATAATTATGAAGGCAAAGCATTATCCTTGCCTCTTGATTTTTTTTTTTTTTTCAAGGCTTTCAATTATTGTCATTATCTCACATTTTCAAATTTTATTTATCTTTATATTTAACCTCTAGTATTTAAAAAACTCAATTATTTTACTGATTTTGCCAACAGCTCATGATACTTCAGAATTTTTATTGTACGCCAAGAGTCAATCTGGTATGATAAAGGGTATCCCATTGAGTCCAAGGTCTCGCCGAGAAGAGGTAATTCCTCCCATCATGGATCTTATCCGACCATCTTCCATCAGTTATGATGTTAAAACACAAACCGTCTATTTTGCTGATCATGTTAAGTAAGATGTAATTTTGTGTATTATTAATTTGAAGAACCTTTTAAAAGGTTATAATGTTTACTTAATTTAAATTTATTTATTAAGTGTTTAAGTTAATCATAATTAAAACATGCCCTATGATGATTTTAATAACATCATTTTTATTATCTTGTGCTTTTTAAAATTTATATTTTAGGAATTTTTATAGTACATTTAGGATTCATTAAGTCTAATACCAATTGTACTTTAGTAATAGAAATATATTGTACTTCGGAAATTGATTGGGAATTAAGTGTTTTTGATATATATATATATATATATATATATATATATATATATATATATATATATATATATATATATATATATATACACATACTGTATATCTATTAATTAACACTTAATTCCCAATCATTTTCTGTAGTTCAATATATTTCTATTACTAAAGTACAATTGGTATTAGACTTAATGCATCCTAAATGTAATATAAAAATTCCTAAAATATAAACATATATATTAATATAATATATTAATACTGGTAAGTGCCTGGCCTGGTGTACCGGAGCTCAACAGATAACCGCCCTGTATGCTACAATAAAAAACAGCTTAAGAAAACTGTGTATGACCTACAACCCGATTTAAAGTTTTAAATCTTTAGTACATATATATATATATATATATATATATATATATATATATATATATATATATATATATATATGTATGTATTAATTTTAGGAAGGGTAGTAAAAGTAGTATAAGTCAGAGAATGATAAGTTTTACACTACGTAAAACTACTTTCTTTTGAATATTTGGCGACTCCAGCTGAAAATATCCACAGGTTCTGGACTAGGGGTGATGATTTTTGTGGAGAAAAATGGTTATTGGTTATTCTGATTATATTACCTTCAATTAAAACCGATGCAAATAAGCGGTTTATGGAAAACCCGTGGGAAAAAACGGTTATTTTAAATGTAATAGCTTCCATGAAAACATTTATTGAATGATATAAATAATAACTCACACAGCTTCTTCTTCTTCACGTTCTTATTGTGGTACTGTGAATGAGACGTATCGTATAGCTTGTTTTGTTTTTTTCTACTTCATTTATAATAACATTGGCAATCTTTTCTAAATTTGAAACACTGTCATAATTTAGAAAAACCTAACTCAATCGACAGTTGTAATTACTGAACAAATGAAAAATATATGAATAAAAGTGTAATTACAAAATTTCGTGTAAAAGACTACAAGTACAATTACAAGTACTCGAGTAAAAGTCCAGTTAGTGAACTTTTATGATAAATGATTTTTGCCTGGTGAAAAAACAATATATCGGAACTAAACAAATTTATCCATCAAATTGCAGTCAAATAAGGTATTGAATGTTTGCTTGGTGAAAAAATGAACGTGAAAATGAAAGTGAATGTGAAATGTGAATCTTTGGCAATTTTGTACTTAGAGACTTTTGCTTGAACTGAATATAGATATATTGTCTATGACTTCATCTATTGAACAAGACAGTATTCTTTTGAATTCAAAACTAACTGAAAGTAGTCAGTGTTGCCAACCTAAATAATGAAAATGTGTGGAGTTAATTTGGAATGCTTTCTGAAATTGTGTTGAAACAAATTGTTTCAATCATTGCCGAGTATACTGAGGGATGTAGCATCAGGACAGTTGTCTGTGTCAGTCAATGTAATTGAGTTTTATTTTTGAGAGAAAATAAGTATGAGCTTATTCTGTGAAATAAATTGTCCTTACAACATAAAGCTAAAATCTTTGTAAAACAAATGAAAACTACTTCTAGCTAAGGGGACCTCTAGGAGGCACGGAGTCCATAGACAGTTGCCTACATTGCCCTTTGTTAATCCGGCTCTGAGACAGGGAGGAGTATAAATGAAACTGTAAAGGTATAATAGAGTTACAAAAGATGATAAATAAATAAAATATGTATGAAGTCCTGACAGTTATTGAGAAAAAAATGGTGCTGAGTCCTAATGTGAATGCTACCAAGTGACAGGTACATGAATTAAGAAGATTAAAAAAAGAAGGGTAAGGTTGTTATCCAAACTATCTATAGTCTGTTCGCTAAGAGAATACCTCTGAATAGTGGGGTACGACAAGAACAAACGATATAAAGTACACACAAATTCTAGATGAAATTGTAGTAACTGCCTCCTATAATTGTAAAAAAAAATCTTTATTTTTTCAAAGTTAAAATTTACAAACATTAAGACACTATTATAAACTTAATAAAAATAATAACACTAAACACTGACTTAATATGACAACTGCTGAGATTGACTAATGACTAACGTATGTGAGAACAAGACTTAGAGTACGAGACTGATGTGTGGGAGTAGGGGACTGGGATACATAGGTTAATGTATGCTGAATCAGCTTTCAAGGAATATGGTGCAGCTGGGATGCAGGTGGCTCCTTGACTCTTCCGTCCTTGTTGAAGTGAAGTCCACTGAACTTAAAGTTAAAGAATTTAGGATGATTGTCTGTTTTGTAGATACTGAAGCCAGGCTCTAGCTCTGCCATCAAAGTGTGCTGGTGGTTCAGGTTGGGAACTCTGGAGATCATTTATGATTATGGTGTATCTTTGGGAACACAATAACTTAAGTTTATGATATTGACAATAAATATGATAAAATAAAAGATATGCACATATTACATAAAATACATAAGAAATAAATTCAGTAGTAGTTATACCATAGGATTCTAATATTTCTATTTCTATAGCACCTATATCTATTTGTTGAAGCTCATCAAAGGTTAAATTTGTATATAAAATGGACTTATTATTAATAATATAAGGTGATATTAAAGGGATATTTACATTTTCTTAATTTGGTAAAGGTACACTTATATTTACAAATTTTTCATTTTTGTTAAGGTTAAGGAGACTCTTAGATGGTAAATGATACAATTGAACATCATTTGTTGTGTTTGTTTAATGATATTGATGCTAAAAGCTAAATATTGGTGTAATACAGGCATAAGTTTGATCATAGGATTTGTTCTTATCCCTATTGGCTCACAATTGTTTAATTCTATATTTTTACATAATTCCAGAATACATTTATCCTTAATTTCTACAACATTTTTACAATAATAATGAGAATTGAATTTTATACAATTTCCATTATAGAATGAATTTTGATGTCTGATAATAAGTTGTTCTTATAATTTCAAGGTGATGACTTTTTCGTTTCTTTTTACTGGGTATGATAATGCATAATAAGAGGTTTTGAGTAATGTTTTTAAAGGGATTTTAATAAAATAATAAATTAGTCCTGAGTCTGATAATAAACAGAATTTAGAGCTAAGTAGCCAATTTAATTCTACATTTTGTGTTATTGGTTCACTGAAAGGGATTTTGAGTTGTTCTAGTTTGTTTGTTGTTAGTATGCTAGGATGGGCAATTCCTAATTTACATTGTTCTAATGATAATTCAATATCAGCTAATTGGCTATCAATTAAATTTAGAATTGCTAGTAGGTCATGATACATTAATTTAGTAAGAGCTATGTCTGCAAAATTATTTATTTTTCTCATATTATCTTTCTACGAATTCAAAATAATAACTTTTTTATTGAGTTTGGAGGTTAATTTCTTGTTTAATCGAAGTCCAGCATGTTCGTTATGCTCAATATGGTACATGCTCCTTTCTATTTTACCTAAGATGTCATCGTATTTTGCCTTATCATTGGCATCCATATTTCCAGTGAGCCAACAGATAGTGGTTCCGAGACCATTTATCAATCCTCTTTTGGGTCTGTTTGTTTTATGTATATTCATTATATGATTGATTTGTTCTAAAATTTTATTATATTTTTGTTCTAATACATTGTGGAGCATTTTATATTCTTTGTTAGTAGTTAATAAATTTATATTTGTTTTTAAGATTCTTACTTCTTCTGTGAGGTTAGTTAAATTTTTGTAATGCAAGAATGTATACCAATATTCTAGGATGTATGGCGAGTTAATTTGAACGATAGATGCTCCGGGTCCGTCAGATAGGTCTTATATCAGGAGGGTCTGCGTCTGGACTATAAGCAGGGTGATCAGATGATACTTGAAAAAGTTCATCGTCTAATTCGAAGTCGTTCTGGCTGACTCCTGTAACCTGTAACATTACAGTTTTCCGGTTCTTGAATTATTTTTTCAATGTCTTTCTGGAATATGTCATCAATGTTGCTATTATTATTAGGTTTAATTATGTCTGGTGATTTCTTTTTCTTAGGCTTTTTAGGTCTTTTTACCTGATCTGGATGAAGCTTTTTCTTTTTCTTTCTACCTTTATCTTGAAATTTTCCATTTATATGTTTTCCTTTTTGGTATTTCGTTGTTGTTCAATGAAAACATATTCAGGAATTTCTATATTCTCTCGTGTTTGGTTTGGTTTCCTTATTTTATTCTATATTATTTTTTGTTATTTTATGAAGTTGCTTAATTTTTTTATGATAATCGTGGACAAGATATTCTTGAATTTTGGGTGATTCATTGAATACATCACTAGCGATACCGAAGCTAATTTCGTTAGGGGTCATTTTGAGGTCTTGATTTAGGAAATTATTATAAGCTATAATTTTCTGTTCTAATTTATCTTCTTCTTTTTCTTCCTTATTTTTGATGTTTATTAATCTTAGAATTTCTAATAGGGACGAACTGGCTCTATTTAGGAGTCCTAGGGAATTTAAGTGATTCGGGATGGTGAAGTGATTTTCAATTTCCAGATATTTCATGAAATCTTTAAATAAATTGTTATCGAATTCTCTTCCATTATCACATAATATAATTTTTGGTTTAGGGAAATATACTAAGTATTTTTTCATGGCTTTCATGCTTTCTATTGCATTATAGTTTTTTGCATAATAAGCGAATATATTTTTAGAAAATGTATTAATAATTAAATAAATGTATTAATTGCTCCTGTGCAAGGTATCAATCATTAAATTGGAAAAAAATTTTTCTGGTGTTGGCATGATCTGAAATTTTTGTTTTATTGGTCTTCTGTCACATTTGCCTTGGCCACATGTATTGCATTTGTTTATAACGTCTGTGATATGATCTTTCATATTTTGACAGTAGAATTTGGTTTTTAAAGCTAAATATGTTTCGTTGATGCCTCTGTGGCATGGCTTCCCTATGTGGTAATCTAATATATGTGATTTTTGATCATTCAAGTCTTTTACATTGGGTACTAATTCATAATAATGCATTATCCTATTCATCGGGAATTTTCCTCTGATGAGGGAAGCTATTTTATTAAATAGTGTGCCATACCAGTTGTTTTCACTTTATATGGAATCTGACTTGATATTGGTGGGCAATATATAATATAATATAATATAGATTTGGTTTAAAGAATTGGATTAATTTTGATTCTATTTTTTCATCTTTCTCATGGTAAGGCCAAGTAAGCTCTACAGTGAATCTATGTTTATTATTAAGCAATATTTCAGATTTAATTTCATTAAATTAAATTATTATGACTTGATTTTTCTTGACATTTGCTGGTCTTGTCCTATCATCTACTATTATAATTCTATTATCTGATGATTCTTTTGAATGTTGCGTTGCAAGGGACGATCTATCATCTTGAGTTTCATCTGATGTATCGTTTCTTTCTTCGATTCCTATTTCTTGCATAAGTTCTATGATTTCCTGAGAATAGTTAAGGGGAGAGGTCTCAGTGTGGAAAATATCAAATTCTGGTTGTTCTGATTTTCTTTCATCCATCCACAGGATAATGGGATAAGTGATCCGCGACTTTATTCGCCTTTTCTTCAATGTATTTTATGTCATACTCAAAATCTTCAAGCAATAATTTCCATCTAATCAACTTCGCGTTCTGGGTTTTACATGTCTTTAAATATTCCAATGGTTTATGGTCCGAGTATATAAAGAACTTTCTTCCATATAAATAATCGCTAAACATTCCTTTTCAATTGTTGAGTAATTTTGTTCAGCTTTGTTCAACGTTCTTGATGCAAAGCACATGGGGAGTTCTTTATCTTCTCTTTATTGTACTAGACCAGCGCCGATCGTATAGTTGCTTGCATTTCTTGTGAGGTAGAAGTTTTTATTGAAATCAGGAATTTGTAAGATGGGGCTGCTACAAACAAGTTGTTTCAATTTTTCAAAAGCTTCTTTATATGATTCTGGTTGGATCCCTTTTTGTTCTCTCCGAAGACATTTAGTAAGTGGGGAAGCAATTTTCGCATAATTTGGTATCATTTTGCGGTAGAAACCTGTTAATCCCAGAAAACTCTTAATTTCTTTTTCAGTCTTGGGAAGTTTAAAATCTTTCTCTGCCTTTATTTTTTCTGGATTTGGTTCTATTCTCACTAATTATATGACCTAAGAAGAGTAATTCTCTCTTACAAAACTCAGTTTGGTCTAGTTGGACTTTTAAATTATGCTGTTCAAGTTTCATAAGTGTATTCTCTAAATGTTTCCAGTGATCATTATAACTTCCATGATACTGCCATCCATATAAACTAATGCTTTAACGGTGTCAGAAAAAATCATATTCATAGCGCACTGAAGGTTGTTGGAGCGTTGCACAATCCAAATCATATGCGTAGAAACTCAAAATGTCATTGGTCTGTAGAGATTGCAGTTTATGGTATAGAGTTTTCCTCTACTTTTATGTGGTGAAAACATGAGCAAAGGTCCACAGCTGTAAAGATTGTCGCTTTTCCTAGAAGGTCCTCGATGTTTGGGAGAGGATATTTATCTGGTGTAGTCTCACGATTTAGTTTCCGATAATCTATGACATCCGTATTTTTTTTTATCCAGAAGCATTGGTTTTTTTTGGGACTATCCAAACATGGGACTTGTATGGCGAGTTACTAAGTCTTATAATCTTGGATTCTAACATTTTTTCAATTCTTCTTTAATGTCATCCTTAAATTGGTTTGGGTACCTGTAATTTTTTGATTAGATGGGGTAATCTCCTTTGTTCGAATTTTATGCTCTAATAGATTAGTGGCTGATAATGGACCATTCGCTGTTTTGAATACCGTTGGATATTTTTGTAATAAATGTAAATATTTTTATTTATTGAGGGGTATGTGATTAGTCCTTATTAGATTTGGGATTTGTTTAATTAATTCATTGTTTTTTTTCTATCTGATCACAATGGGTTATCTCTACTTCTTATTTTTGTAAATAATAAAGAGGCAAGTAAATTGTTTCATTAACTTTACTTTCAATAATAACATTCTTGTCATATAAACCAGGATTAATTTTGATTTTGTCGTCTTCATAATTAATAAAGTTTAAACCTTGGTTTTGTTTTTTAACTTTATTTCTTCCTTCTTTTAAATCTAATTTTACCACTTCATCTTTCATGACAAATGGAAATTCAATATACTTAGTTTTTATAAAATTAGTTTCAAAGTCAATGTTGAATTTCATATTTCTCATAGTCCCCTTTCCGAGTAGTATTTCGAAATCTGGACTGAAGTCGAGAAGGTAAAATTTTATTTTTTCTGGACATTTAAGAAAGTTATTTTTACAAAATACAGATTTTGTTTCCGTTCCGATTTCTTCCCCGGCGGCTGTTTTTATAACAAAGCTTTCTTTATTTCTTTCAATGTTTGGAGGAACGATGTCAGGTCTAATATAATTTTTCCAAGATCCTCTGTCGATGAGCCATTTCCGGTTAGCATGATCTATAGCGTATGGTAAAGGGTTTGCATTAATCTTTGCGTATTTTGGTTGTACGGCAGGCATTGGTCTAAAAAAGAATTATCTCTGGAACTAATTTTTTCTAATTTTTCTTTCAATTCTTGGATTTATCTATCTCTCGGATCTTCTTGTTCTATCTGAAAGTTAGGCTTTTTTGGTTTACTACCAAAGGTGCTGACAGTTCTCATAGAGACTGTTTGGTCTTTATTGTTTTCATAATTATTTTTATTTTGATTCCTATACTGTCCCGAACCGTTGAAGTATCTCTGTTAATCTCTTCAGGGCCATTCTTTTTCTGCTATTTTGATTATTATTATTTCCAAATTTCTCACTCCTCAGTCTATACTGGGAATATTCACCTACCCGGACTCAAATTAGTCAAGGGCTAGGCTCGGTTTATGAAATATTTAAAACTTTTCTGACAATGCTTGCTGTCCCTAATAACACGAGCCTCTGTCCTTCCAGGATATAATCAGCAAGTCCCAATTCTTTGCAACTTTTAATCATCTCCTCTGGGACCAACCCAGTTACTGGAAATGATAAAGGGCAATACTTTGCCTTCTTTTAGGCAGTATAGTTGCTTCAGTTCTTCACAGAGCTGTTGATACTTTCTTATCTTCTCTCCAACCACCTTATGCATATTGTCATCACTGGGAACTACTATTTCAATTATTGTAGCCGTCTTTTCCACTTTTCGTAGAACCAGAATATCTGGTTTATTGTATGGCACTGTATGGTCTGTGATAATAGGCTGATCCCAATAAATAGAGGAAGCTTTATCAGTGAGAATAGACTGCAGAGTATGACGGTAATAAGGCTTTGATACCTTTATAAAGTTGTAACTTTTGCCAAGTTATTATGCCTTTTTAGATATTCCTTTCCTGCCAATATCGTACAGCCCGTTGTTTTATGCTGAATGGACTCTATCTCCACTTTACAAAGTCGGCATTTATCATATATGTTTTGTTTAAATTATTATTAACTTATTATAATTATTACAGTTTTGATAATTTTGTTGGGGTGAAGGTTCTTGTTGCCTTTGCTGCCAATCCTGTCTTTGGTTGTATGGATTATTTGGATGTTGCCAATTATCGAACCTTTGTTTGTAATTTTTATGTTTATCAAACTTTTTCTTATGATCAAAATGTTTCTTACGATGTTCTCCAGGGTGTCTCATGTTCCCTGTGCTAATCAAATCATCGAAAAGTAAATGGTTTTCATTTTGAATTAAGTTTCTCAAATCATCTACTGTTTTAAGTTTATCTGTTTTGGTCATAAGATAAGTTGTCATATGCTAGGGCATGTTTGTGAAAAAGTGGTATAATATATATTATATAAGCAAGAATGATTGTTTCTCTGTTTGCCGTATTTTGTATATGATGTCTAGAAATGATTAAAGTTTGTTTAATTCTCTTAATGAGTTATTAGGTTTGCAGACAATCTGGTAAACTTGTCTACAAACTGTGACAAATTTTAATAAATTGTGGTGATTCTCGTTAAAATTTGTAATATGATCATAGTCTGCTGATTTAATTTGAAAGTCTGTCATTTTATCTCTTAGATTTAAGTTTACTACTCTTGAAATTAATAATTCAATTAATTGGTCACCAGACATAAAATTACAAAGTTCAGAATTACTTGCAATTTATAGAGAGCGATGTTACGTGTTGATTCGATCTCTGGGGTAGAGAACGTCCTTGAGCTGGATACTGAGGCCAGTGACTCCTGCCAAGTTCGAATGTCTTCTGCGTCCGTGTATACTCGGGGTGAGTCCACATGTCAAGATTTGAAGGTTGAAAGAAGGTAATCCTAAGAAGGTATGCCTAATTCCAAATCTTCACAGGTGAGGAGCTTCGGGGCGATAGTTCCTAATCTCGAATTTGTGAAAAACACTTCTAGTTCGAAACTGCGATAATTATTTATGCAGTACCTGTTCGCAGGCGCCAATTATGGTAACTGCCTTCTATAACTAAAAAAAATCTTTATTTGTTCAAAGTTACAATTTACAAACATTAAGACACTATTATAAACTTAATAAAAATAATAACACTGAAGTGAACTTCATATGACAACAACTGAGATTGACTTATGACTAGCGCGTATGAGTACAAGACTGATGTGTGGGAGTAGGGATATATAGGTTAATTTATGCTGAATCAGCTTTCAAGGAATATCGTGCAGGTGGCTCCTTGACTTGATAATGACTAAATGGAGTAGAACAGGTTGTGAGCTATACAATATTATAGCGATGTCGGACTGAGATGATGGGATTTTTTAGATTGGTGTAGACATTGAGAATCTTGTAGGGGGATCTAAAGCCAAGGAATTGGATAGGGATAGTTGAGAGTTTGGATGTTTTAATGTTATCAGAAAGGATGGAGATTTAATAAAGGGATCTATAAAGAAAAATAGAGAGTGGTTGTGGAGGATTTAGTAATGTGCGTTTACACCAGAGATAAATCTACTAATACGACCTTTTTAACAATTTTTAATGATGTGTTCTGAAAAATGTCTATAGCATTTGCTAATTGCATTTAATTTTGTTTACACCGAATGTTAATAACATTTCACTATTGAATGGTGTATATAGGCATCAAAATGTAAATAATATTTTTGTTAGAAACCTATTTGCTGTTATTTACATTTGAATGCCTACTGTTTACACGGGTCAACAAACTGTTATTAACATTGTTAATAACATAACACTTTGATTGAAAGAGGAGAGATTGTCTGCAGACTCCCCTATATATATATATTTGCTCAATTCATAGAGATTTGTAAAATTTTAAATTGTAACTTTTATTTTATTTTTTATTTTTTCGACTCATTTCAAATTATATTTAAGAATTTACTTGTATAACGAAAAAGAAAGTCATTCCACTTTGACAGTAAATAATATCAAATTTGTGTTTACATTTAAGTCTATCGACAATGTTAATAAATAAGAAAGTAGAAAAGTAATAATAATAATAAATTTTTTTTATTTTAATAACAAAGAAAAGAAGAAGCTGAGGGAAGAGGGATCATAGTTATTTTGGACACCACCCATTCTTCTGCATATAATTAGAAATTATTTAAAGAAATGTAAATCTTTTAATAGGATTAATTAAATATATTTATTTGATATGTCTGAATATTTATTAATAGAATGAAACCCCATGGCACATTACTAGAAGTAACAAACCCAACATCGCGTAATTAATTCCTAGAAACAACTTACAAATTGCAACAATTTAACAATACAAAAATGTTAAATTTTTGCTAGTAACTTTCGGTGTAAACACACCTTTAAAGAAAGAGCTTTTATCTGATGATTTTTGCTATTATTAATAAGTTAATGAATGAGTTTAAGGGGGAAGAAGAATAATCTCCAAAAAATTTCTAATATCCCAAATGCCTTAACTCCCTCCAATGACCCCTGCCTCGGTTTAACTATTAAGGGTAAAATTAACAATTCACATCCTTTCCCCAACCTGCTTATTTCAAGATATCTTTATAATACTATATCCACTGACTGGTCGAAACAAACTTATTCTGACAGACTTTTAAACTGCCATTTCCAAAACATATCAAAAAATTAATGCAGCCAGAAGCCTTATCCGTCATTGCCTTTTCCCGTCTGTCTTCTATTACCAAGAGACTGACATACTCTGGATAAAAAAGGATCGTACTATCTATAGGCAAACAACTTAAGGATTTGTCAAGTCTGGAAGATTACGCTAAAGGAGAAGAAAAGCCTTCTCCCTCTAGATAATTTCATACAACTATCTTACGTAACATACTATCTTGAATGTTTTTTTTTTATATTTTGGTTTGTTTTACAATCTTTCAACCGCATGCACTGATTCGGAATTGATTGTCATTTCAATAACAAAAGGTTATTGTTAGACACATATGCTCTAAAAGGTTCTTCCTTAAGTTGTTTACCTATAATAGCTTCCTCCTTAATCACTCTAATGCATAAGGGGTGCAGTGCTTAGCTGTGTCTACTATATTTTTAAATTAGTTTTATTTAAATTGTAGTAAACTTATGCTATACTAGCATATAAATGAGAAAGCAAGCTCTGTCATTTTGAGGCCCTTGTTCACTATATAATTTAAATTGATCATTGGGAGTCTTATTCATGTTTTAATTGTAAGATACGATACTTTGTAGCTGTTATTAAAATAATGAAGCAGTTAATATTAAAGTAAAATCTTATCTATCCGGACTAACTGGGACCAAACTCAATCCGGATAATACAGGTAATAAGCGAACTGTTGTTGGTGGATACATCGATGTCAACATTCTTTGACACTCTAGTAAACCTTTCTTAAATTAAAAATCATTTTATTAACCTAATTTATTCTACAATCTTTGCAAGAACTGCACTTTAAATTAAACTAAAAAGAAAAATTTGGTGTATTTATATATAATTACGTTCTTGCTATCATAGTTAACAATTTTTATCTAATGTGAACATTAAATTTAAAAAATGTCCAAAAATCTGATTCGGTTAATCCAGAGTTCCGAATAAATGAGGTTTTACTTTAATTTAATTTTACTGAAATTCCTATTATTTGTTTACTCTTTTTTTTTTTAATTTGTTATATATCATATCTTTCATATGAAACACAGCTCCGTGTTATTTTAGGATTGGTAGACAAAGACTGGATGGAACAAAAAGTGAGACAATCCTTGAAGTTAACCATCCTGAAGGAATAGTGGTTGATTGGCTTGGTAGAAACATTTACTGGACTCAGGAAGGAAGAATTTCTGTCGCTAGTTTGAGCCAACCACGTCTTGTCAAAACACTAGTAAATGATCCAGATATGCAGTTTAAATCTATATGCCTACATGAGTCTCAAGCGTAAGAAAACATTTTTATTCTTGTTCAATGATAGGCCATAAAATTATATATCTTGATAACTATGATATTCAACGTTTTCACTTACAAAACAAAATATATTCTCTATAATTACGCTGCATCCTAGAATGTTTATAGTCCTAGGTGAATTGATTTTTGATTTAAAAACAAGGTAATAAAGCTGGCTGTACATTACTAGGAGGTCCGGTATGTATTATTTGACCGGTAGCTCTTTTCTTGTATGCTTATAATGTTCTTCCTTTGAATATTTGTGAGAGGGAAAAGGTGAGCCTAGAAGAAAATAGACTATCTTGATTGATAAGAAGATGTATATTCTGCACCAAATAAGATCCCTGAAGGGGCAATAATTGTTAGTGTGTTAATTCTTCAGTTGGTAAAAAAAGGGAGGTAGGTCTTATAGTATTATTAAACAAGGGCTTATCGGGGGGTACTGAAAGTTGTACCACTGAAGGTCCTATGCTGTCGTTCCTCTCAACTTCTTCGCTTGTGCCTTCGCTGTAAAAGTCAGTTTCTTATTAGTAGAACTAAGCCTCCCGTCCATGATAATGAGCTGGTTCCCAGATGATAGCAAGAGCTATGTGTTTGCCGGGCACAAGCATAGATCTCTTATCACAGAGCAGGTAACTAGCTAATGAAAGAGAAGGGGGGAGGCCAGTGACTGCCATGCAGGCAGAAGTGGGTTTAATCCGTATGCAGAAAACTAGCGGTCTCTTCCAATTTTAAACCAGCGATTTTTCTCATTAAGATTATTTTTTGTCATTAGTCTTGTAATGGTCATTGACCGGGAGCTGAGGCCAAAAACTACATAAAGTAGGATAGGTTCTTTTCTTGCCTCTAGTGAAATTAAAATTATATTAGTTAAATTTGAAATTAGTTAAATGAATGTGATATAGTTTCAAAAATAAATCATACAAATTGTGGACTACATCTATTGGTAGGAACAGATTTATAACACCCTCTGGTAGA
Source organism: Rhaphigaster nebulosa (assembly GCA_948150685.1). Classification (NCBI taxonomy): domain Eukaryota; kingdom Metazoa; phylum Arthropoda; class Insecta; order Hemiptera; family Pentatomidae; genus Rhaphigaster; species Rhaphigaster nebulosa. Next base: position 13,804,910 of record OX411307.1, read on the forward strand.
ATATATCCCACATATTGGGACACTAGTTTTATTACACCCTCTAGGAAAGTGTGGAATGTTTGTCTGGTGGAAAACGTATTTCAAGTAATATGATAAATAGATCAGAGGACCACTGTATCTAAATTGAATTGATTTATTGTGAAGAATGTGAATTATGAAAAGGCCAGTTGCTTATTAGAGATGAAAGGTTGATAAGAATAACTAGAATAATAATGCAAAAAAGATAAGATGAAATATGAATACTTACACATTGTTGCAGACTCACATAATGAAAGTTATTGTAGTTCACAGGTAGGAAATTAAGGAAGGTATAATACAAAGGATTTTAGGAGATAATGTGATAGTTAACTCACAAAGCTGGATTCTCGAATATCTTGAGTAGCAACCCACAGGGCAAGTAAACATGTAGATGCTGAATGTGATAAATACATAATAATTGAAAGGAACTAAGTACAAAGTAACATAAGATAAGTAAACCACTGATAACTGCACTAGCACGAAATTGAATAAAAGTTAATATGAAGAGACTTCAGTTAGAGAGAAAAAGGGGGCAGACTTGTGGGCTGGACAAAGACCTTACCCCGAAGGAGGTAAGTCCCCGACAGACGTAACAGCTCACCTGCCAGGAAGCGGGGTGGAGAGGGGGGCAAAAGCCTCTTAGATCAGTTTCTTGGCTGACTGGATATTTTCAAAATACTTTTGAAATCAATGATGAAGTGTTACTGGTGTTCAGTATTTACATGAAATATTATTTAGACCGAATTGAGGGCATTATATATTTAACACAAATGTTCAATCAATTTACGGCTACCTCACAGTAATTTGTTAATCATGTTGTTTTAAATCTAGAATAACAAAGCTTCTTCAAAAATAAGTTCCACAATTTGCACTTAAGGCAATACTCAGTTTGCACTTAATTAATTCATTTGCCAGGATTGAATTTTTAAGCAGAATCATAATTCCTCCTTTGCTTTAATCAATATTATATTTTGTAGAGCTTTGATTGACTTAACACTCCTCTATTGATTTATACTTAAGTATTTAGATAAGACTTAATTTGTTTTCCTTTTTATTTTAGTATGTCCCCAATATTCCATTATAGAATTCATAGTAAACTGCTGTGCAAAATGATTAAATCACACCTAAAAATACTAAACTACTTCATGAAATGTTTATTTACTTTTCCTAGTTGATACATACAACAGGATAATATAGTCGATTACAAAGGTCTAAGGTGTTGAGAATGAGCTTAATCTTATTCTACAAGCTAAAGAAAATTATCACTCTTAAATGACCCAATATTTACCAGGTGTGTAAATATGAAACCGAAAATTTTGATTGAATTTATGTATGTTTATTGCATAAAAATGTTCAAAAATATTGTATTCAAAATATTTTCCATCGCTAGCTATACATTTTTCCCATCTCTATGGCAATTTATGAATGCCATGCCAGAAAAGCTGTTTCTCTTTTGTGGCGAACCAGTCATCAAACCATTTTCGCATATTTTCATAAGAAGTGAAGCGCTGCTGAGCAAGTGCGTGTCCTATCGATGCAAATAAATAGTAGTTGGACGGAGCCAAGTCTGGTGAGTAAGCCACATGCGCTAATATTTCCCAAGTGAACTCCTCAATCGTTTCATTCAGTCATATTGCTGTGTGTGGATGGTGCATCATGAAGCAAAATCACTTTGTGTTGTCTTTTTTGATATTCTGATCGTTTTTCATGCTATACTTGATTCAAATCGATCATTTGTTGTCGATAGCATTCGGTATTCCCAGTTTTGCCAGGTTTTAATAGCTCATAATAGATCACACACTTCTGATCCCACCAAACACAGAGCATTCATTGCCTTCTTTCGATAGCAATTTGGCCTTGCAATCGATGCTGATAGTTCGTCTGAAGTTACACATGATCTTTGACGCTTAGGATTCTCAAAATATATCCACTTTTTATCACCTGTCACAATTCGATGGAGAAATGACTTTCTTTCGTACCTGACGATCAGCATTTCAGAGGTGGTTTTCTTGCTGTCTTTCATTTAGTTCACCTCAATCCCATTTCCCATCTTGTGGATCTTTCCCATGACTTTTAAATGTATGGAGACAGCTTCTCATGTTACATTCAATTATCCGCGAGTTGTTGTTGGGTTTGAGTATCGAAGTAAAAATCGCCACTTTTGAAATGTTTAAATCACTCAAAGCACTGTGATTTACAAAGAGCATGCTCACCATAAGCTTCTACAAGCATTCGATGCGATTCTGCAGCAGTTTTCTTTAAATGGTAACAGAAAACTAATGCTGTTCGCAAATTGTAGTTTGTAGGCACAAAACTCGACATGTTCAACACTATTAAAACGATGCTGTTCTATGAAACTTGTATTGTTGTGAATTGAAAATCTTTGCCAGCTGTCCAATAAACAAAGTGGCACCAATAATGCAGTTTAACGGTAACTACATTGACAACTAGAGCCATTTATGGACAATTCCGGTTTCATTTTTACACACCGGGTATCTTTATCTTTGATACAGTTAAACATGCTCTTCCAATCTTTTCCCTAATTTTTTATTAGATTTCATTAAAGTGCTTATTTTTAATAAACATGAACCGTGAAGCCCTCTTATCGGAACATGATTGTGTCAAAATCATGACATTTACAGAAACGGGGATGAGTCAGCATGAAATTGACTTGGAACCAATCAGTCTTAAGAAATCGTTTTCTCAATGGAAATCACCTCTGAGGCTGATTCAAAATTTACCAATTTCGAATTGTCCATTTATTGAGCCTACAAAACCTTAGAAGACAACTTCACGAACAAAGCCTGTTATCCAGAAAACCTGGACTACAGACTTTCTCCAGACTCTCTCCACACTAGTTTTCTTTGCTGACGAGTTCAGATTTGCTTTACACTCACCAGATGGAAGGGAAAGAGTGTGGAGAAAGAGCTGAAAGAGGTACGCCACTTGCAAATCTTTTCCAAATTAAGCTTTGGTGAAGGTTCAATAATGGTCTGGGGTGGAATTAACATGGGAATCTGCTTGAAACTTCACAAGATCTGTGGTGGTGCTCTGACTGCTCACAGGTATATGACAGAAGTTATAGATGATTATGTTGTGCCTTTTGCTCTATTTGGAGGCAAGATAATGCTAGACTGCACACAGCCAATATTATATGTGAATATCTACAGGAGGTGGGAATTGCATTGTGGGAGATCTCCCAAGAACCTCAGATCTCAATCCCATTGAACATGATTGGGACATGGCGGAGAGATGTCTGAGAGGCTCGAGAAAACCTCTCAAACAACTTGAATGTGCTCAAAATAGCTGTCGGATTAGAATGGGAGAATATTTATCAAGAATGAATAGTGAACATGATTTCTTCTATGCCTCCGAGACTTTAAGGGATCATCTGTGCGAGGGGTGAAGCTACGAGCTATTGTTAAAAGATTATCCATGTTTTAATTTGAATTATCGATATAATGGTATTTTCAGTTTTTTCTTTTTTCTCCTTCCAAATCCAATGTAGTACAATTTATTTATTTCATATAACTAACATAGTCTAAACAAATAAAAAATAAATTAAAACAAAAATTGGTCAAGGGAGACCTTTTTAATAATAAATATTAAAATAACAGAGTGATGCTATATTTTTGCATGGCACTTTAGTTCCTAAACTTGTTTTTCCTCTGTCCGTAATTCAGCCATGTTGTATCGCTGGAAAAGGACTTTTCTTAAAAATAAAACCTAAACTAGTTAGAAAACACACATAAACTGCTTTAGCAATATAATTAAGTGTTTAAATAGTTTTATTTCTAGAATTCAGTTGATGATAAAATACCCAGGACCCATAAAATGACACTGGGTAGTCTGTCGCTTCAGGTAAAATGGATTCACCTGCCTAGAATAACCATTTATAGCCTCCTAATGTAACGTATTGTGATGCCTGTCCCCTAAATCCTTACTATTGCTTGGGGTGTTGTTTCAAAAAACATCGTAGATTAATAATGTTAAAATTATAAAATATAGTATGTGTGTGTGTTTGAACTATTTTTTATTCTTTAAAACCCATATTTTTACAATTATAAAAAATGTTCGTTATAGTAACAAAGATTTAAAATGTTTATTAATATATAAAATGTTCGTTATAGTAACAAAGATTTAAAATGTTTATTAATATATAAAATAACTTATAAATAATGTATACCTATTTTTGTTTTAATTTCCGAATGATACTGAATTTTTTATATTTAGATTCTAATAACGTTGTAAAACAATCATAGTAAAAGTTCATTAAATAAATAACCAAGAAAACCAACATAAACGTGAGTTAACAAGAGAATGTAGTATTATATAAGAAAAATAGTAAAGCAATCGGAAAAAAAAAATTCTACGGACCAAGAGTATTATGCTATTCATCAGGACCAATGCGGTCCCTTATTATCGAAATAATAACAGAAAGGTGATTCTGTGGGCTAGGGAGAAGGTAAAAGTAGAAAAGACAATGTGTGATCCCGCATTGGTCTTTTGCGCTGTTTAGCTTGCTGCATTCCGAGGGACTGTGTTAACCAAATAATGCCCAGGTGCAGTCATGATAAGAAGAATGCTTGTGAAATCCACTTTTATGCTAATTTAGATCTATCTGAGATTATTCACACCTTTCAATAAGATTTCTCCAACTTCAACTGTCTTTTTTTAGAGATTGATCCCTCTTCTTCAAGCATACTGCCTACAACTTTACCAGACTGTCTTCAGCTCTATGCTGGTACTGATAATGTTACTGTCTATCAACTACCTTCCGATCAAGATTTTTTGTTTTGTAAAAGCAGAATCAACTGAGGCAGTGTGGAACAGTTACTCAGGGATGGACTTCCTCAGAGATCCATTTCTCCTTAGCTGTTCCCCTGGTGGAAACATACACAGCAGAAAACATGTTTGGGAAAATATCTTTAACTCTGGTAATTTTACAGACTTCAAAACAAAACAAAAACTAAAATTATAAGGATGCGCTCTAGATTTTTGGTCCTCACAACACAGTGAGGAAAGTGATTATGATAAAGATGTGTTCTACATTTTTTATCCTCACAATACATCACCTCATTTGTGAGGGAAGTGGTTAAAAAAAAATCACAAAAATCGACATAAAACATAACTTATTTTTTTTCTTATCGAAAAATAATAGAAGCTACCACACTCAAGGGCAATCGGTAGTAGTCCTGTAAGAATCCTTATGCAAAGTGACTAAAATACATAAAAATAACAATAATTAAAAAATATGTGCATCACAATAGATAGACATATTTAATAATAGCAAAATAAGGATACATCGAACATAAAGAAAATTTAAATTAAGTAAAAGTAAAATAAATCATCTTGAATACATTCATACCAATTGATAAAGGTGGATTACCAAACACAGTCTCAATTCATTATACTTTATTTCATCGTGAGAAGCTTTCGGTGTACATTCATACCTTTATACAATATTTATATTCTGTCCAGGGAAATCCAAACCAAGCTTTGTCCCTTACATATGGATGGGATCTTCGGGAAATCCCAGCGCTTTTCATCCAGCCACATCATTATTAGTGAAAACCAGTGGAGAATGAGAGGGAACTAGAGCCACAGACTCTCAGGAAGTTAGTGGAGAAGCTGGGCATTGCAATAGCATATGTACAAAAGATCTCCGTTAGTATTTTGTCTAGTAGGAAGCCAAGATACCAGACTGCGTTAGAAATAGGAAGCTGTATGGAGTTAACATGGACTGGTGGGCAGGATCTACGTCGGAGGATGAAAGTGACATGCTTGCACTTTGATTCATTGACGTTGATGCACCAATTGTTGCACCAATGCTCGATCAGGAAGAGGTGTCTTTGAAGGTTTGAGGATGCAATATAGGATAGCGGTATCATCAGCAAATGTAGCCAGGAAGGTATCAGGTTTTGTAGGAATGCCTGCAGTGAAGATAATGTACAGAACAGGAATTAAGACGCTGCCTTGCGGAACATCAGCCTCTACGGAGTAGCAGTTGGAGTAATCCTTGCCACAGCGAACTCGGAAAGAACGGTTAGAGAGGTAGGATCGAAGGATTAGCAATAAGGATTGGGATAAATAGGTTTTGGGGTTGAAAAGCAAACCGTATGGCATATACCTGGTCGAAAGCTTGTACCACGTCCAGAAATGCACCAGTGCAATATTGCTTGCTTTCAAGAGCTAAGCAATTATGTATGTACAAAATTCCAATTATAACCCCTTTCCTTACTTATTTTGATCCTGGGTCTTCTGTTTCACCTACATTTCTCTAGAAGAGCTCCTAATTTCTTTACTTAGGTCCTATGCAAATGACTATGGGCCTGATGACGTTCCAAGAAAACCAATCAAAATTCGCCCACAATTTAGATTGCCTATTCTATTAGATATGTACAATTTTTCCTTAAGCCTGAAATAAAGTTCTCATATGTCCTCTTAATAAGACTATTAACCCCTTCACTCCTAGTGATTACTATCCAATTTCTTATATATCAATTCCTTTAGAATGCCTTGTTTTGCCCCAACTCTACAGTTATTTGGAGCAAAAAAGACATCTAAACCCCTTTCAATCTGGATTTCGTTTTCTCTATTTAGTATGTGCTCATAAAAATTACCAAAGAGCTTTATCATAGATTCCCAACAGTTATCTATCCCTTACTACCCTAGTTAACTATCAGCTAACTCTCCTGGACTTCTCCAAAGCTACTGAAAAGTGATCACTAGCGCGTGGATCACCCTGCATTTGCTTCTTTTTATTAGCCACTCAGAAATTGAAAAAAGTTAGTTATTAATAGGTTGTTTTAACATAATTTTAAGCTGCATGTTTATGGGAATTTTGCACGATATGATTAAATAATAATAATACATGATTAAAATTTTTTTTGCACAGAATTGCACATTTAATGATCAAAGATGAAAAAATTAAAATTAATAAAATTTGCATGTGTTGAGTTCCCAGGACGAAGAAAACAACCCTTATTTCCCCAAACTGATGAATCAATATCCTGTTTGCACATTTTCAAAGTATTTCCTTAACGCATTTTTCTCTTTCCCTCTCGTTGATAAATCTTTATATTAACTATGTAGTTTAAACCGAGTATTCAAAGAGGAAAGACATACTTCAAAATACCCAAAATCCTTTTTAAAAAATCGTCTAAAATAAGTGGGTGGATAGAAAACTATCCACAATTGAAATATGAAAGTGGAACAATCAATATTTTGCCTGTGAAAAAAACCCAATGAATGTGATAGAAAATCACAAAGTGATGCTGACTGAGCTACAAGCAAGAGTACTTAAATAATGTATGTATGTATATTATTTATTTATTTGTTTGTTTGTTTTTTTGTTGTTTTTTTTCTCAGGCTTACATAAACAATTGGTCAAGAACAAAATAAAGAAGCCTTGATTTCACAGAGCTGCTCATCCATTAATAAACTGCTTGAATTTTGTTCCGCTTTATGCTTTTCTATGGTCATTTCAAAAATGCTTTTGTATAAATTAGTCAAATTTTTTTCGTGAATTCATACATAAATATAAACATCAAATTATTCCAGAAGAAAGTGCTTAACGGAAAAATTATTTACCAGTTTGTTTTAAAAATATTATTGATATTCTTCTTTGAGGCATTTCTTGTATGGAGTACAAACCTCATTTTCCTTTAATTTTCCTACATCATATCTTTTTCTTAATGGTCTTCGAGAGGATCTGGTAACGAATATCCTTTCTCTGATTGTAGCTATGCTTAAATTATGATCCTAGTCCATATTCGCTCCTCTGTATGACCTAACATTCATAAAATCTGTTTTATGATGTGAACTGATCAAAAAATTATCTATTTGATTGGTCATTAGACCATTAAGAGATCTTTAAGTTGCCTTGTGAATACTCGTTCCAAGAAAAAGGGTTCTACCTATGGTTAGCCCAAAGTTTGATGCAAAACTTATTAGCCGGTGACCATCGTTGTTGCTATCCTTGTGGATACTATAGAATCCAATAGTTGGTTAATAAGCAGATACCCTGCCAACCTGTACATTGAAGTCTCCGACAACTATTTTGACATCATACGCAGGGCAAGAATGCATGATTCTTCCAAGGTCTTCATAGAATTGGTCTTTTTCTTCATCGTTCGTGACTTCAGTTGGAGTATGGCAGTTGACTATGTCTTAATTACTAAAACCTTGCCCTTAATCCGCATCTTGCACAATCAGGGTGAAATAGGTTCAAAATTAATGACAAGCTGCCTAGTATATTCTTTCACAACAAAGCCAGCACCAAAAATATGGAGGGTATCATGACAACTATAATACAGGGTGTGAAATTTTGTTTCTAGTGTGCCTTTACCTAACCAGCGAACTTCCTGGATTGCTGCAAAGTCTATTTTATATCTGTCAATTTCAATAAAGAGTGTCTAAAGCATTTCTAGTCTGTATAAAGATAAAATGTTTCAAATCGTATTCGAAGGTCAATATGGCGGTTCCTGGGTCATTTCCTTTGAGACAGTCCAGCTTCATCTGTATGTTGAGGTTTCATGATTTATTTGTTTAAGGGGAGCGGGTAATCAGCCCACAGCCCCTGAGTCAAGTGGAGGGGCTGCCTCCTCACAGGATCTTGACACATTCCCCTATCAGGGGTGGCTACCTTGGGAAGGTGATCCTGGGATGTGTACTGTTGATGACCTTCGTCTGTAGGTGTGGGGTGTATGTAGTTTGCTGTATATGGTGTACTGCTTGGGTTTCATAGTTATTGTTCCCCAACCAGTGGCTGATTGCGGTCTGATTGTCAATTCCCTACTCTAGAGGCAATATCAAATAAATTATTTAAATTGGAAATAAATTTATATTCATGTTTCTTATGCAAGTCTGATGACTGATGAGCATTTTTTTAAGAGCACACCAATATACTTTCATAATTTTTTTAACACAATGTGACATTGCCTTTTCCCTCAAAATTAAACTGTATAATTCACACTTTTACTCATACTCGATTTAACCTCATAAATTTTAAGATAGTAGGTACCGATATACTTGTTTGTTAGACGGTAATTAGCTTCCTGTGGTTTAGTGATTCAAACATCCATTTATACAATTATTCAGATCACAACTTATCAAATTAAAGGGCAGTTTGTCTCTCACAATGTGTACAGACAGTGACTAGAGATAAATGTAGACAAGTGGACAAGTTGGGGCATGCAGGGATATGGACATGCAGGACTGGCAAGCACTAGCGTGTCACTTCACGATGTGGAATGGGTTCCTGGCAGTCTATTCAAACTAAAGAAGTTTCTGTTCCATTCTCTTAACAAAAGGGGGAAAAATAGGGGGTTGGCGATCAGAAATTAGATTATCTAAAAATAAGAGCCACCCTGGTATATATTTACTAAAGTTTTGTTTTATTATTTTTAATTTTTCAAACAAATTAGGTTCCTTATTAATTTATTTCTATTCAACCTTGCATAATTTGTATAATAAATGTTTGTACATCAATTCTAAGGATCTTAAATTCATGAAGGTATGTATAGAGCATGTTTTAAAATTTATATTCCATGTTTTTGCAGGTTTCAACATTTTTTATTACTGTTTTCTGATTTTTACTCTACAAAAACCCATGCTCTAGTGATCACAGTATTCTTCTCTCAAAGCTTTGAATCCTTTTCCTATCTAATGTTATCAGTCTTACCTATCTAGTAGTCCCAATTCATTGTTATGCCTGATTACCCTCAAAATCCTTTTCCTGTGATATACCACTGGGTTCATCCTAATCTTTTTTCCATTTACATAAACAACTTGACTAAATACATTATCCATCACCTATGCGCTGATAACTGTCAGATGTACCTTTCCTTTCACTCCTCTGAAGTCGATCCCACCACTATTTGCTAGCGGATACTCATCAAAATCGCCACCATATTCATGCTACTAGAGATTAAAAACAAAAATTAACCATTGCAACAATCCTCAATTTCTCCAAACCATTTGATACCATAGACCACTCTATCCTTTTCAAATTAAAGTCATTAGCCTTTTCTAATATCTTTATTCATTGGTTTCAATTATTCCTCATTCACCTTACTGAAGTTGTTGCTATCACTAACTCTTATCTGCCTTCCTTAATTTAGGATTATGCTGGAACTGCTCACAGTAGTGGCTGGGAGTGACTGCCAGCCATTACCTCTAACCATTACTGCTTGTGTTTTTTGTTGAAACTGTTCGCGCGTTGGCCAACTCCTCTCGCATTAAGCATCCTAGTTTAAAATATTGTTAAATGAAATTGATATGCTTAAATTTAATAGTTTTCATTTGTATCGCAAGGGCGGATTTGCAGTCTTACTTAATTAATACACGCCATTTTGCTTGGTATTGTAAGCTCAATAATAAGGCTGGGGCAAAGAACATAGAATAGAGTAGAAGCGGCAAACCGCCACGATATGAGGGTCTAGAGTGGCACCAATCCATTAGGCTCATCTCCTCCCTAGTCACCCTATAGTGGTCGTTTCCAATTGTTCTTTTTGATGCCTTCACCTCAATTGTAATGCTTTAACAATTATATTAACAGCTTAAGTTAAAATTAACTATTTACTAACAAATTCAATACATACAAAAAAATAGTTGATCAGAGTAATATAATGATTATCAGACCAAACCACACATAACAGATGAATATAAAACAAACAAAACAGTTAGTTAAAATAACGATTATGAAATTCATTGTCCTTTGAAAAGGAAAACTTATTGTTTTAATGGTTATTTTCTTTTTGTGAATTAATTTAATTAATCATATTAATGCACTTTATCTAAAAACTAATAGTTTATTAATAATCCAAACAATAGATTATTGAAAAATAAATATTCTTTATTTACTTGATTTGCTTTTAGGGAATCCCTCATACAAATAGAGTCTAATTAAAATAAATGCTTGTTTCTTTATAGCATTAACATTTTCTGTTGGAATAAATGTGTATATTTAAATTTAAAACTTACATAGTTATCTTTTATATATATATTTACACTCCCAATAAAAATAAATGCAGTTATGTACTAAAAAATTTATCATAATGATAGAAATTGATTAACATGATGAAACAATACTTTTAAATTGAAAATAAAAGTACATATTAAAGTAAAAGTCCTAGATAATTTCACGTTATTACTTTCCTTACCTTATAAGTAACAACGGTATTGTAATCGGGTCTAATTTTCGATATGCAGTTTTCAACAGATTTATGTGGTTCAGATCTCTCTGAGTCCAAAAAATGCATTTTCAGTCATTGGTCTGTGCCATAATTATCTCTTGAACGAGTGGAGTCATGTTCTTATGTTTTCCCAGGCTTGATACTAAACAAATTGCATTATATTTATTTATATATATTAGTACTAGCGGAAAAAGCATTATAGAGCAATAAATTATTTGGCTTTATATGTATGTTATTTTTTATTATAATTAAAAATTCAACTTTTTATTTGGCTTTCAACACCCTTTGTTTATATGTTGTTTTTTATTATAATAAAAAAATCAACTTTTAACTATAGAGTAATTTTTAACAGTTGAACAGGACCACAGAGTCCTCATTTAAGTTTTTGAGCAATAAAATGTAAAACTTGCCAATGGAAAGTTATTGGAGGAACGGCCTTTTCATTGAAGGCCTTCGTACTGCAACCGAGGGCAACACAACTAGGTATTTCTTCTTCACTTTAATAATAATTAAAACAAACGAAAGAACAGCTGAAAATGTGAAAAACAGTACAGGTTAAACGTTAGCAAGACACGTAAATTTAAGGCAAGGATAAGGTGACTTGAGTGGGGGTAACTGGAGCCACCTTGCAATGCAAGTCTGCCTTTTTTACTATATTTTATGTTCTGTGGGCTGGGGAATGTCTGTATAAAATGTTAGCCATTGATTTGTAAAGGAATCAAATTTTATTTATTTTTTTAATTAGGGAATAGCATGTTATGTTGGTCAATAAACTGCATGTTATTGTCCAACTTCTATAGAGTGATGACTTCTTGTAGTATTTTAAGTAGAAAATATCAGCCTTATGATAGAAATAATATGACATTATTTTAAGAACTGAAGTCGTATCTCTGATTTAAAATTTATTATTATGGACAGTAATGACTGTTATTAGTAATTTCAGTAATATTTGTAATGGCTTAATGATTTAAATGACAATGACCTAAACAACACATTATGTTTTATCATTTGGTGATTCCTAAATCAGTACTTTAATTTTTAAAAAACATTTCGATTTTTCAATGTTTGAATTGGAGTATTTATTTGAGACAAAAATTCCTTTCATTATTTAATTTATTTAATGTTAATTGGATTTATTTTCGAATCCCTTAAAGAGATATTTTTTAAATTAGTATAACATCTAATTTGTAATGGATACTGTTGTCATTTCAATCCTATATAATTGATTGGCTAATTTTTTAACAAATTTACATTAAACTTTACTGATTTACAAACTCTACCTAACACTCATTGTCATTATCGTCAAAACCTTTCTTCTACATGACGAAAAAAGCTGGGAATAGTCACAACCTTAGCAGTCAGACTGCTTCTAGAGCGGTCGAGACGTAGCCGTTGGAAGATGATGCCACAGCACTGACTGCTGTGCAGCTCCAATGAAGTTTGGCCCGTTTATTTCCCTCATAACAGTAGTTACTGCCAGCAACGGTGTGTAATTCTAGCAAAATCCTACCTTTTCTCTATTGTTGAGAGATTGAGCATTTCCTCCCTCCTTTTCAACTCTTATATTAATGATCTTCCAAAATCAATTTGTTATTGTTCCCATCACCTTGATGGCTCTCTAATCTATATATGTTTTTCCACTCCTGAGTTCTTAGCAGCATTTTTCATGATTCAGAAAAACCTAGATCGGATTAGTGTCTAAAGAGTTAAACACAGTGAAAACAGGGTCGTGTTCAGCTGTGGCTGATAATTTATTTATTATGTTATATCAGTTGTGGATCAAGGGTCAGGAGACCCTTTTGGGGCACACCCAGCCTCTATAAGACAGATTAGGGTGGGGTATAACCCTGGGAGTTGAGTTTTTTATTTTGTTCTGAGTCTTTACGTGTTTTTATTTAATATGCACTGTATATTTTTTGTTTTATAAAACAATAATAGGTGTATTATTATGCCTGTAATAATATAATGTTATTCATAGTCCCAGAATGTGTTTTTTTCAGAAAAAAAATTTTGGTCATTGGTTGTCATAAGACTCCATTGTACTCAACAAGCCCTGTCATCTTTTACTTACCTCCTGCAGGAACTGTTTCTGTATATTCGGTCTGAATCTGTTCTGTGATATATTTCTGAGCCCTAAGAGCTAAAAGTGCTCTAATGCCCCTATTTAGAATTTTTCTATATCTAGTGTGATTATTACATAATACTTTTTTGGGTCTTATGCATACATTTAATAAGCATTTTATTTGTATAATTATAAGAGCTTTCTTATGATTTTGAGAGGTTTCTGGGAATTCTAAGATAATCATGGATCCTGGCCTTGTAATTTTTTATTACGGTTTGCTATTCGCCATGAGTAGTAAAAATTAGTAGAGGAAGGGATGACTATTATAATTACCAGTCTAATTTTATTTTGGGAGGTTTTATTTTTGGTTTCTTAACACATTTGTTGTGGAAGGACATTCTGGAATACAAAATGGGGTTCTCTTGCTGACAGATGGCATTCCAGAATGCTTAAGACTTGTTTGTTTTGCACAAAAAAAACTGTTTCTGGAAAACTATATACCGAAACCTTCTGCAATGACAGTGTCAATGCCTTTGGGGAACTTAACATTGGTACCTCGATATTTTTCTTTAAAAAATGAGATTTTTCTTTTAATTAAGAGGAAGATCGTCCGGGTGGCGGCCAAGTATTCCCCAAAAAACAAAGTAGAAACTATTTATTGAATGTCAACGTTTCTGCCCACATTGCAGACCTTCTTTAGGGCTATCGAGAACAAAATACAATCATACATACATACAGACAGGGTGTCCCAGCTGACATGGATCAACCCCCTGTAGATTCCAGTTTATTTCGAATGACGGGATGAAACTCGGTGGATCTTTATTATGAATTATGAAGTATCTTTTTATGACATTACCTTCTCCATTTCTTCTACAGCTACAGCGAAACTAATGCTGGAACTTTAAATTGAATGGGGTATTTTTTTTTTTGTTTATGGATTCTGATAGGAAATGAAATTTTAAGACAAATTTCTCTGAAGGAACAATTTTTTAGAAACTATTGAAGTAAAAAAAGTACAAAAAAGAAATGTTTTTCTTTCACAAGAATCAAAATAACAGATTCTAGAAGTATTTTTCATGTTGAATTTAAATATCATTTCAGTTTTTCCCCATCGGGCGGGAGTTCTGTGTGATATTCATTTAAACTTTTTATAAACTACTCATTCCGATTTACCTAGAAAGTGGTAGATAGTGATTTTCGGGCATGTTTTGCATTTGGAACATTTCTCTTCTTCAGTTGACGTCCGCATGATGGTATAGAAAGATCAATCTAATTAGGGATTGATAAATTATTTGCCACTTCTGTAATTTTGTTTTTATTGAAAATTAGTTTTGAATGTTATACATTCATCTTCAGTTCTAAAAACACACAACAATTCAAAAATAAGCAATTCAAAATACAGTTTAGTATTATTATACTTATTAAATTAAATGCAATATAAATAGTATTATAAAACATGTATAAATTATGAATTTAATTAAGACAAGAAATTAAATACATGTTGGTACTCATCAAGGTTTAAGTAGATTATATCAAACAGAAAAGTTTGCATTGGTTTGTTCTTGCACTGAACTAGTATTGGAAGAAAGGTGGGGTGTTTTTATATTACATTTAATTTAACATGTATAGTAATACCAAACTGTATTTTGAATTGCTTATTTTTGAATTTGTGTGTGTTTTTAGAACTGAAGATAATGCATCACATTCGAAACTAGTTTTAAATAAAAACAAAATTATAGAAGTGGCAAATAATTTATCAATCTCTAATTATTTCTCTTCTTGGTCCAACAGTAGTCAGCCAGCATATTAGAACTCCACTTGCCTTGGTACCTCGTTTCTATTGTAAAAATTTGTTGATGAAAACGCTCACCATGCTCATCGCTGACAGCCTCAAGATTTTCCGGGAAGAAGTCTTAAGTCAGAGTGCAAGATATGATTTTTTAAAGGCATATTGCCTTTATAGATTTACAAGAATGCAGAAGATGAGCCACTATGTCACAATAGTTTTATGCTTTATTCCGATGTAGTTTCCAAGAAAATTGCTACATACATTTTTTGAAAGACAGCTTTTTCTAGTGGATTTCACAGTCCTTCAAAATGTTCTTCATTCATTGATGGTATTTGTGGTCCTATAAAAATTCCTTTTTTCAGTTTAGATTCACTGACTTTGGCGAATTTCAATTTCAAGAACAAAAATCCAACAGAAAGTTTATCCATAGCTTTGACAACATTTTTCATTACTCCTAATTTAATATGCAATGGAGGTAAATGTATTTTTTCAGGATTCACTAAAGGGACATATGACACATTTTTCTGATCAGGGATAAGAGATTCACGTTTAGGCCATGATTTTCTAGCACAGTGAGACTTCCTATCTCTGCTGTCCCATTCGCACAAAAACAGCAAAATTTTATGCACCCAAGTTTGCAAACCAAGCAATAAAGCAATGAACTTTAAATCACCTCAGATATACCATTTATATTTTTCCTATTGGATTTTATCTAAAACTAGTTTCATATTTTGATGTCTATTTTATATCAATAGCATGAGCTAGCTACAGATATTGATGGAAGTTCATTGCCAACATGTAACAGCACAGCTTTCAAACTAACTTTAGAGGAGTCTATGAACAATCGTCACTCATCTGGCCGGTGTTGATGCCCAAGAGTTTCCATAACGGAACAAATATCATTACTAAACACAATAATATTTTCTTCAGAGAAGCAGTCTTTTAAATCACTATGCCGGCTACGATAACTACATATTCTTGCATTTTTCTGGAGTAGATTCCAGCCTTTGAGTCTGGAAGTTAAAACTTCAGCTTGCTGTTTAGACAGGTTTAATCCCGAATCAGGCCATTAAGGTCTCATTGATTGGGAAAGTATGGTTTTGATGAACAGCTGCTGGCTTCGTATGTAGGCATGGGAAAGTTCAAACCGCAAGAGAAGAGGTTGTCATCACTTGACTGAGAATTGGCCACACACGACTTACGCCCGGATTCCTTATTACTAAAGACACACCTCCCTACTGTGAAATGTGCAATTTGCTGTTGACCATCAGTCACATTTTAGAAGACTGCCTGCTACATGACAGTTTAAGAATAGAAATAAATCTCCAAATGATGTTAGGAAATAGCATCATCAATACAGGGCAAATAATCGAATTCCTAAAAGAAAAATATTTTCAACAAAATATAATATAACACAAACAGTAAATTATTAAAAACAAATAAAAAAGGACACTAAAGACTCAACCAGTTGCATAAGATGCTTAACATAACCTGTAGGATCATTTATATTTTCGTCTGAAGCATTTTCAGTTTGAGCTAGGTCAGAATCAGAGTCATCACCAAAAGGTCATACCTGCATATACTGGTACAGGGAACTCTTCATTGTGTAAGACAGGTCTCATTGCAGATGGCAAGTTGGGATACTTAACTACTATTTTGTTTTAGATGCAGAGTGTCCTGGAGCCTTGAGTTCCTTGAAGATCAGGAATTCTGCTTGAATTTTTCGCATCAGGAATTATGCTTGAAAAACAGTCAATCATCGGGAAATTTTGTTTTTAGTCTTATAATTCCTTTTTTCCATCAGTACTAAGCAACAAGTTAATACAATATTGAGAGGAGGGTTAGTGTAGTTGTTTCCCTTACCATATTTCATTCCATGAAAGCTAGAAAAAGCCATGTACTCATTATATCGTCGGTCCCATGTTAAACTCACGTATGTGAAAAATTCTATTTTTTGTTATATTTCAATAGAATTCCTGTTGATACAGCCTATATTAAAGTTAAAAATCTGTTACGGCATTGGAAAGTGCTGAAATCACAGTTGCATTTTATGAAAAACAATTATAAAGGTAAAACAATAATTGCACATGAAACTATGAGATCAAAGAAATGCAACACCAACAAAAAAATTTAAAATAATCAAAATCATTCTTTATACACAGAAGAATGTAAACAGGATATTTTCATATTCGTAAGTTTACCATGGGAACGACGATATGTTCTGTCTCACCTTACTGGGTCTACCTGACGCTAACGGAGTTAGGGGTGTTACGGAACGATAAAGTAATTTTTTAGCCCCAAACAGCTCAGTTTCAATTTCAACCGATTTATACTCATCTTCTTATAATATGGGCTCCCTTTGCTCCCTTGAGTGAAAAGGATAACCCCTTATCCTCAGGATTCATTTTATTCCTGTAATTATGATTATATTGTTATATATATTTGTATTATTTTGTTTTTTTATGTAAATTAAATTTGTGAATAAAATTGTGATGAAATTTATTCCAATACCTGAATTTTATATATCTACACATGATTTTTTTTTTTTTTTTTTTTACTGTATTTTCTAGTTGTTTATATGTTTAAGAAGTTAAATAACGCTTAAAAACCCATTTTTTTTTTTTTATAAATACAATAAAATTTATAGATACAATAATATTTAAATAGAATAAAATGGATTAATAACACAAATAATTGGAAGCTTGTCCAGAACGTTATTTTTTTGGTGTTTGAAACTTTCTGCTCTTCTCTTATTATTGCCACTGTAATATTTAACGTTATGGACTGAAAATAGACTTATTTCAGACTGGTTTTAATTCTCTACAATGATTACTTCAATAGTTTTCTAACAAAATTTTCCTTCAGTCCCTGTTGGTAAGGGTTAGAATTTGTCCACGGAATCTTCACCTGTCGTAAAAGGTGACTAAAGGAACCTGTTGTCCCGAGGATGTGGGACCTCTTTTGTTGAGCCAATCACCCATACGAGAGAACACATTGATTCAAAGAAATAGAAATGGCCTCGGAAACGGACTGTCTACACGGAAATGACTTGGAACGGAAAAGGATTTAAGAATTGGTACATGGAACATCAGGACACTTGCGGTAAAAGAAGTCTAACTTCATTGGAAATGAAGAAGTTTAGACTGGACATACTCGGGATAAGTGAGGTTAAGAAGAAAGGGAATGGAGAGATGAGGCTGGAAAATCAGTACACGCTTTTGTATTCTGGAGTGGCTTAGGGAGAGTTCGTTAAAGAGGGTGTTGGAATTGTTACTCACCCAAGTTTACGCACCAATAGCTAATTCCTCAGTCCTGGACTAGGAGTTATTCTACTCGGATATGCAAAGAACTGTCAACAGATGCAGGGCCAAGCAAAGGTCCATAATCTTGAGTGAGAATCTCAATGGTCGAATTGGGAGGAATCATAGAACAGGACATAGAATCATGGGCAATATGGTGGAGAAACCACCAGGAACGATAATGGCCAGCAACTAATCGACTTTTGCGTCGGTAACAGCCTTCTTTTTAGCAACTCATTCTACCCCCACAAGAGGATTCATAAAATTACATTCTCCAGTGAAGGCTGAAACAGCATCATAGACTACATAATTTAAGATCGCTGTATCAGAAGATATTTCACCGATGTGAAAGTTATCCGTGGAGCAGAGATAGGCTACGACCATTTATTAGTAGTGATAGACACCAGGATCTTGAAAGGACGCGGCCCTAAACCCGAAAAAGGTTCACGCCCTAAGTGACCCAGTGAAAAGGATGGAGTACACTGCCAAACTAGAGGAAAGCATGAGAGTTCTGAATCTAGAGGGAAATATTGAAACCCAGCAGTGTGCTCTAAAAAATTAAATTTCAGAAAGTGCAAAAGAAGTCTACTGCTTCTACAGAGTGACGGAAAAAGGAAAGTGTACAAAATGGTGGGATGATGACTTAAAGAAGGTGTTCGGTAAGAAGAAGGAAGCTTGAAAATCGTATCTCCAAGATAAGTCCTGGGAAAAGCTTATTGAGAATCGAAGAACAAGAAATGACTGTAAGGTAGCATTGCAAGCGGCCAAAAGAAGAACGTGAGAAGAGTTCGGATGAAGATCATCGGGAGAATACCAAAAGGTTCTGGCGAACAGTTAAGCTCTTAAAAGGAAAACGTAAAATGTCTTTTAAAAACATCAAAGACAAGAATGGGAATATAATTTCGGAGACGGAAGGAATCCTCAGCAGATGGAAAGCCCACTTTGAGGAGCTCTTTAAGAAAGAAGAATATGTAATCCCTCAAATTAAAGCCAATGATAATATAAGCCAGGAGGCAATAGAAGAAAGGAGATAGCCGATGCCATCGAGAAAATGAAGGTTGGAAAAGCTCCAGGAAGGGATGGTATTGCCCCAGAGCTCATTAAATATGGTATTCAAGAATTTCTGAGCTAGAGCTTCTTCAAGAAGTATGGGATTCCGGAAGAGTACCAGAGGATTGAAACTTAAATGTCAGAATTCCTATTTATAAGAAGGGCAGCCCAACAGAATGCAAAAATTATAGGTCTATCAGTCTCCTTTCGGTTATATACAAAATATTTACAAGCATTTTGGAAGGAGACTAAGACAAATTGTTGAGGGACATCTAGAGCCGGAAAAAGTTGGAATTAGACCCGGAAGACAGACGCAGGGCCACACATTTGTCCTTAAAAATATAATGGAGCGGGCATAGGACCAGGGCAAGAACTTTTTCTAGACTTCCTCGATCTGAAGGCTGCTTTTGACTCTGTTCCACACCAGGAAATATGGAATGCTTTAGAGAATAAAAATATCCCTGGGGATCTCATCACCGCTATAAAAGCAACATATAAAGGTGCAAAAGAAAGGGGCAGTGCGTATCAATGGGAGAGAGACTGCTAAATTCCAGATGGATAAAGGAGTCAAGCTGGGAGGCACCCTTAGCCCTCTTCTATTTATATGTTTTATGGACGAAATACATAAAATATGTAAGAGGAGGACATCCCCAACATTAATTAGCAGATGGAACATGCGTCCTGTCCTCCTCCAGAGCCTTCTATACGCTGACTACATTGTTCTTGCTGACTCTAAGGAAAAGCTACAGCAAGCCCTTATTGAATGGAAAGAGGAGCTCCATCGGAAAGGCAAGAAAATAAATACTGCTAAAAGCAAAGTGCTTGTTGTTTCCAGGCATGAACACGAAGATGTACTTATGTTTTGCGACAGTGAGGCTATTGAAGTAGTGGACCATTTTCCCTTCTTGGGAGCCATCATTAGCAGGTCTAATAAAGTAGATGAAGAAATTGGAAATATAATAAATAAGACAAACCTAATATATTACCAGATCTGTAATAGTATAGTTGGCCGCGGGAATGTAGGGAAAGCAACAAAGCTTCACATGTACAAAGCAGTTAACCTCCCAATGTTTACATATGGAAGTGAAAGTTGGGTTATGCTTAACAAGCACATCAGCCAGATCACGGGAGCAGAAATAAAATACTTGCACAGAATTGTCGGTAAAACGAGAAGAGCCGCTTGCGAAATCAGTGAATAAGGGATCAGTTGCAAGCGTCTGAACTAAAGACCTATCTTGAAAAGCGACAGCTCAAGTGGTTCGGCCATGCCTGTCACATGGATGAAGAATGTGAACCCAGAAAAGTTATGGAAGCCCGCCCACTGCGCCCCGAGGGCACTCAAGAATTCTCTCTGAGGATTATATACAGAGAATAGGAACAAGTAGAGTGAAAACTCATTCTAATGAAGAGGATGTGTCAGGTCCGAGCGGAGTGGCTCTGTTGGATTGGGGCCCCTCTATGCTAGAAATGACAGAGAGGGAGAAAAAGAGAAATTTGTAACTTTGTATAAATACCGTATTTTTGCAATTATCGCCCTCGGGGTGCATCGGATCAAAAAAGTGCTCGATATAAATTCATCTTAAAATACCCCATTCCATATGAAATTCCAGAGTTAGGTGCGCTGTAGAAGAACTGGAGAAGGTTACAGAGGCGGTAATGTCATAAAAAGATACTTCATAATTCATAACAAAGACCCAACAAGTTTCATCCCTTTATTCCAAATACTCTGGAATCTACAGGGGGTGATCCATATCCGTTGGGACACCCTGTGTATATGCATGTAATTTTTTTTTGTTATATATATTTTTTTATATAATATAATAATAATGTAGTTGGCACTATAGACCATGTAGATCGTAGGTCTTCTTGCAGACATTTTATCGCTTGTGGGGGCACAGAGCCTGGAGGGGGTCACCCAACCTCGCGTTGCTGCAAACCATGGTTTCCATAGTGCAGCGGCAGGCTACCCATAGCTTCATAACCAGTCCCTTTGGTCATTATTGAAGGTTTTTAAAATGATTAGCAATCTCAATGCTAATGCTGCCTCGTTATTTGACGTCAAAATATATTTTACAGAATAAATACTTTTTTTAACAAACGATGTACATTTTATTACAAAAGGAAAAAGTAATACATAAAGAAATTTGCAAATCCATTTTGACAGCAAACATGAATACTATGAACATGAAATATGAAAACTATTTACTAAACCAATTGTGGTGCACCATAATGAAAGTTAATACGTTATATGTAGGCCTTTACTCTTCCTTTTTTTCGGTTGGCCATACAGCGATTTTAATCATAGTTAGTCACACGTTATGTTCTAAGTGAAATTTTTCTATATCTTTTTGTGCCATATGTGTTAAATAAACCAGTATGAATCGCAGTTATTTAACAATCCATTGACTTCCGTCGTAACACTGCTACACATATTTTATATTCCAAAGTTACCTTTCTGTTGTGATATATGAGTGAGCAACCTTGAGTTAAAACCTTGTTGACTTTTCAGGAATTTGGAGTATAATGAACTACCCTGAAAAATATTAAAGAGTAAATAAATGGATGTAATTAGAGAATATGTAAATATTATAATAAAAAAATTAAATATAATTAAATAAATAGAGATAATAAGTTGATTGGATGTATCTGAAGTTCTTAAACTTAATTTTTAAAAATTGTAACCTGTAATGGAACAAAAGTAAACCTCCATTGTCTTATATTTTTAGCTTCTTTTTATAAAATTTAATGACTAGAACTGTTACCTATTTCATCATTTTTCAGACTGATGTTCTGGAGCATGTGGAAGTCAAGACATGGACAGGAAGGAAGTATAGAATATGCCTATATGGATGGCCAGCATCGGAAAGTATTTCTTAATAAGGATATTACATGGCCTTCCGGGCTGACAGTTGATACAATGAGAGGACGTCTGTATTTCTGTGACTCTTTCAGGGATACCATTGAGAGTGTCGATATATTCGGTGGTCCGGAAAGTCGAAAGGTATTGCCCTATTATGTGATCTTGTGTTCAGATTAACATTGCTAATTTCTTATGCTAATCAAAATTTCTGACTGGGAATATGGAGGGTGTAAACATGGGTGACAAAGCTTCTGATCATTGACTGAATTTGCATCAATAAATGCCATATAAACCTTTTTCAATTCCTCCATTTTTGAGTAATTCGAGTTTTTTAAATTTTTATTTATCATAAATATGGTTAATACTCAACACAAATTGGGATTATGGAAAACTTAAAATTGATTTTAACTTTGTTATAACATGTATTTAGTTTTCTAGAAATGTGAGTACTATTTGTTTACAAGAAGATTTTAATTTGAAATTTTTATCGTCATTATTGTTCCTCTGTATATTACTTATATCACTCCTGTATGACTTTTGTCCTCCCGCTCATAGTATATTTCCAATCCAACATTTGGGATTGGGCATATAAATGGTGCTTGAGAAAGTATAACAACCAATTCTACCAAAGACTGTTGATGTTACTAAGTACAGTTGATGGCTTGTCACTAGTTGATAGTGCAATATTTTAAAGTACAAAGCATTTTAAAAATAAAAATTGGCTGAATAAGATTGTATCATTGTAATCATATTATGGAAATTATTTGATACCATTCTAACGTTATTATGAAGATTTATAAATTATTTTTTAAAAGAAATGAAATTCCAGATAGTTGTAAAATAGGTCAATTGGTTTTAATTCTAAAAACCACAGGCAGAGTTGGGCAGTAATTAATTACATGAGCAAAAGTGGACTATTATTTTAATAAGAAAACAGTTAAATGGTCCAATATCTTAAAATTAGAGGTTTTAAAGAACAATTGTACTAAAGTAATAGTAATATTCAATTGCAATTATTCTAATCATGCTAAGTAATTGCAGATACTCCTTTCAATTACTGTACTTGTAATTGAGATTCTCAATTACCTCAATTTACATTATCCATTGAAACTCACCATTTTGAAACGTATTCCTTATAACATTTGTGGAAAACATTTTTTAGTGCTATTTTAGCATTAAGTAATTGCAATTACCAATTAAAATTACTTGGAATTGCAAAAATAATATTACAAGTACATAGCATTGTAATTGTTAATTGTAATTACTTTGGTTCAACTAGTAATTACAATTGCGGACCACAATTACAATAGTTCATCAAGTAACTGCAATTATAATTATATTTATTATTAATTGTAATTTTATTTATGCTATTCCAAATTATAGTCATTAGTAAGCAATTGTAATTGAAATTACATTTTGCCCAGCACTAACCCCAGGTGACTCTTTTAGACTAATTAGTATTCTCCCCATGTTTAGTAAAGTGATAGACAAAATTTTTTTTTTTTAAATTATGGCTATTTTTATCTATACACTAGACAAATCCTTGTCTGCAGGTTTATTACAACTTATACGCCCATACCCATAAAATTATTAAACTTTTATGTTTTTACACTGCAAAACCATGGGGGAAATAAGCCCCTCTTTACACATATTGATGGACTCTCATTATCAGTTCACTTTTATACAAAGAAGGAGGACCTTAAAAACATAATTTTTATTTACTAAAAAAATTACCAGTATGTTCAATAGTGACATATTCGAGCATCAAAGGGACTTTTCACCATGCCAGATTGCCATACTGAGTAGTTTTGATGAATATAATGTAATAAGTGTTATTTATTTACAGTATTAAAAATTTCTAAAATGTAAATTATATTTCAATCAAAAGGAATAGAAAAAATCTCTAATTAATTCTTCATGCTCGCTTATGAATTCCTCTATAAATGAAATAACACTTTCAACACAATCTTGCTTGATATATTTTGATGATATATATTTTGAGTTGTGCCAGTCTTCTTCCAAGATATATATATATATATATATATATATATATATATATATATATATATATATATATATATATATATATATATATATATAAATAATTAATGTAAACTCAGAAGAATATGTACAATTTGATGTTGCTTTTTCAAATTTTGTAAGTTAGTTTATGTAGGTTGGAAATTATACTTCCAAATTGGTAGTTTTATTATCCAATATTAATACATTAGTTTATATGTCGAGGCATTGATCCCATCTTCAGAAGTAAAATTAACATTATTTAGTAAAATAAAATAGCTATTAGATCACCAAGATTTTATTTTTTCAAATTTAGTTTGACGTTTTGACTACTCGAGCCATTTTCAAGTCTGTTAAAAAGCATGTTTTTAATAAATAAATATAACACAAGTAGAAGTTATATGAACATTTTAAACAGAAAGCATTTTCTTTTGAAAATGTTGATATAACTTTTACTTGTGTTATATTTATCAGTTTTTTACCTGTGTATTTATTTCTTTAATACCTATCATGCTAATATTTTGTCTTTATTGTTTTATTAAAAAAATTGTTCCTTGATATTTGTTAATTTCCATTCCTGGTAAAATCTAATAATCATTAAGTTAGGGATTTATAAATTATTTGCCACTTCTAGGAGAAGGGAAATATGAGGATAGGGTTTTTTCTATTTTAAATGCAGGGTTTAATCCTTGTTTTTTCAATTCATTTCCGACTTTGGTGGATATATGGGGCCGTAATATGGAATCAAGACATAATGTTTCGGGATGGGCCTGTCTTCGGGGATGTTGATATCATTAATTGTCTTTTTTGTATTTGTTTTTTTATAATATGATTGATAGTGGTTTTATTGTACCCATTATTTTTTGCTATGGAATATATCACTACTATATATTATTACGGTAGTATAGATCCCTTTTCCGGCTCTCTGGAGCAATGGATTTTGATGAGCGAGGTATCAAAAGAAAGGGAATTTCATGGAGAAGTGACAAATTCTGATTTTGATTCTTAAATTCTTACTAGGGCTTAAATAAAAGTGATGAAAAAACTGGAAGGTTTCAAAGATTCGACGACTGAGAGTCGGCGGATCGAGACGGGATGAGTTGGGTTTTAATGATTTTGACGTGGTCATCAAGATCATTTATGTTCTCTTGGAACATATATTGGTCCAACATTTTAAAGCCTTAAAACCTACCGTTTTCGAGATAACGCAGGATATAGGTCAGCACGGGCCCTATGCCATCTTGCGTACGTGCCATTGTCATGGCAACTTTATATCAATTTGTGTCTGTATCAAAGGGCATTGCTAAATTTGAATACTATACATAGAAAATGGTAGTTTGACTGTTAAACTGAATGGATATTTTCCAGAGGGGCAAGCTAATTACTTATTAAGTATAAACTGTTACTTCAACATAGTCATTATAAACTATGTAGCTTCACAAAATGTGAGTGTTAAATTAACTTCCTTGGTAATGTCATTAAACTGAATGGCGACAATTTCAAATTAATAATTTTGAATATATATTTTTTTTTTTAACTTTTTGATATATCTTGTTATTTAAATTTCTTTATTATAATTCTTTTCATTTAATGGTAAATTCAAAAGACAGTAAATCATGCTATTAAAGGCTACGAGTTTATGTGTTATCGGTCTCCTTTCCATTAATATGGTTTCATGCTTGCCTCTTATAATTATCACTAAGTCATCCGCATACTCAATTATTTCAAAATCTTTATTGGTTAGTTTGTTAAGAAGACTGTCAGCAACAATAGTCCACAAAAGAGGTGATAAAACACCTCCCCCTCTGGACATCCTTTTGTTGCTTTTATTTTGACTTTTGTCTCGCACATTTTAGCTGCGATGTTTCTATTTGTTAACATTTGTTTAATCCAAGAGATAGTGGATTGACTAGCTCCTGTTCTTTTGGAAGCTTTTTCTATGGTTTCAAATGAGGTATTATAAAAAGCACCCTCTATGTCCATAAATGAACACATTGCTGTCTCTTTATTCTCAATAGAGTTTTCTATCTTTCTAACGAAACATTGTAATGCTGAGATAGTCTATTTCTCTGCTTGATAGGTAAATTGATATGGATGTAATGGTGAGTTCCTTGTTATTACGTCTCTGATATATCTCCATAATCTTTTCCATTGTCTTAAGTATTACTGAAGAGAGACTTATTGGTCTGTATGCCTTTGGATTATTTCTGGACATATTGCCAATTTTTGGAATAAATACCACTTTGGCCTCTCTCCATAGTATTGGGATATATCCCATTGTGTGACTAGCCCTGAATTGCCTCTTCAGGGCTGGAACTAGCTTTTCCTGCCTATCTATCAGTATTGTAGGGCTTAAGTATATTTATCGCCCATATAATTTTGTCTGGGATAAAAATTTTGTTAATTTCATTTTGAGCCCATTTATTTTTCTGAGGATCATTTCTGTCCCTTGTAAGACTGTCCTCTTCTTTCTTAAAAAAACATTGAGAAAAATGAGTTTTAGTAAAACCCTCAATGTTTCTTCTTGATTCTCTGTGTAGGTTTTGTCTGGTTTACAAAGTGAAACAGGACTATTATTTTCATCTTTTGAGAGGACTCTGCACTGTGGAGGGCGGATCCTCTATTCCTTCACAGGAATAGATTAGATAGAATTCTTTCCATGTCCTTTTTGATTTCCTGATTTCCTTATTATATTCTGTTAGGGCCTATTTATATTCATTCCACTTATCTTGACCCTTTGCTCTGTTAAAGAGTTTTCTTACTCTTTTCCTGAGGTTTTCTAGTGTTTTATTACACCTAGGTTTTTTGGTCTTTCTTGTCCTAATAGGGCAGCTTTCTTCATAGGATCTGTGGATAGCGTTATGCACCTCAGCTGCTGTCTTTTCCAGAGAACCTTTTGCTTCGATTGCGTTTTTTGTCAATCCCTAGGTCTAAGGGCAGTAATTCTTTGTATAGTTTCCAATGTGTAAGTTTAGGTATTCTTGCCCTTTGTATTATTTTCCTACCAACCTCTATGTTAAATCTGACCTGCTGATGATCAAAGAGTAAGGATTCGTCAGAAACACGCCGGTTGCTAATGCAATATTTTGTGGTTAAGAAGTCTTCAACCTCTTTTGGAGGGATCTCCTTCTTGTTCCCAGAGAAGTAGGCCGAAGCAAAGAGTAACTCTTTCGTTCCTCCCTCTGTGGGCACCTCCATCCTCACTGCAACTAGGTCTTGTGAAGTAAATTCTATAATCACAAAAAATTTAATATTATTATTTATTATAGTAGCCGCTCTTGGTCTATTTACATCTCTGCAATTGATGAGCTGACTTACCTTAATTGTGAGTCCTTTAATCTTACCTCTACCCGTCCTGGATTCGAAAAGTAGCCCTATATCCATGTTATCGTTGGTGAATCTTCTTCCTAATAAGGCTGATGTGCCTTCCTACGATGCAGATTCACTTGTATTACTTTAATATTTTCCATTTTTTTTTTTACTTATCTAAAGACTTCTTTTTTTCTAGAGCCTCTACCTCTTCCCTTCTGCTCTCTTTTCCTAGGCTGGATCCTTCTGGCAATTTCTTTTAGTCTAAGTAACAGGCTTCTTCCACTTTGTTGAGCGGAAGGAGGTTTTGATGATAGTCTCGACTTAACCCCTGAGGGTCCAGTTGAGCACTCCACCGACCCTACAGGGTCGCTGGGACCGACCGAGGACCCGGTTGGCTCAGTCTTCCCTTGAACTTCCTTTCTAGGTTCGGTTGGTTTTTTCTCATCTACTACTTTAAAACCAACATTCCTTATGCCAAAGAAGATTGTCCCTTGTATTTTAAGGGCCTCAAGAACCTCTTTTTCAATACCAATCACCAACTAAGTGAGTTTAGGGCTATTATTCCTTTCAGTTAATATCCGCATGATGGTATAGAAGGATCAATCCCTAATTATTATCCCTTTTGAACACCCTCCATGTGTTCACCTTCAGTTTGGTGTTCTGTTTATATATAATGTTGAGGATTTCCTCATCACTATAACTTGTAGACAGGAGATGTATTATTATTACCTTTCTTCGAGGAAATTCATCCTCTCTTAAGGCCTTAAACTTAGCTCCCTCCCATTCTCTTAAATTTTTTGTGTTTTCAACGACCCACTGAGCAGTATCCTCGTTAACAGAGGTCAGTTGAAGCCATCCATTCTTCCAGGTTGATCTATGGAATTGTGGACAGACAACCTGACCATTTTTTGGAGATCAGGTTGGTGATTTCCAACTGTAGGGAGTTAAATTGCTCCTCTCCGAAACCACCATCAGGGTAAATACCTGCTAAGATGCTCACCCTGACACCCTCCAGTAAGACACGACTGGGGAAGGAACTCCTTCTCCAGCCGGTTGTTCCCCGGATGGCCCAGAGGAAACCTTGGTCCTCTCGGCTTTCCTTCTGGTTCCAATACTAGGAGTGGTTTCTTTAGATTGGACTCTCTTAGGTCCTTTCTCCAATAAACTTTTGTGGTTATACTTCGGATCAAGGCTTTTGGTTATTGACTCTTCCTCCAAGTAACCATTCGACCTCAGGCAAATCAGCTAACAATTAGCCGATATTGAATAATGCAATTATCAATATTGACTTAAATACTATTTATAATTTTTAAATCTAAAGATGAAGTGCCCGAAATATTTGAGGAATGTTGCAACCTCGTTGAAAATTAGCTAACATTGTGAAGAATCGAGCTATTCGCAATCAAACCACTGTTGCGTATACACCTCAATAAAATGGTGAGCGTGCAAATAGAAAAGACAAGATGCTTACTTCGAGACTCTGGACTGAAAAAATTTATTGGGCAGAAGCACGATCTACTGCTGTATATTTAAATAATGGAAGTCCATCAAAACCTCTTCAGGGCATGATGCCATATGAAGCTTGGTCCCAAAGAAAACCTGATGTCAATCACTTAAGAATTTTCAGTTGCGAATCAATGGTCCAAATACCCAAAGAAAAGACAAGAAAATGGAATGCTCTTTCTCATTTATTTATTGGTTATTGCGACAATGTAAAAGGCAACAGACTCATAAATCCTGCCACCAAAAAGGTAATTATTAGAAGGAATGTAATTTCCCTAGAAGAAAAAATGTTAATGGGAGTATCCATACCTCCTATCAACACCTCTGTGTTGCCATTAGTATATCTCGATAAAGGATATGAAGACTACCTTAATCGCCCAGCTATGATTGAACTGGATGAACTCCAGCAGGACAGCAATGAAGAACCGTTCCTTGGTTTTGAAGATACCGCCATACTTAGCGAAGAAGAAAATGTTTAGAGATCATTGAGGATACTCGAACTTAAGAAAAGATCTAATCATGCCACATATTATGCGGAAGGAGAATGATTAATTTGAACAAGTGAAGCTCCCTAGTGGTATGAAGACAGTAAAAACCAAATAGGTACTTATAATTAAACCAGGTAATAATCATAATTTTAAAAGATTTAAAGCTCGTTCTGTTGTAAAGAGATGTAGCCAGATGAAAGTACTGAATTATGTAGAAACATATTCACTAGTCATAAAGTATACATTCGTAAGGTACTTATTTTCATCGGCAGCTAAAATCAATCTTTACGTGGATCATCTGGACGTGGCAACTGCTTATTTGTATGGAGACCTGGCAGAGGAGATATACTTTATCAATCCAAAGAATTTGCATCACCAGGCAAGGTTATGGAGGTTGAAAAAGGCTATCTATGGTCTTAAGCAGGTTGGCAGAAACTGGAATAAAAATGTTGACCAAATTCTATCACAGTTGATATTTTTTACTGAGATTTACTACTCAAAAACTGACCCTTGTGTTTACTATCACCATAATGCCGAATATCTGATTTACATCACTGTACATGCATCATATACTTTTCTTCTCCAATAATAAAAAAATCGTGGACCTTATCAAGAAGTCACTGTCACAGCATTTTGATTTAAAAGATTTAGGACCAGTGAACAGTCTTGTTATGCAGATCACCAGGAACCTGGAGACTGGAAAAATTTTGATCTCTCAAGAATCCTGCACAAAGAAGATTTTGGACAAATTTAAAATGAATGAAGCCATAACCATATATTATCAAACCTCTGCCTAACCCAAAATGCTCCATATCAAGAAGCAGTCGGTAGCTGACTATATCTATCACCTATATCAAGACCAGATATTAGCTTTGCATTAAATATGCTTATGAGGTATTGCAATTCTTAAAAGAAAATGTATTGATTGTGTGCCAAAAGAATTTTCAGATATTTATGTGGAACCTTAAATTATAAATTAGAATTGTCTAGAAATGCCAATGATAAAATTATAGCATACAGTGACTCTGATTGGGGCAATAAAATTAATAATAGATATTCAGTAACTGGTTCATGCTTTAGGATCCAAGGGTCGTTAGTATCTTGGTTTAGCAAGAAACAAAAAACTATTGCCTTTCAACTTGTGAGGCTGACTACATGGCTTTGTCATATAGATACTATTCAAGAATTACTTCGGTTAATGTCAGAATTGGATCTTTCAAATAATGAAATTTCATTTGAAGTATTTGAAGCAAAAAATATTATTATAAATTCAAAATCTAAGTATATTGATGCTAAGTATCATTTTATTAAAAGTCATAGAAGATGGAGCAGTCAATGTTAAATATTTATCTACTGAGGAAATGTTAGCAGACATTTTAACGAAGCCTTTGCGTAAAATAAAACATGATTACAGTGTAAATAATATTGGTATAATTAATTCTGTTTAAAATCTTTTGAATGCTCTTATAAGGAGAGGATCCCACATTTTTCTTCTAGATTTTGATGAAACTTTTTTAAGTGAATCTAGGCTTTAAAATATTGGACTGTGTTAAATATTAGGGGTCTATGTGGCCCAGGAGCCCCGGAAATAAATCAGAATACATATGCAAAACACATTTTATTTTATATCTCTGGTTCTAATGAAGGTAGCAGAATGAGTTTAGTACTAATATGTTCCTATTGTCAAGCGAAATAGAAAAAAAAAAAAAAAAAAATACATCAAAATATTTACATATTATGCTTGGTAAGAATACTAAAAACATCAAAAACACCCTAAAAATAGAAATTTTTGGTGGAAACATTAGTTTTCCCAAAAACTGAGATCACATTTGGATTACCCACCCCAAAAAAACAGTTTATTATAAATTTTTATGAAAATAGAAAAACAAAATTTTTTGTCAATAAACAGCCAACCAAATGGGGGACCCCCTTTGAGGTTTTTCAAAATAGTTTTACAAATTTTTCCTGCTTTACATGTGCAGTGCAGGAGTTTGAAATTTTGCACAAATTTACACCAAAATTTAAGGTATTTAAAAAAAAAAATTGGAAATTTTCTAAGATCAGTAAAAATACGTTTTTGGAAGCAAAACCACAACCTTGGTTTTTATTTTTTAAAACGGTTTTTCACTATGAAATTTTGGGCCGAAAATAAATTGTGTACACTTGTTTTATTTATCACAGTTTACTTTTTTAAACATGTGTTAACCTTTGAAATCAGTCACTTTATTTAGAAGTTATTGCTAAAATGTGAATGGTCTTAAAATCCTATTCACGCTTCGCCGATGTTTATATTCCTCATTATTACAGGCTGTAATAAATAAGGGAACATTCCGTTTTAACTAGAAATAACTTGAACAAATCTTTAAATTTCATTATTTAGTAAAAAAATTATGACATGAATCTGTTATTTCCAACAAATAATTTTGAAATAGAGCATGCTAAATGAAAACAAATTATGACATGAATCTGCTATTTCCAACAAATAATTTTGAAATAGAGCATGCTAAATGAAAGACCAGGTAAGTCAATAGTTATTTCCCTGCCCCCCCCCTCTTTACTTATCAAAAGTTCTTAAAGTTTTTTTTTTTTTTTTATTTAGCATGCTATATTTCAAAATTATTTGTTGGAAATAGCAGATTCATGTCATATTTTTTTTTCATTACAAAATAATGAAATTTAAAGATTTGCTCACGTTATTTCTAATTAAAACGGAATGCTCCTTTATTTAATACAGCCTGTGATAATGAGGAATATAAACACCAGCCAAGCATGAATAGAATTTTATGGCCATTCACATTTTAGCAGTAGCTTCTAAATAAATTGACCAATTTCAAAGGTTAAACACACGTTTTAAAAGGTAAACTGATGAATAAAACGAGTGTTTTTCAATTTTCATAAAAATTTGAAATAAACTGCTTTTTGGGATGGGAAATTCAAATCTGATCTCGGTTTGGAGGAAACTAATGTTACCCCCTCCTCCCAAAAATCACTATTTTGATGTATTATTTTTTTTTATTATTTCGCTTGTCAATAGGGACATTTTGGTACTAAACTCATTCTTCTACCTTCATTAGAACCAGAGATATAAAATAAAATGTGCTTTGCTTATGCAAGCTTCCATTTTTTTTTCTGGGGCTCCTGGGGCGCATTAGCTCCTAATATTTTACACAGTCCAATATTTTGAGGCCTAGATTCACCTAAAAAAGTTTCATCAAAATCTAGAAGACACATGTGGGATCCTCTCCTTGTTAGATATGAACTGTTTATTATTATATTAATTTAAGGGGAGAAGTTGGACTGAGTATAAAAATTTATATTGCATTATAATCAAATTATAAAACAGTATAATGATTTAATTAAATTTACCTGAAAATAATTTATATACAGTGGAACTTCTCTTAAACGGACATCACTGGGGAATGATAATTCGTCTGCTTATGAGAAAACAAGATTTTAACGACGACTAAAATAAAACACAAAATACGAACCTGACTAAAATCTATAATTACCCTCTAGCGCTGCAGGCCCTGTGGTCCTTGGTTTGACAAACTACTTCCCTTTATCGATTCAGATTCTGTGTAGGATATCGCCGGTTCTTTACTTCCAATCGGCAAGTGTCTCTGTCTGCCTCATCGCTCCATTGGTTCCTTGGTCTTCCTCTTCTCCTCGTTCCTTCCATTCTCACATCCATTGCCATCTGCAGGAATCTCTGCTTCTTAATTCTCTGTGTTCTAGCCACGATGCCAATATCATCTGCAAAAGCGCAGACTTGCCAAATACTGTCCATCACAGTTCTGGTTTTAATGACTTCCCTGGCAGCTTTGTTCAGGACTGCATTAAACAATGTACTAGGTTGTTACAAAAGTTTTTGTGCATAGAATAAGTTTTATTTAAATTTCAGTATAAAATCTACACATTAAAATTATTTTTCAAAATATAGGTCATCATTGCCAATTACTTTTTCCACTACCCATCTTTCTACCAGAAGTTGAATTTGGTTTTCCTTGGTTTTCAAGGCAGAAAACTCCTCACATCTTGATTTGACATTCCTGTTATTTTTGAAGTGCCAGTCTTTCAAAAATGTGCCACCGTAAAAGACCATAGCCAAACAGTGCTATGTCAGGGCTCTAAGTAGGGGAGGGTAAGATCCTAACACCCTCCATTTCTGAGATTTATAAAATGGAATGAAAGGTAGAGACAGTTGGTATGCATAAATAAATAAAGGATTAGTCAAAGTAAACAACGATATATGCATTTATACTTCAGTGTTGAATAAGGATTCAAATGGAGACTTCAATGTCAGCAATGAATTAATGCACAAAGACAGTCCATTGCCCTATCTCATACCATTATTGATTCCAAAAGCTTAGTACCATCATTTGTCGAAGCATGAAGATTTGATCGGTTGTACTTCGGTCCTACCGAAATCCATATTGGTATTTACTTTGTAAACTCATTGTGTTTTGAGTAAGCCCATTCAAGATAATGATGGACAGGATTTTGTATGCAACATTAAGCAATGTGATATCTCTGTAGTTTTGGCAATCTGTCCGGCTTCTCTTTTTGAATATTGGGTGAATAATACCGACTGACCAGTCTGGGTAGTTTCTCTTCCTGCCAAATGCCACAAATTAGTTGGTATAATGCATCCAACAGCTTGCTCCCACCTTTCTTCACCATTTCTGCAACTGTACCGTTCTCCAGTGCTTTATGATTCTTGAGAGACCTCGCTGCCTCATCATACCACTCTGTCTTAGAGGGTTCAGAAGAAGAAGAACCTTGGTCATTGCTATCTTTAATCCTGCTTCCCCCATACTGGTTTCTTAGTTGTTTAGTAACTCGGCAAAATATTAAGTCCAAGAGATCATCACTTCATCACCTTCCTACAGGTATTCCTACAGATTTACTTCTGCATCCTCCAAACCGAAATTGAAATCCTTTCCTGAACCAGTTGACCAATTTTTAGAACTTCCGAACTGCATTATTGGCATTCTGTTCTTCTATTATCCTTACCTTGCCACTTATCCACTCTCTCTTCTTTTGACGGCGCTATGCTTTGACTTTCCTTCTCAGTATAATGTGGTTATCACTGTTTTGCCTGGTTCTTGTCTGCAAGAGCTTTGCTTTGGCCTCCTTTCTCTTGGCATTGGTCTTCCAAAAAGACTCATCATACCACTGCTCATTTCTCCCATTATTTACCTCTCCAATTGTCTCATTTGCAGTACTCATCATTATTTCTTTAATACACTTCTATCTACTTTCAATATCGCACTCACACTTATTTGTCTGGCCTATCTTTTCATCCATAACTCTTTGGTACTCATAGCATTCTTCATCCTCTTTCAGTTAATCTAGGTACCATTTGGTCCTTTTAACTGATTTTTACTTCAAACTATTAGATAGCCGATGCCTGGATTTTAACCGAACGAGGAAATGATCAGTGTCGCAGTCCGCTCCACGACAGCTTCGAATGTCTAGGATGCTGGACACATGCATGGTTGAAACCAGAATATGGTCTATCTGAGTCACTCCTCTTCCACCCAGCATTTCCCATGTACCATTGTGTATATCTTTCTGAAGAAAACTTGTAGAACTTGATCAGTAGTTGATGCATTTCAGCCAGCTAAACTAAGAGCATCCCATTATTATTAGTTTGTATATGCAGAGAGTAGGAATCCGTCACAGGCACCACTGCCTCCTCTCTACCAACCTGAGAATTGGAATCCCCTAACACCACTAAGGAATCATGTTGTGGTCCCTTTTCGATATTTGCTCCAAGGATGTCATAAAATTCTTCCTTGGCAAGATTTTCGGCCTCTTCTGTGGGAGCGTGGACTGAAAATATAGTGACATTCCTAAATTTTCCCTTCAGTCGCACTTTGTATATCCTATCATTGATAGGTTCAAAATTTAAGATGGACGGCCTTAGCTTTTTACTTGCCTAGAATCCAACACCTGCTTTCC
Organism: Rhaphigaster nebulosa; assembly: GCA_948150685.1. NCBI lineage: Eukaryota > Metazoa > Arthropoda > Insecta > Hemiptera > Pentatomidae > Rhaphigaster > Rhaphigaster nebulosa. Next base: position 13,840,472 of record OX411307.1, read on the forward strand.
CAGTGCTTGCTTGTGCACAACTGTAGAAAATAAAGTAATCCTTTTTATCAATTCCACCATTCTCAGTCCATCTAATTTCTTGGAAGGCAGTGGTGTGTACTTTATATTTTGTCAGTTCTTCAGCCATTTCCTGCATTTTGCCAGGTCTAAGGATTGTTTGGATATTCCGTGTGGCTAAAGAAATATCCAGGTTTTTCCGTTTCCAAGTTCTAATCCGTTGAGAGCGCCTTCGTCATTTACCATTTAATCCATCCGACTTTTCCTGTATTTTGTAACAATGCTTTTTTTACGTGATAGGGTTGTTAGCCCTACGCACAAACCCACTACCAGGAGGACCGGGGAGCTTTGTTAAGTGTCCTCTACCCCTAGGCGCTCGCCTTAACCAGGCTTAATGACCGGCTTAACCAACTACCCCTCTGTAGTAGACCAGCTGACTCAGTCTAGAGGTGCCGCTGTTGGCATCAAAGTGCTTTTCTGCCACCACCTCTAAGGATGTGCTCTGCTGCCAACTCATTCTATCCTGCTGGCCTGATCTCAAGTCATTCTTGAGTAACCCAGTGGGGCCCCCATCTCTCATTATCTTGCTGATCCTACTGTCCGAAGGCATTTCAACCACAACCTCCAGTGGGGTTACTCAGCGTAACAGGGCCCACTATGACTAAAATCGTAAACAGAATAAAAAATAAAGAAATAAAAAGGTAGTTATACTTGAAAATTACAGCAAAATACATAAAAAGATTTTATAGTGACTTTTTTTGTAATCAAATATATGTATGAGCACAATATATGTTGCACTGCCCTGCTGTCAAATGATAATAACCATTCATTCATTAAATCTAGGCTTTCTTATTAGAATGCCAGTAAATTTTATTAGGTTTAAATTAACTCCCTTGAAACGTCTTCGATTTTCTGTTTTACCAATAATCAAAGGTCTTTCAAAATCCTACATGCACACGAACATATTATGATTATTTCTTTAGAAATTTTTCTTCCTTTGTAAGTTTCTTCTTTCAGTGCCATTGTTTTTTTGGCAGTTAAAAATGTCTTTTGCCAAATAGCCATCTCATAAATTTTCAATTTTTGTCAACTAGTGACTAACCAAGACAGTGTGTACTGATGCTCCTCCACTAAAATTTTTGTAACGGGCTTAGTAAAAACACTTTTTTTGGTTGCCATGAAAAGTTTTTTTGAAACAGTAATGATTTGTTTACATACAGAGAATGAAAAAACAGCCATTCTGTGACATAAAATTCTAAGAAATTACTTTTGATACCCTGTTTGAAGAAATTATGTCTTTCTTTTCATCTACTGTCCTCTTAAGAGAGACTTTTTCGAAACAAAAAGGACTAAATCTTTGTCCTTGTCCATTTATCAGAAGGCCTGGTTAATAGAAGTTTTTAACAATGTAAAGTCAATGATTTAACGCTGGGGAAAATAAAACTGTCCGGTTGTTAGAAGTGTCCGGTAAGAGATGTTCCACTGTACTAGGAAATATAACTTATTCCTTATGTCAACAATGATATTAAAAATTTCAATTACAACTTGTTTTAACTTACAATATTTGTTAACTGTCATCACTGAAGTCTTTAAGAATGATTTGATTTGCTTTTTTCAACAGGTTTTTATCAATTGCATGCTTATGCCACACTTCCTATTATTTATTACCTTCATATATACTTTTTATTGTCTTAAATATGTCATATGGTATTATCTATCTTGTTAGTTTTACATTGAGTTAATTTGTTTTTATTCTATTATCTGCATAATGGCTATTTAGGTTCCTGGTATCTGTTTTGCAATTTATAGTTTTTTCGTATTCTTAGTTATTATTATGTTTCTAAAATTTTCCTATTTTTAGTAATTTTTTGATTGTCTAGTATTTTAGGCCTGTCAAAACCAAATTTATCTTATTGCGTTATATTGTGATGCGTTAATTTAAGGTTAGTGTTTTCTATGTTTTTACAATTAGACATATGCTGGTTAACTCTAGATTTGAGTTTTTTAGAAGTTTCTCCAATATAATTTTTTTCACAATTTAAACAGTCTATCTATTGTTATATTTTGTTGGTCCAGAATATTTATTTTATCTTTCACATTTGTTTTATGATTAAGAAGTTTATTCTGATTATGTAGACCAAATTTTATGTCGTTGTGTTCATATAATTTAAATATTTTCTTAATGTTTTCTCGTTTTAGGGACATAATTCATTTTGAAAAACACTTTTTCTTGTTGTTCCTTGTTTTATCTAGTATTATTTTCACCAATATCACTGTTTTCGTTAATAATCATCTCTTCATCTTTAAAAAATTCAGTGATGAATTTTTGGATAGGATTAGTTGTCTTTTTTCCATTTTTCAATATTTTATCTTTAGATGATTGTTTTTTTGGTAATTTATCATTTACTTGATTATTGCTGGAGTCTAATTTTATATTAATTTGGTTGCACCAAATTTTATTAATAATCTTTTTGGGTTAAAAGTTTTCTATTAAGATTGTATGTATTTTTTTTTAACCATTTCCATTTATTGTTCATCGATAATTTTAATTGCTCTGTTGATTAGATTCTTTGCTACATTTATTGTTTGGTAAAAGGGGTGGTCTGAATATTAGTTAAGTATTCAATTACTACTTATTTCTTTTTTTGTCCATTCTGTCCAAATCACCAAGAAAAAACCTACAGAAAAACATAAATACCGTCAAAGAGAAACTAAGCACTCTTAACATGGTAATTAACCCTGAAAAGAAAAAATGCATGCGTATTGGAAGAAAGCCACTCAGGGTTATGAGAGTATTAAGGGTAGATAATGAGAGATTGGAGCAGGTAACAAATTTCAAATATTTGGGTGCTCATCTCAATAATCATTCAATAGAAGAAGAGTTCAGGCAACAAAAGGAGCAGGAGGGCGAAGCGGTAAAAGAGGTTTTAGATTATGATGATGATGAACTTGGAAAAATTACAAGTTGTCAATTTTGAGAAGATATGTCTGAAGAGAAGTCTGCCATTCCTGAAAAGAGAAGACAATTGTGTTCAAGAATTGTCTGTCCGGGAACCTGGCCCACTTTCGTACTCCAGATGGCTGGCAACAGCAGAATGCTGAGACTGCGTAAGTGTAGAAAACTCTTCAGGCACACCAATTTGAGTTGACTTCATTCTTAAGACATATATTCATGTATGGTTCAGTATAAAAAAGTAAATACTTTATGAAAGGGCCTTATAAATAAACTTATAAAATTTTTAAGATTCTTGCCTAACAACTTATTTACTCTGTGATTGAAAAAATGCCTATTTTGCCCACTCATAAAATTTGCTTTTAAGTAAGATTATAGACATGACTAATTACATTTAATTATTAAGTTCCTGAAGAACCATCAAATACTAGAAATGTAGATTCTATAAGGAATGCAATTAGGAGCTTCAAGCCACTTAAATCAACTTCCAGGCAATAAAATCATCAAAATGATTGAATGGAGTTCCAATATCCTTTCATCACCATCTTTGTTGTGAAGAAAGGAGGCCATTTTTACTTTGAAATAATTTCTATAAGGAGTGGGGCTCTAATATTGTGGTGAATTATTATGTTAATTCCTTTCTAAAGCAATTAAAGGGGTAAGACCCGAGAAACATATCACCTATTGGTTGACGATGCTGAGCTTTTCTTACGGTTTGGGCAAGTAAGTGGTTACCAATTTATCAAGATTATGTGATCAATGAAGAGATTTATTCAAAGATCAAATCTGGTGAAACAGCAGAGGAATTGAACTTTCATAAATTTCAATGCCACTTGCAAGCGGTTGAGAACTGTGTGAATCTGGTAACTGAGGCGTCTCCAAAAGTCATCAGTTTAAAGTCAAGAGATAGTTTCATTAGTACACTTCTTTCAAGGTCATCTATGCCTAGTTTTTCGAGTGAATCGTATTTCAAATTACTAAAAGACACTAAGGAAAAGTAAAGAACGGTATTTAAATAAAGTTTAAATTTCAACACAAACTAGAAAAACTATTTTATAGAAAAATCACAAACTACTCCCTAGAATATACAATAAAAAGATATATATATATATATATATATATATATATATATATATATATATATATATATATATATATATATATATATATATAATATATATAGCAATAGATTGAGAATACAGGGATTAAAGGAAATAATTCAGATTAAATAATAATAATCAAATAATGGATAAATTAAATAATGATGCCTCGTGGTTCAGTCAATATTAACCTAAATTAATAGCATTTTTAAACAAAGAAACAGCAGGCTCGTGATTCTTGAGGTCTATACCTAGGAGGGTCAGATCGAGAGGCGGCTCCGGCAGTCGTAAAGATAAGCAAAATTGAAAGCACCATAAAAACTAGAGATAGACCCGGTCGACGAGGTATAATAAAACCTACCACCCTAGGATAGAGAAAATAGGTACAATAGAGAAAAAAAGCTCAAATATTTCGAAGGCCTCTTCAAAAATCCCCATAGCGTCAACCAATAAGATGGCCCAGAAGGAGAGTGGGGACAAAATGTATCTTTCAAGAAGGAGAAGGGGAAAGAGGGAGAGGAGAGAGAAGTAAGGGGAGTTCTAGGGACAAGGCAGAAGGGTGAAGTTTGGAGGAGTTCTAGCTAGAAGGTAGAAAAGTAAGGTTCTAAGGAGACGGAGTCTGTGAGTCTGGTGAAAGAGAAGACCTCTGTGGGAGAAAAAATCAGACCATCGAGTGACGAAGCGATCAGTCTCCGAGCCAGCGAAGGCAACACTAAGATAAGTGATAGTCCTTTCATTCAAATGTGTACATTAATGTCTAATATTATGTGGGACCCAAGTAATATTTTAAATAAGCAAGTTCTCCCAGTATTCTCAAATATATATGCTAAAGTCAATAGGGTTTTATAATGAGAGTAATTTAGGTTGTAAATTAGTAAGCCAACAGTTTAATTAATAAAATTCTCTTAAATAAAGTAAGATCTTCTATCAAAATCTATTATTCTAAAGTGAATGGGTAAACGCGACACCCTTGGAAAGGATCTCCAATGGTATTTATAATATCCCAGCCTAGTGGCAATAGCAGGGGGTTCTGTGATCTCTAGCCTTTTAAGTTAAAATACTGGTACTGGCAAGGGTGGGGTTACAAAGTCCGGCAAGTGGGCCTGATGGTCCTTTTTGCCATCCCCGGGGGATCACCAATAGAAATAGCTTATTAACCCTCCATATCGAACCTTCTGGTTTTTCTGATGAAATTCAGAAGGGATGTCCATTCGATGGAGGGAGCCTCTTGTATTCTGATTCTATCAGATCCTAACAGTCTGTATCTCAGCGCCGCATATCTATCACATTCGGCTATGTAGTGTGGAGCAGTTTCAGGTGCCTGCCCACAGCAGTGGCAGGTCTCATCCCCTGCTATTCCACAAATCTTTAAGTGTCTTTTAAGCCTGCAGTGCCCTGTAAGTACCCCTATAAGCAGTCGGAGTTCCTTTCTGTTGAGGCCCAGCAGCCACTTGGTTCTAGAAGCAGAGGGTTTTTTAATTAGTTCCTTAGCCTGTCTAAGGCCCGCACACCCCCTCCACTCCTTACCTGCTATATTCCATGTCCAATCCTGGACCTTCTTCTGCTGATATCTTTTAGAGATGCCTACTGCTTGGCTGTCTGAGTAGATAGTAATTCCAGCCCTGTCGCAATTGATAACCTCCGTACATGTGACCGCAGACAGTATCGTGAACACTTCTGCTTGGAACACAGTAGAGTGTTTACCTAGTGGTAGACTTATGTTAATGCCTAAATCCTCTATGTAGACGCCCGCTCCTGCTAATCCGGTCGAATCCTTCCATGATCCGCCCGTGAAACAGGATAAGTTGCCTGTTTGAGTGGCAATTGAACCCCTTTCCCAGTCGGATATACTAGGATAAGAGTATCTCACTTTAGAGTCTAGAGTAAGGTTTCTATTAAGTTGAGGACAACAATATTGAAGGATAGGAATCTCCTTTTCCACCACTTTGGCAATTACTGAGTGGCCTGTGGGTTTGCCCCGCTCTTGTCACTGTCTGTTTTCCTTAATTCTTAGATAGGCCATAACTGCTTCGCCCCTCAGCCATAGGTGAAGCGGTGTTAGATACAAGAGGACCTCTAAAGCCTTGGTAGGTGTGGTACGAAACGCTCCTGTAATGCTCATACATGCCATCCTTTGAATACGGCTGAGTGTACGAACATGGGAGGCCCTATTCAAGGCTGTCCACCACACTACGCTTCCATATTGAATTCTAGGTCTTATAATCGCTGTGTATATCCAGTGCATGACCCTAGGCTTAAAGCCCCAGGTTGTGCCCACAGCACGTCTAACATGCCAAAAGGATGCTATTGCTTTCCTTTTGGTTTCAGTCAAATGGGAACCCCAGTTTAGTTTGGAATCCAAAATAATCCCGAGGTATTTGACTTGTTGACTTAATTGGAGCTGTTTGCCAAAAAAGGTAGGAGCACTAAAAGCGTCCAGCTTCCGTTTCTTGGTAAAGAGAATCATCTCAGTCTTAGTTGGATTTACCGAAAGTCTAACTTCGTTACACCAAGTCTGAACAATATCGCAAGCAACCTGCATGTGCTCAAAGATGGTGGCAATAAACTTACCTGTTATGAGGATTACTCCATCATCTGCAAATGCCTGGGCAGAGAATCCGGCCTCCTCTAGTCTTCTTAACAACTTGTCCATTACAAGGCACCAGAGCAGTGGGGAGATACAGCTCCCTTGAGGGCAATCTGTGAAGGCCTGCGTCTCTAGTCTGGTGCCCTCCTCTGAGACGACTATTATTCTGTTCTTCAAAACAAATCCGACCCATCTGGCTATAGCAGGTGGGGCAGATATTTCTTTTAAGGCTCCACAAACTGCCTCAGGCCTGGTCCTGTCGAATGCCCCTTCAACATCGAAAAGGCCTTCTCTATTTTTCCTACTAGGGAATGTAGGGCAGTTTCTGTTGATTTTCCCTGGAGATAAGCATGCTGTTGAGGGTGAAGGGGATGGAGAGGTAGAACCTTACTTGTAAGGTGTACTGCTACCAGCTTCTCCAGGATCTTAAAAAGAAAGGAGGATAGGCTGATAGGTCGAAAAGCCTTAGCAACACTGTAATCCTCCTTACTATTCTTCGGGATAAAAGCTATTAGAGATTTCCTCCAGGATTCTGGAATGTACCCGATGGCTAGAGAGGCTCCTAGTAGTGCTCTGATTCGGGGGAGCAGAGCATTGAGGCCCTCTTTGAGCATACATGGAAGGATACCGTCAGTGCCTGGGGTTTTATACGGCTTGAGCTCCCCGACAGCCCACCTAATGGCCCCGTCACTGACTATGGACTCCGCTAGAGCCCAATCCTCCTCTGTATCGTTAGTATCACTGCCAGGGTACATACTTGAGGGAGGGTTGACTAAATTGGTAATACTGCAACCCGGTCTCCATCAGGTGAGACAAGGTGTCCACCAAGTTGGAGGTCCAGAGACCGTTAGGTTTCTTCAAGGTTCCCAGTGGCTGTTGGGCGTCATTCCCAAGCAGCTTAACTAGACGAGAGGCTTCTGGCGTGCATTCTATATTGCTACAGAACTTACGCCAGCCCTCCCGTTTATGCTTCCTTATTTCTTTTTTGTATGAATTAGAGGCGACACGGTACAGATCCCAGTCAGCCTTCTGCTTTGATTTATATGCCTTATTATAGGCCTTTCTTGTAGCCTTTTGTAGCTTAGACAACTCAGTGGACCACCATCTGATCTTTTTCCTGGGTTCTGCCTTTAAGGGACAGGCCGCCTCGTATGCGTCTTGTACTATTCTCTCTAAGAGGGTAGTTTCTTCCTCTATCTGAACTTTGGTTTGAAGTCTGCCCATTGGGAGGTATGGGCATCTATCCAACCTTTCCCTGAATTAATTCCACTCGGTGTTTCTGGGGTTTCTTTTCAGAGTTGGGGAGGTTTGTTCAGAGTTAATCTTAAATGAGATCATCCTATGGTCGGACAGGTGATCTTCCAGTCTTTACAAAGGTCTTTAATCTGACTAGAAGTGAGTGTGATATCTAGAACCTCGCTTCTGACTCGAGTGACAAAAGTAGCTTTGCTACCTCTGTTTAGTATCTCTAAATTTGTAGAGGCTATATATTCGAGCAAGGATTCCCCTCGTTCGTTCGTGTCTGAACTGCCCCACACAAGGTGATGGGCGTTAATGTCTCCGCCTACTAAGAGAGGTAGATCATTCTTTCTTGCAAAGCGGAAGAGACTATCTATGTAATGATAAGTTGGATACAGATTATGGGGTACATATATGGAGGCAATAATCATTTTAAGCTTAATATTACTGACCTTGGTAGTTATGGCCAGGGCCACTACATCCTTCGTGCTAATCTGGGGCAAAGGTAGTATCTGAAGGTCTTTAGAGGCCCAGATACATGACCTTGGTGCTTCGCATGAGGGTGGGCGGATGATTCTTCCGCCGATACCCCTAAGTCCTTTAATCATTCCCCTAAAACAATAAGGTTCTTGTATTAAGACGAGGGTGGATTTCACCCCCGAAAGAAGCTTCGCCAATTCAGCCGTAGCCGACTTATTATGCTGTAAATTAATTTGTCTTACCTCGATCCCAGCGTTTTCCATGATTGTGGCAGATGGAGGAGAAGGAAGTGGGAGAAGCAGGGGCCTATTGGCGCCCGTTCCTCCCTTGATCCTCCTGGGGGGGCTGTTGTCTAGCTGGTGCCGAAGGTGTTCTCCAGACGGTCAGCGACACCAGCTCATAGCTGATCCGCCATCCGTTCGCCTCCAGCGAGACGATCGTGCTGGTTGGGACTCTGAAGATGCCCCTCAGATGCCCCGGATCGCCTTCCACTCCCAGGAACTGCCACTGGTTGGTTCCCGCCAGTTCTGGATTCTGAAATTCCAGGAGGCAGACCAATCTGCCGGGTTCGATCACCACAGCCCCCAGACCAATAGCAATTCTAGTGGGCCAGGGAGCCTCGGCGGACCGCCTCACTACAAACCAACGGTCCGTAGGAGGTACCCAACTGAGAAGCCAGTCCCTGGTTTCTTCATTTTTGCAGGTTAGGAGGAACCATCCCGGTTCCGCCTGATACCCTGAGTTAATAAATTCCAGTGGCCTACTTCTGGGTCTTGGCTCATACGCCCTCCTCTCAATTTCGGCTATGAGGAGCCTTCGGATGAGTTGGGCCTCTTCCTGAGTAATGGGGGCGCCCTCCTGGCTCCCCATAATGAGCACCTGCAAGGCCCTTGTGCTAGAAGCAGCAGCATCCCTGTAAGATCGGGGTGTCTCTCCTGATCCTCCTGGGCGCTCTGCTGAGAAGATGGTCCCGCTGCAGGCTCATTGGTCCTCCTAGGAGAGGATCTTGCTCTTTTAGAGTCTTGCCGACGCGTATCGGTCGGAGGAGACTCCTCCATAGGCCTTATCCTTTTCTGATACTGATTAGATGGGCCTGCTCTTGAAGCACGCGCCGAGTCCCCCCCGTGTCGGGAAGGAGGGGTGGACGGAGGCAAAGCCCCGTCCTCCCTCTCCCGAATCGGTTCGAGGACTGTCCCCGGGCCGCACCCCTCAAGCCGAGCCAGAGGGGAACGGCCCGCGGGGCACCCGCTGGTACTAGGCCGCCTGTGGGTAGCCGGGTCAGAGACGGGGTTTTGACGCCTCATCCTGATGGCCTCCCGTTCGGCTTGCCTTTGAATAGCCTCGGCCCACCTTTTCTTTTGCCTATAAATTTTCTTTTTCTGCTTAGCTCTTGCTAAGGCAGCGGCTTTGAGCTCCACTCCCTCCCCTTTAGGTGCTCTGCTAGTAGTAGGCTGATTTAGCCGTTCCATCTCGATCGAGAGCGGGAGGGCTCTTCATCAGAGTTCTCCCTTCTGCTTGGAAGGCTAGAGGGGAGCTGATAAGGTCGCAGCACCCTAGACTGTTTGGGCGCAGCAACCTGCTCTGGCTCCCCTGTTGTTGTGGCTTCAAAATTTGTACCAGTCTGGGATTACCGCTCTTCCTCCCCCTGCGCAGCTGGCACATTAGGCTGCTCATTTTCTTTTAGATTTTCCATTGGTTTTTTGTTTTTATTTATCTGTATTGTTTACTGTGTGGTGTTAGTGTAGGTTTGCATCCATCCTCGCCACCTTTCCCACTTGACCGGAACGGAGAGAAGTCCAGTGGCCTCGGAAGTGCAACTCCGGTCCGTGCAGCAGGGTCCCATCCAGTCACCAACTGGCACTACTACAGCGTCCGAACTTTTACACTTGGCTGATAGAGCAGCCACTCCTTCCAGGTTAGGATGAGCGGGCTCCTGCATTATCCCAGCGACCGAGGAGTGCCTTACCTCGTTTATCTCCTGTACCCTCTGGAACGACCCCCCAGGAGGGCTGCACCAGCCGCCTGGGTAATGGCAAGGGGCAGATGTAGTGACCTTTGTGTGTTAGTGTTCTGTAATTGGGCGCGGTAATGAGCTGTGCTCCTCCGGTTGCTAACCCCAGGCTCGCGCCTAGCCTGGCACTAAGAGTCAGGAGGAGAAACTCGCCTTGAAGCAGCCTGACCTACTTCCCCATCCGGGGCGGCTACCCAGGATAGGTAGTCCTGGGGTGTGTACTGTAAATGACCTTAATATTGATGAGTGCTGTTATTTAGTGTACTGTGTGGCGTCACAGTGGATGTACCCCCAACCTGGAGGACCAGTGGCTGTTTGCGGCAATAATAGAAATAATAATTACCGGGCGATGGGGCCGCCAACTCCCTACGCCAGCAAGTTAAAATACAGTTTGATTGATTGGCTCCCTTCTGGAACCGATGCAAATAGAGAATAAATTAGATCAGTAAATTAAGTAAATGCGGTTTCTGGAACCCCCACCTCCCTTAGAAAAGTAGTTCGCCAGAAACATAGCAATATACATATACATACACAAAATCACTATGCTAGTTCTCTCGGATTTTTTAAAAGCTTTTGATTCAGTTAATCATAAGATCCTCTATTCCAAACTCCAAAACCTCTCTGTATGAAATAACCTTTTAAAGTGATTCCTCTCCATGACCTCTTTGTTCTGAAACAGCTATTATTCTTAATAAACCTCCTTCTTCTTCCCTTCTACTAACACGTAGTGTTTGTCACACTCAATAACATTTTTCTCTATCTATATTAATGATCTTCCTGATCTCTTCCTCCAATCGCAATTAGGGGTATGAAAAAAAAAAAAAAAATGATTTTCCAAAAAAATAATTTAATAAACAAATAAAATAAATAAATATCTACAAGTTCTATAAGTTTGATAAGTTTCAGTCATCATTAATTCAATTGTGATTTTCTTCCTTTTTTTTTTAAATGTTCGTATGTTAAGTAAATTAATTAATTTTTCTCTATTTCTTAGTAATGAGTCTTTTTAATAATAAATATTAATAAGCACTTTGGTAGGCTTTTAGTAATTTGTTCAATATTGATTTTCTTCCGTCCTTTGTATTTTTTTTTATGTTTAAGCAATTTAATTAATGTTTTCTCTAGTTCCTAGTATGTATTTTTTTTTATTTTATTATTATTGACAAATGTTAATAAATTTATACATTTGTTTTGTGTTAAGTCAGTTATGACTATTTAGTTGTTGCTATTAAAGCTATTACAAATCTAAGAATTGTTAATTTATATTGCCCTACCCTTCAATTCAATGTAAAAACCTTCTTCTTCTTCTGTTTTCGAAGATTAAAAACATTGACACCACAAGTTTTTTTGATTCTTTGTTTGTCGAACCCGCCATTCTTTTATAATGTTTTTATTTTAATTTTTTTTGGAAAAAATTTATATTGATATTTTTTTTACACCCCTACTCACAATACCACTTGTATGTTGATGACATCCAAATGTACCAATCCTTCCTTCCGTCCTACTGACATTCTGAGGCGATCCAAAAGGTGCAAAATAATATTGATAGTGCCAAAGCTTGGGCATTAGACAATGATTTGAAACTGAATATTGAAAAAGCACCTTCTTAATCCCCTTCCTTATTATCCCTTATTCTACCTCAATAGCCTACTTATTCACTTCCACACCTCTGTTAAAACCTTGGGGTTACCATTGACCTATATACACTTAGTGCCAAAAGTATTCAGAATTTCAATATTTTTTCCATTTAATAAATATTTTTTTCACAATGATCACTTTATATATTTTTTAAAAATAATAATTCTTCAAAAAAGATTCTCGATAATTAAAATCACTAGCCAGATAAGTGAAAATTATATTCTTTTTATAAAATATAACATTGAAAAGTGCATATTATGAGAATATTTGGAAATCATAATATATGTAGCAAATGTTTATATTATCACTGATCCTCAATATAATTTTATGTTCTAAACATTTTTTTCCTGTATGTAACTGATATCCATCCTCCCTGAAAAGGAGATGTTTTTAAAATGGGACATAAAAGTAAAAATTCAACGATTGAACAGCTCCTATGAATAATTTGTTTATGAGAAAAGGGTGAAATCTTATAAAAAATTAGTGAGAATGTGAGGATGCCTGTGTCTACTGTGGGAGGTATAATTAGAAGATAAAGAAGTAAAAATTGGCTTCATGATGATGATAAAAGTGGCTGCCCATAATTGTTAAATGATAGATATGAAAGACTCATTGTTAATCAAATCAGAAAAAATCCTAGAATGAGCACGCTCAAGCTTTGTGCTGAATTTCGCAGAACTTCTGGATGCACAATAAGTGTTTCAACTGTTTGTCAGGTTCTAAGAAAATATGATTTACATGGAAGATTAGCCTGAAAAAAGCCTTTCATCATTTGAGCCAATAAGAGAAAAAGATGAAGAAGAAGCCTGGTGAATTTTGGGATGTATATATTTACAGACAAGTCTCATTTTAAAATAGATGGTTCTGATGGGAGAATCACGGTTTGGAGGAAACCAAACACAGAATTCAAAGATGAAAATATGCACAGGACAGTAAAACATGGAGGGGGTCAGTGTGATGGTTTTGTTTTTCTTCCAAGGGAGTAGATAACCTAGTATTCATTGCCGGATAATTAAATTAGTTAAATCAATGCCTTAAAGACTAAAATGTGTAATTAAACAAAAAGGTTTAACAACCAAATATTGATATATTGTTTCTACATTAATTATTATTAGAAAATTATGTATTTCCGGAATGCTTTTGACATTTCTATTTTTAATATTTTTTGAATGTATGTTAAATATGTCTAAAATAAAATTTTATTTGTTGTGAATTTTGGTTTTACCTATTATATAGCATCCTCTTAATATCAACAAATGGGTAACAACTCCTCAGAAACAGATAAATAAATAAAAACAAATAAAAAATAAAAATCTTAGTAAATTCCGAATACTTGCGACACTCAGTGTATATCTTAGTATAAATAATAATAAATTATTATTTTTCCCGAAAATCCATCTCAACCCTCAAAAAGTTCCTAAGATTCCATGATTAATTCCCCAGAAGTACCCATCTTCTAATTTTTCTTACTATTTTTGGGGATTAATCCTGAACGCCACCCAAATAATGGTCCATCTTCTCCTTGAATAAATTTTAATATTCTTATTTTTGTTTTTTAGGTTATTCTTTCAGGAGAGGCTCTGGCTCATCCCTTTGGGTTGGCGTATTTTAGCAATACATTATTCTGGTCTGACTTCCAGCTTGGAAAAATTCAATCTTATGATTTATCCAATAAAACTACTAAGCTTCTTGGCCAAGAAAATCCTCCACTTTATGAAGTCCGGGTCTATGACAAGTCTAGTCAGATGGGTGAGTTCATGTAATGTATTTATTTTTCGTTTGTTGACAAATTAAGTGAAAACAAAAACTCCCATAGCAGTGCTTAATTATCACATCTATAATTTATTGGTTTATTTTAATATTTTAGTTAGATTATTTAGATACTATATAATTTTATTCCTATCCATTTGAAATCACCCAGACCATGTTGCTAGACATTTTTGATTTGGATAATTTTTTTTACCAGTTATTCTCTATCATTTTGTGGCTTCAAAATTATGGCTAAAATGTTTTCTTTGTTGCTGAAAACAAGTTTTGGTGAAATGTCTTTAACTTCAGTAGTCTTACAGCTATCAAAACAAAAGAAAAACTAAAATTATGATAATAATGTGCTCTACATCTTTATATAATGTGCAACATATCTCCAAAGTAGTGAGGAAAGTGATTAAAAAAATTCAGAAACATTGGCATAATCAAAGACTTTCAGCGGTGTAAAAGTGTATTTAGGAAAAGAGACTCATCTTTGATTTTTTTTTTGTTTTCTTGTATAGCTTTATCATTGTACTGCTTGCTGTAGAAATTTCAATCTTGAAAACACTGCCCTTGGAAAACCCTTAAAAATATGTCAGTAGTTAACTCCAAAGTCTATACTAATTTCCCTGTTGATCCTGATGAACTGAATTCCTATTTTGCCAATTCTCTTTACCACCACTCTCTGATGGCAAAGAGAATATCTTCTCTTCTCTGTACCACACTCTTCCTAATACTGCATTCCTCAAACTTCTTTTGTCCTTGAAAACTTCTACTTCCTAAATATTTCCTCTGAAAACTTGCTCTCCTCTGTCCTTAAGTCCAGAACTAATGACTACAGCCTGGATAATTAAACTATGTCTTCCTGACATATTGCCTGCTCTCTTGCAAATCTATTACTTTTCCCTTAAAAACTCCATTTTCTGTATAGAACTCCCATTTTAAGTTTATGCTGTACAAGACACTTATAAGAGCAGTAATCACATAAGGTCGAGAAACATGGACCCTTAATAATAAAACCATCAACCTGCTAGACAGGTTTGAAAGAGAATTTTGAGAATTCTAGACCCATATGTGAGAATGATCATTGGCGATAAAGAAAAACAGTGAACTGTTTCGGCTCTACAAGGAAATCAGCATCTTCTCTTAAATCAAAATACAAAAACTAAAATGGCTTGGCCATGCTATGAGGATTAGCGACAAAAGAGTGGCCAGTAAGTTGTACATCAACATCCCTGGATGATGTGCAACCATGTGGTTGGCCGAGGGGCCAATAGAGGGATGGGGTAGGGCCGGATCTTCAGCAACTGAGAAATGGTTGGCGACTCCATGCGCCTGTTGTACTGATAGAAGAAGAAGAATAAAGCTGCATATCAGTAATTGCAAAAATAAAAACATTTTAACTTTGGCACAGTAATACTAACAAGGGGAGGGCACAGTCAATGGGTCACCTTTTTCAACCTAATGTTTTTAGCTGATTCTATATCCAAAAATATTGGACATGTGCTTTGTTTTTTTCTGTTTCAAAATCGGAATTTTCTGTTTTGGTTTTTCTATTTCATTTGTTTCTTTATTGCCTATATGTGCTCAACTGTTTAATGAGCCCAAGGAGCTGAGAAAAAAAAAAACACGCTTAATCTGCTCTATTTTATAGCTCAATTTTGGAAATTGATATCGAAGTGGTTTTGCAGCAAAACATTTTTTTTTTCAGAGTATGTTAAAGGAAAAATACAAAGTCACTTAAGTCTTCCTTCTTATTCTACCTTTTGTATAATTTCATTATTTCATCTTTTTGTTGTTTAAAATATGTGAGATTCTCAAACTTGTTTGTTACTAGTTTGTGTAACCCTGAAAGCGAAGTGGGCCGAAATGTCTGCATATATTAAATAATCTGCCCTTTTTTGTGATTCATTTTGACTGCCCCTGACGATCATAGTCAACTATTTCATACATAATACAAAACTATTAGATAATATATGATGTAATTATTTGTTAAAAAATCACATTTATAAATTTTTTAATAACATAGTAAGAATATGTTGAAGTAAGAAACTATTTATGATAATATTGTAAATACAAAAATTACAATTTGAAGTAAGTTTGGGTTTGGTCTAGAATTAGAATTCTATTTTATTTTATTTTTTTTTTCCCAGCATATATGCACCGCGGCCTATTAAGGCCTATTGTGGACTGACCTATACCGTTTAAAACAGGCTAGTAGCCTTTGCAAATCTGAGTAGACTCATTGGGTCCATCATCTCGCAGAGCTTAGGGTCAGTGATCCGGTCACAACCAAAGTGGAGGTACCGCACCCTTGTCAAAGCATCGCATTCACAGATTATGTGGAAAGCTGTTTCGTCCTCCATCCCACATAGTCTACATGTTGGTGACTCAGTTAGTCCCATGTTGTGAAGGTGCTTATTCAGTTGACAGTGACCTGTATATAGTCCCGTCACTCTCCTAATGTTACACCTATCCATAAACAGAAGAATTTCACTTCTTTTGGGGCAGGGTCCATCTAAAAACAGTTTAGAGTGTATCTGTTTCCTAGTATTTACCCAGTAGTTCTTAACTTTATTGCCTACAGCCACTCTAATACGCCTTTTGGCATAGCTAAGGCTTATGCCACATATGGGCTCTGGTGTACAAGGTTTCATCTCAGAGCCTCTCCTTGCAAGGTGATCAGCCTTTTCATTCCCCAGAATTCCCGAGTGTCCAGGGACCCATTCAATCCTTACCCTGTTGGTTTCAGACAGTTTGTTAAGATTAACTTTGCATTATTCCACCAAGTTTGACCGGGTCGCATAACCACTTAAAGTCCCGATAGCAGCTTGGCTATCTGTGTGGACTGTAATTAGTCTGTTTCTAATGCCCTCCTCAATAAGGAATTGGGTACAGACATTGATTGCTAATACCTCTGCCTGAAAGACAGAGGTATGCCTACCTAAGGATATGAACATTCCCTCTCTAGGCTTATCCATCCTCCAGATACCCGCCCCTGAACCTTGTACCGTCAGGGATCCGTCTGTATAACAGTTAACTCCGTTGCATGGTACATAAGAGTCAGTTTTTTGTATCAGCTGATCTTAGTACTATAGTATCCCTCCCTATAGCTTTGTACTTGAATGTCAGAGTGCATTGCCAACACCTCATCATGATCAATCCTGTTAAACAGAGTCCTATATCCCTGGTAGACCAGGAATTTGGATCTTGTCTTTAATTTTGTAAATCTATACGCAGTGCTAAGTGTCTGCGCCTCAATCTCCAGGTGCAATGGTGTTAGGTTCAAAACAACCTCCATTGCAGCAGTGGGAGTAGTGCTCATGGCGCCAGTTGTCAAAAGACACGCCAGCCTTTTTAGTCTGCCCAGTATGGATCGAGGCCTACTAGCATTAATCCTATGCCACCACACAATTGCAGCATATAGTACAATAGGTCTGATCGCTGCCTTATATAGCCATAAGGCCATTTTGGGTTTCAGACCCCAAGATTTTCCCACAGCTCCCTTACATGCCCATAGGCAGCGAAGTGCCTTCGTGCTAACTTTACTAATATGACTAAGCCATTTTAGCTTACTATCAAGGGTAATTCCTAGATATTTAACTTCACTGCAGATGTTTATCAGAGTGCCATCAAGCCGTGGTGGTCTGATTATCACATTCCTTCTGTTAGTGAAGATACAGAGGGTTAACCTTCTGGGGGTTGATGCCAAGACCATTATCTTTGCACCATTAGTTCAGAAGGTCCCTTACTATTATGAGCAATCCGAAGATATTCTCCGGAAATTTGCCCCCTATCAGAACAGCAATATCGTCTGCATATCCCTGCGTATAAAATCCTGCAGAGCTTAGTTTGGTCAGCAGAGTGTCCACAACCAAACACCACAGGAGTGGAGACAATACTCCTCCCTGTAGACAGCCCCCCATGGGTCTAATCCATAGCTTTGCATGTCCTAATTCGGATTTGAGTAGTCTTCCCTTCAGAAATGAGTTGATCCATTCAGAACCTAATAGTCCTACCCCTTTCCTCTCTAAGGCTTTTGCCATAGTATCAAAAGGAGTGCAATCAAAGGCACCCTCAATATTCACAAAGATGCCTGCCATAATTTCTTTTTTGGCTAGACTTTTCTCTATTTTGGAGACCAGATGATGTAGTGCTGTCTCACATGATTTGCCAGCCTGATAAGCAAATTATCCACTATGTAGTGGCTTTTCAACTAAAACCGTGTCTCTAATATGTCTGTCAATAATCTTTTCAAGACCCTTCATCAAGAAGGATGTCAGACTTATAGGTCTATATGCTTTGGGATTGTCATAAGACTTCTCCCCAGGCTTTGGAATATAACAAACTTTTGCCACCCTCCAATTATTGGGAATGTGTGCAAGTGCTAAGCTTCCCCTATATAATTCCATTATGTAGGGTTTTAGTACAGGTAAGCCTTTTTGAAGTAAGGCAGGGAAAATCCCGCCAATACCCGCAGATTTAAAAGGTGCAAAAGTGTAAATTGCCCATTCCACCCTCATAGAATTAATTATTCTATTGGCTTCAACCCACTTAGTCCTGCCACCAAAGTGTTTATCTACAGTGGGATTAGTTAATTAGAATTCTATACTATGGCTATGAGAATTGGATACAAAACAAAGACATTAGTTCTAGACTTATGAAAAGAGGCTAGAAGTCTTGAAATGTTTTGGAGATAAACATTTTTAAAAATAAAAGGGTCTAAAGAAGTTTGTGGAATACAGTATGAGGAAGAGTGTAATAGAGGAAGAATATTGACAAAATAGAAGTTTAGTTCATCTGGGACAATAAGATAATAAGCAAAGGCTTTGGAGTTTACTACAGACTGTTTTTTAAGGGTTTTTCTCATGGAAATACTGTGCCTTGGCATGGTGTAAGGAGTACTGGGTGAGGTTCTAATGAGTAATGGGTGAGGTGCTAAGGAACTTGAAAGTGGAATAGTCATCATGAATTTGTGTAAGCCTGAAATGTCTACTGGTATCTCTTTCTTTATTATTTCTATGATTTCTGAATTAATCCGGGGAGCTGGCAAGCATCGAAAATTAGAGGTCTTGAGAGGGTCTGGTGATTTAGGAATATTAAGAGATTAGAGAATAGGTATTCCACCATCTTATTAGTGGAGAAAGAGGAATAGATAGTTTCTAGGGCAGGATTCTCCAACTCTGCTCACGGGCACAATGGTCAATTGTTTTGTTTTTTCCCTTTTTTTAACAGTACCTAAAATTGAATGATAGTGTTGGTAGTATTTCAATCAATGTATCTTAATAATTATTCATTTTATATAAGAATATATAGCAAGAAATTTTACTTTCACTTTCCTATATATGAAATATATAATAAGACAAAGTATTACAATCATGAATAATTTCGAATCTGAGTTTTCAACAGAAAAAAAAGTTTTTAAGCAAAACTGAAATTACGTATTTAAGATAAGTATATGCCTGGGATGTTATAGCAACTTTTTTGCCATGGACCACCTGCCGGAATTACGACTTTTAATCGTTGATTTTACACATTTTTACAATTTCCTCGAAAAAGGCTCCAACGATTTTGATCAAACATTTTATATCAATTTACAATTAAATTCCCTTTAATATCAGCTAGGTTTTAAACACATTGAAATAGTCTGAGAGGGCCGAATTTTCAAAATGGCTTTTTCTTAAGTACCTTTAATTTTGTTTATTTAAAAAAATTAACCAGCTCTAATTGTTAGTAGGAATACAAAATGGATAATTACAAACTATGAAGGAATTTTATAATTAACGAAAGGAGAAATATTTTTCCATGTTGAAAACGAAATTTCTGGAAATAAGAATAGTAATATAGATGAATACAGGGCCGGATCTAGGATTTTTTCCAGGGGTGTAAACTTAATTTTGCCACCCCTACAAATTTAAAAAATTGTATGGTTCCCTATGGTAATTAATAGATTTATATATTAGTTATATACAACCAATTCCCAATTTGCGCTCCTCCTAGCAACAAATGGACAAAATTCAACATTATCTAAAAAGCCAAATCGGTGCCCCTGAGGTGTGGGAAATATAAATTTTCCATTATTTTTTTTTTCAAACACTTCAATCAAGATAGAACAAAATTAATTTTGTTTTATGAACCCTGCTTCATTTCCTTTGTCATAAACGGAAAAAAAATTAAAATATTCGGGAATAAAAAAATCAATGTTTCTTTCCGGTTAAAATTGGTTTTTTAATGTGAGAAACTTGAATCAGTTTTGCTAAAACATAAATAAAAATTTGTTATAACTATAAATTGCTGTATATGGCAAACCTCGCTGGAATCGCTGTTGCGCCGGTTTAATTATGAGCTGAAAAGAGATGAAAGAGACGTTGGTGGATGCGTGAAATTTTTTCGAATAGTCCTTGTAACGGTTGTAGTTATATTATAACTACGATCACTTTATATTTTTAGGGAAGCTCTTCGATAAATACTTTTTTCTTGATACGATTTTATAAAGAGAGTAACTGGAGACTTCTCCTTTTGAGACGTCCACACTATGAAACAATGCCCAAAATTATCTAACAATTGCCTCATTGCCTCGTGTCTTCCATTTCAAATGTGAAATATTAAATTGTATCACTTTTTTATTGCACTTTTTTTACATTTTGTATTTAGATCAATGATCATTATTATTAATAATTGGGAGGATACAATTGGAAAATACCAAATTCAGAGTCGTAAATTTGGGATATAGTATTAATTTAAATTGTACATAAACAAATATAAAAATAAATAAATAAAATTTCTCTCGAAATGCCGCCCCCTAAAATTTGCTGCCCGGGGCAAGTGCCCCTTTGCTCCTCCCCTAGATCTGGCCCTGTATCCAGGATCAATAGTAACTTTTTGATCAAATTTATGCGGTATATATAAAAATTACGAATCTTTCTTAAAGTTAATTTCCTACCTCAAAATGAAGAAGCTATCATAACTTTCCGAGATTTTGTCTATTTTGACGAAGGTTTAGCAGTAGTTAGGATCCTAACTGACGAGACAATTTTTACTCTGTTTGAAATTGATGTGCCGAAGATTAGTTCTAAAATGTCGAAATAATACATCTGCAACGTGCATCTTAATTTTAATTTACAATTTCCTTTATTCGGTAAAACTCCAGAATCGTTACCCCAACATGGCAGAGATCTAGATTTTTAAGGCCTGTCTATAGTTCGAGCTGCGCATTCTCACAACAAGTATTCAAATTAATATTTAATAAATAAATCGACTTCCACGATTTGTGTTATAGAATTTTTTGTCTATAATTCAGCATGGTTATATTAATAGTAGGTTATTTTTTTCAATTCTGTATTTGTGAATAGACTTTCATTGAGGAGGGGATTGTTTATCTCTTGAGCGTAGCAAATTGAAGTTGACATCTGTAATCTAATTAAAGTAGTAATCATTTAAATAACAGTAAGACCCAGACCTCAACTGATAAGGATCTGTTGGTTTGATTGTATTTGTTGTAGACATGCGCTGTCATGTCTTAAAAATCTAGACGTCCATCGTGTTGGGGTCACAATTGTGGACTTTTACCTATAAATATAAGAATAAACAATATTTAATTATCAAACAATAATTAGTAGATAAGATTTATATATAAATAATGTTAATTAATTCTATGTAAGTACAGTTAATAATATAAATGGTGATTGTATTGAGATGTATTCCAAATGAATTACATGCTTTTAGAGATGAATGTTTTGAGAATGCACAGTGTAGTCGGAAACGTTATAAGATAAATAAATTTTTTTAAAGTTTGAAGATTTTATTATTAAAAAACTTGTAGAAGAACATGAGATATGAGGCTAAAAGTCTACAAGATAAAAATGTGTTATAACGTTGTTTTTTTTGCCAAAGTATAATTCTATTCAATATTTTTAATTTATAACGATTCATGGCTAATTAAAATATTGTTATATAAATAATAATAATGTTATTTCATAATCTTCTTCGCAGTTTAACATTGTACTCATTTAATGCACTTGTATTTGCTTTTTCAATCATTTCCTTTCGATGTATCAATATTTTTCTAGCGATTATCGGTGGACATCGATATTTAGTTTTGCGATATTACAAAATATTGAATATCGATATTTTCCTTTTGATGTTCCAACTCTAGTGTGATGCGTGCACCGCACCAGATTTTTATATGTTAAGATAATATTTAAAAAAAAATCTTTTTAAAAATATCTAATTACGAAAATAATTTGCCTGCCGCCTGACTGATAACCTATAAACATGTTCTCAGGTAAGAAAAGATTGATGACTCCTGCTCTAGGGATTAGAATAGTGAATCAAGGAAATAATATAATTTTTCCCCATGTTAATGAGTCAAGGTCCTTCCTGGAAATATACTTAGGAATGTAATTAAGAGCTAAAATTTATACGAAATCTTGATATGAAAGGAAAGACGCAAGATTCTGAGAGGTTTATAAGTTTTGTGAAGAATCTACAATGAATAGGTCCAGCCATGTACTTGAGAACTGGGTACAGTATGTGGGTTAAAAGGGTGCAATAAAAAGATCGAGGGAGTGGATGAGGTCTGATTTATCATGAGAGTCAGAGGATAGATTAGTGTTTAAATCAATGGTTATTATATTATTAAAAGAACAGACTATATAAAATGGAGGATTAAAAAAATAGGATCAAATCGGATCTGGGGAGGGCCATATACAATGAAATAGAGAAGATAAAATGAGTCTGAGAAGTAAACATTATGTTTGGGTGAATTGAGTTGCAGATTGAAACCGAGCTATTTGATAATGCTGGTTATGATTAGAATCTCTTAAAGCCTATGCCTCTACTCTATGTAAAATAATCAATCACTACTTCCCTCTTTCACCTTCCGCCTCATGTTATTTTCTGTATATGCTTATTTCTATCCGAAATCGATATATACCAAGGCTGGGATTCATTAAAGATAGAGAGGGGAACCTGATTGGAGATAGAAGATCTGTCCTGGAAAGATGGAAGCAGTTCTTCATAGAATTATTAAATCCGAATAAAGAAGGACCAACTTATAATAAAAAAGCATTATTGGAAAATGGAAGAGACTCGTCGAACGTGGATGAAGAAGAAATACCACCAGATAGGAAAGAAATAGTGGAAATAATTGGAGCACTCCATAACAACAGAGCACCTGGAATAGACGGTATCCCGAATGAGGTTCTGAAATATGGGGGTGGGGCAGTGGTGGAGGAAATATATAACCTCGTATTTGATGTATGGATGGAGATGAGGATGCCACGGGACTAGAATATGGCAGTGTTGTGCCCAATACATAAGAAGGGAGACAGATTAAACTGCCAAAACTATAGAGGTATCGCTCTATTGCCCACTGTCTACAAGGTACTCTCAGTCGCAATAAATAGGAGAATTATGGCATGGGCTGAAAGAAATATTGGCGAATACCAAAGTGGCTTCCGGCCAACTAGAAGCACAACTGATCATATCTTCTTCATACGGCAAATGCTAGAGAAAGCATATGAATACAATATTGACCTCCACCACCTCTTCATAGATTTCTGCCAGGCCTACGATAGTCTTGACAGGAATGAACTGCTCAAAGTAATGAAAACTCTAGGGGTCCCAGAAAAGCTAGTCGGATTAAGTGTGATGACCTTGGAAAACACCAGATGTAGGGTAAAAATCCAAAATATGCTATCAGAAGACTTTGAGGTGGAGAATGGTCTGCGCCAAGGAGATCCCCTCTCACCTGTATTATTTAACATAGCACTTGAACAAGCTGCGAGATCAATCAGGACCAACCCAGGAGGAACGATATGTAACAGGATGACCCAACACCTAGCGTATGCTGATGACATAGTGATATCAGCAAGGTCAAAAGCGGCGCTTTCAGGAGCTTTGCAGGAACTTGAAGAAGCTGGGAAAAAATTGGATCTGGTGATAAATAAGGAAAAAACCCAATACATGAGTTCCACAAAAAATGATGGGCAGGAAGAGCAGACTCATGTGCAACTGCTCCACCACACATTTAAGAAAGTGGACAGCTTCAAGTATCTGGGGGCTTTAGTGACACGAAAGAATGACATCACTGCAGAAATTAAAGCAAGAATTTCAGCAGGCAACAGATGTCTCTTTGCATTGCGAAAAGCATTAAGATTTCGGAACTTGTCACGGAAAGCAAAATTATTGATCTATAAAACAATATTAAGACCGATTGTCACGTACACTGGTGAAACGTGGGTCCTGACCCAGGAATGCGAAAAGATGCTGCAGATCTGGGAGAGGAAGGTAATTCGGCAGATATTTGGGCCAGTATGTAATGAAGGTCAATGGAGAGCTTCAGGACATATACAATGAACCAGACCTAGTCACCTATGTCAAATCAACCCGTATAAGATGGCTTGGACACGTAGAAAGAATGGGAGAAGATAGGTACCCGAAGAAACTAATATATGGCAAACCAGGAGGCAAAAGAAGAAGAGGAAGGCCCAGGCTGCGATGGCTGGATGATGTGGAGAACGATCTGCAGAGGATGGGAATCGGACAGTGGAGAGGTCGAGCTGCTGATAGGGAAGACTGGAGAGGCGTTGTTGCGGAGGCCAGGGCCCTACAAGGGCTGTAGAGCCATGGAAGAAGAAGAAGCTTATTTCTATATAATCAATTTTCAATCAGTAGGTCATTTTCTGCTCTAAATTTTAGGAGTTTGAATACTATTACCATTCCTCATGAACTCGCCTCCCCAGATACCCATTGAACTATGTGTATAATTATGATCTTTACCAGTTCTTGCATTAAAATCTTTGATGAGTATCTGTTTCTATTTCTAGTAGAATCTACTTCTCTCAGGAGATCTAAAAAAATAGCTCCTTATTTTTTACCGAATTGTCTTTAGATGTAATTTATATTTGGATAATTGTCACCTTCCCCAAGATAAGAGTAATATCTGCAAATATGATCCTAGATTTCACTAGGGGAGAGGGGGGGGAGGAGAGAGGTACAGAACAATGTTCTTATGACTAGCCTGATTTTAATAAAACTTGGTTCACATGTTTCTCATTGGCCAACTAAAAATACTTTAAGGATTAATCCATCTAATTCACACCAAGGAGGGGGTTTCAAAACTACTTTCTAATACAGCCCTCAAATCCAGGGTGGAGGAGCTCAAAGTCTGTCTGAAAATGGCTGAACAATGTCTACTCTGTAGGTCAGTGGAAATCTGGAGCATTACAGTCTACATAGGGGAGAGTTCCGCAGCTTTGGTCGCCAGTGTAAGAGCAGTCCTCAGCATTAAGCTGAATATTGAGGACCTATACATGATGTAACTCTATAGACCAAGAAAAGCAACTCTCTGCTGGCATTTATCATGGTTCACTTTGATAAACAGTATGTGTGCAGTACAAATCTGGTTCAGAGTAGGAAGGTTTAGAGAGACTTCTCCATGCAGCATATTGCTTGATAGGAGAATGACTTTATTCAGTTAATTGCCTAAGTTACGGTGTCTTCCTATCGAATACTGTCTTTACTATCCTAACTCCTCTTCACCTTGTCTAGTGTTTTGCTGCCTGTCAAGTAAATTCTCCTGGAATAAATTCTACATTCCCTCTTATTCTGTTTTCCTACCTAATTGCTCTCTTGTTTATCATGATGGACCACATGTTTGGAAGTGATAGGCTCTAATAGGGCTGGTGTTACTATCTACTCAGATAGTCAATCGGCTCTTCAAGCTCTTGAATCTCCTAAGGTGATCTCCACATTGGTAAAGGAGTGTAAACAAAATTTAGACTCACTCACCTGTATTAAAGAATTGTAAAAAGGTATTATAGGCAATGAGAAAGCTGACTAGCTTGCTAGAATTGGTGCTGAACATCCCTTTCTGCAACCGGAACCCTCAATAGGTAATTCCAGTTGCCATCAGCATAAGGAGGTCCTAGACTGACTTGAAGAAATGCTCGCAAGCTGTGCAGGGAATGTGTTAACCTGTCTAAGCAATTAATATAAAAACCTCTACTTCTAGATCTAAATGGCTGCTAGGCCTAAATAGAAATTATCAGAGTACTCCTATATACCTATGTGGACAGCCTCCGGAGACTGCCCTGCACTACATTGCAGACTGCGATTGATATGCTTCACTAAGATATAGCCTACTGGGATCAGATAAAATTCAGGAACATAAGGCTTCCTCCTCTTTGAATGGCCATCCCTTTTGGATTTCATAAGGAAAACAAGAAGGTTTGACGTGGAGGAATAGTAATTTTCCATTGCTTATTTTGGGGTTGGCAAAAAGGATTGGTCAACAGACACACATGCTGGACTAAAACCCCCTACTATTACCAGTACCAGTACCATGATGGACCCAATGATTCCATGGTGGACATCCTTACTACTATTCTTCTCAGTAGCCTTGATAGCCATGCCCCTCAAAAGATGAACCTTTCATCACCAGCCTGCTCCTTGGATGTGTTAAGAAATTAAGGATGTGCAACAGTTACATGAGGCAGCTTTGTCACTGATGAAACTTGAGATTTACAAGGCTAGCAGATGACTATCAAGTGCTGCTCCTCAACTTGACACAACCATCAGTTCAATGAACCAAATCCAATTATCACAAAAACGGCAGCTCCTTCACAAACTTTTCTTCTATGAAACCTCAGGATCGTATTACTCACTAGTGTTCCCAGTTTCACCTGATAAATAAATCCATATTTTGTATCTGGCTTCTTTCACCATTTATCCCTTCTTCCTGCTTTTGCTCGTACATACCTTCATTAAAGAGTGATGATTTTTATTTTTCCTTTTTCTCTCTTAGAAATCTTATGTTCTCCATAATAAAATCCCATACCAATTCCATAGGTCTGATGGCATTCCTATTAAATTGATAAAATGATGTCAACATTTCTTTCTATCTGTAATTTTTCCTTCTAGAATTCATTATTTCCTATATTCTGGACAAAAGCCATTATCTTAACTCAAATTCCTACTCTATATCTCTTAATAACTATTGCCTGATCTCCACTGTTTTTAACCTTTCTAAATCTTCTATAGAAAGATTATTGCAATCCCGAATCATCATGAACTGCTTTGTAAGGTTTCTTTTCAAGCGAGTTTCTTTTAAAGCTCGCCATTTGAGATCTATTTTGATCCGCTGAATCTTACACCACCAGTGGACTAAGTCTGGCCTTGGTACTTGTCAATGGTCATGGCAAAGTTTATGATAACTGGAAACTGCAATTGCTTGAACTCAAATGGGTAGTTGCTGAGGATTAAGGAGACGCAAGGTATAAAAACAGACTCACCTGCACCACAGTCTGTGAGGATATCTGCCTTAATAACCTGTCTCTGCCAGCTAAATTTCCGAAACTGCATGCCATTAAACAAGTTGGGGGCACTCAAGTTGCACAGGAGCATAATGCGAGCTCCAACCTTGTGCATAAGCTCATTAGCCTGTAATTTGGCCCAGAACCTTCCTATTTATATCAACTGCTTTGCAGAGAAAGTTATTATTTTATTTACAACATTATTAAAAAATGATAATTTATAAGTAATATGGCAAATAAACCATATTGGTGATGATATCATTGATTGTAGATATAATCAAGGAGATTGTTCAGGAGTGTGGTCAAGTGAAAACACACTGCAAGTTTAAAACTTCTTTTAATGTGTGCCGACATTTCAGCCTTAGTTTTAGTCCTTTATCAGGACAACAAGTCCAGAGGTTCACGAACAAGAAGTATTTGTGAATAAAATGGACTATAAATATCTAAAAGCATTGAATACTATGAAGAGAATATCTAAAACATTCAGCATTACCAATGTTTCGGTTTCTAAAAATGAAAGTGACGCTGTCACCATTTTGCAGTCATTGGGATAACCTAGCCGTACGCCTTGCTCTCTGTAGAAAAAAAAGGCAAATGAGAGAATTAGAGACCAAGTGGTCTGGACAGGAAAAGTTTTGATTCTGAGTTTTTTTGTATGCCAACCAACTTCTTGAAAAACCATTATAGAACCTAAATGTGATCAAATTTCTTCTGAATCATGGTTATTGTCCTCGCAGACTTCTTTCTTTTTTTTTCACATTATCCATTACATCCACTAAATTTCAAGGCAAGGTAAATTGTGTGGTTAATATTCACATATGCTGAAAGCATCTAATTTTCAAATAGGAACACTGTACCTAAGGAAGAAGAAAATCTAAAGTGTGTGGTATTTTATAAGGAAGAGGTGTAATTATGTCAGTCTGTATTATCAATCAATAATAAACCCAATTTAGAATTATTGGCTGATTTCTGTAATCTTGATTCCAGATCATGATTTGGTAGTTAACTTTCCATTGCAGGTATAAACAAGCTATTTGTAAGCTATAACTTTTTCTAGTTTGTTTGCTTCTATAAGAGCATATGTCATATCTATTCTTGAAGATGGTATTTGGCAAATAAATGCTCCCAGGGCTGTCGTAAATTCATCAGAAACAAATCCTTCAGTAGTTCCTAATGAATTATGTGATGATTTCCTGTTCCTGAAACAGAACTAATTCTGTCAAATGTGTAGAAGCTTCTAATAATCTAGATTGTATATAGATGTCTGCATGTATGATAATGTTAGGGTTATCCTCTTCATTTGAAAGATGAGAGGGTGTTTAGAACTACCTACTGATAAGGGATTGATAAATTATTTGCCACTTCTATAATTTTGATTTTATTGAAAACTAGTTTTGAATGTTATACATTCATCTTCAGTTCTAAAAACATGCAAAAATTAAAAAAAGATTAGATTGATACTTCTCATGTGTGGTCGTTAGTGCTGATGATGTCGTCATGTGGGTGGTCACGGACAGTAATAAAAAAAAGGTTCTATCTTAGGAATTCCTTATATTATAGCACAGTTTGAGGATAATTAAATCTCCATCTAAATCAACGTTAATGGTCCCCAATAATTTCTTCCATGTATTTTATCAGTCCTTGGATCGATCTTAGAGCTATTAGGAACTTAAATTTTTTTATTTATATTATATTATTATTATAATTTATTCTTGTCTATTTATAAAATATAATATACCTGAAGTACCTATTTTGTAATATACTACGAGTTAAAAAAAAGTAGCCACCCCTAAGGTTTTGGCCATATTTTTCCAATACCTGCAAAAAGGTTATATCTCATTTCTAATTCAATCTATCTCAAATCTAATTCCTATCAAACATTTATGATATGAGTTAGTTAGAAGAATAACTACACCCACCCAGAGCCACTACGAGAATTTAAAGTTTTCTAAAATGAATAGTAAAGGGTGTCCCCTCATTTATCTCTCTGTGTATTTAAAATCTATCGTTATTTATTTATTTTATTTATCTATTTTGTTATTAAGGTAAGGTGGGGTGAGTACATACACTGGCTGTAAGCAGTATTATAATAGTCCAATACTGTCAAAATAATATTATCTTAATATATGATAAATAAACAACTGTTTTTAGGCACTTTAACACTATTGGGTTATTATTGTTCTGTAAAGGTCAGCATACAGCCACCCCTTCAGTTGTTTCATGCACCCATTACTAGATAGCACCACCGAGTAACCACGAAATCACCTGTCTTATAAAAGAAGACGATCTTGTATTTAATAGCATTGTTATTTTCTCATATTATATATTTTATTGTAAATATGTATATATATATATATATATATATATATATATATATATATATATATATATATATATATATATTGAGTTTTCTAATAATAAAGATATGGTAGAGAGGTATACTGATCTAAGCCAAAATAATAATAAATTATAATAACTCTTGATGTCCTTATTATAACATAACGGTAACCTAATCTAATCTTACCTAAAATAGTCCAGAGCTTTACCGATTCAGTTAAGTTTCCCTCTCGATCTCTCCAGAGATAAGACCACTAGCAGGTCAGTACATCTGCCTCCTATCTTTGACCTCTACATGGTTTATTAGTTTTTACCCATATCCTTCCTTGTCGTAATATTTCCTATGTGCAGATCTGAGGGCGAACAACCCTCAAACTGTACCTCTTCCTCCCACTAAGTCAGGAAGCAAAAACCTTGTATTAGTGGCTACCTTCTCGTGATGTCTAAGGCGAATACCCTTAGCTTCATTGATGGATCATCCTATCTATTCACCTCCTAAATTCTTCTTCTTTTTCTTCGATGGCGCTACAACTCGTGAAGAGTCCGGGCCTCCCTTAGTCTGATCCGCCAGTCTTCTCTGTTTTGTGCTGCTGCTCTCCAATTTCTAGTCTCCAGTATTTTTCGCGTGTCTGCAGCCACACAATCCTCCCACCCCGCAGGCGAGGTCTACCCACTTTTCTGCGTCCGAAGATCTTTTCCTCAAGGAGTCTTTAGGAGATTTCGTTACTATTCATTCTTGCAATATGCCCTGCCCATCCCAGACATCCAGATTTTATAAAATGCATAATATCCTGATCTCTATATACCGTTGTCACACACAGGCCCCAAAATCCTTCTCAGAATCTTCCTTTCAAATCTTAATAGGGACGATTCTAGGGCTTTCGTTATCGTCCAGCACTCCGACGAATATGTGAGAACCGGCCTGATTAGGGTCTTATATATTCGTATCTTCGTTGTCCTGGAGAGAGACTTGCTTCTTAGATGTTTCTGAAGTCCATAGTAGCACCTATTGGCCGCTATAATCCGACGCTGAATCTCCAGTTTCTTATCATTGGTTGAGTTTAGCTGTGTTCCAAGGTATATGAATTCCTCTACACAATCAAAGCTGAAATCCCCTATTTTTACTACTCCTCCTAGGTGCTCTCCTCTGTTAGGATTAAAGAGCATATACTTTGTTTTTTTCTCATTCACTTGCAATCCAGCTTTAGCAGCTGCTCTTTGAAGATTTATAAAGGCACTCTTCATGCTGGAAAAACTGCGTCCAATAATATCCAGATCATCTGCGTAGGCTAAGATTTGGCACGAATTGTTGAAAATCGTCCCTCCTACCTGGATTCCCGACTTCCTGATGGCGCCTTCCAGGGCAATATTGAAAAGCAAGCATGCTAAACAATCACCTTGCCTGAGTCCTTTGTGGCTATGAAAAAAATCTGATGTGGTTCCGGACACTCTCACCAAGCACTGAGTAGCCTTCATTGTCATCCTGACAAGGCGGACCAACTTCGGAGGGATATCGAGAGCAATCATTCCCTCATACAGTTCCTCTCGGATCACGCTGTCATAGGCAGCTCGGAAATCTACAAAGAGATGTTGGGTCTGGATATTGTATTCAGCCGCTCTCTTCATTATCATCCTAACTGATAAGATCTGGTCAGTTGTACCTTTGCCCTTCATAAAGCCTGCTTGATATTGGCCAATTCTCCTTTCAACAAATGGAAGGAGTCTGTGGAATAAAATATTAGAGAATATTTTGTAGGAAGACGGTAGGAGGGATATTCCTCTATAGTTTTCGCAGTTAAGAGGATCACCTTCCTTATGAATAGGACAAATAGTAGTTTTGTACCTTTCTTCAGGAATGCACTCCCCTACCCAGATGTCTAGAATCAGATTGTGCATGAATTTAGAGGTTTCTTCTCCGCCATATTTCCAAAATTCAGCCGGGATTTCATCCACTCCTGGGGCCTTGTTATTCCTCATCCGACCAATGGCATCCTGAACGTCCTCTTCATCTGGAGGCTCCAGCTCTTCACCACTTATATTGATACCTTGGTGCATGCCTTCTCCTATGGATTCTCCATTCAAGAGGGTTTCAAAGTGGTTCCTCCATCGTCCTATTACTTTTTCTCTCTCGGTGTTCAGAAAGCCATCTATATCTTTACAGGCATTTGATCGGGACTTGAATGATTGGCGAGATCTGTTTACCCAGAGGTAAAACTTTCTGATTTCATTCTGGGTCCTATATAGCTCAATCTCTTTCGTCTCCCAGAGTCTTTTTATTTTCTGATGGATCCTTTTTTCAGTCCTTCTCTTCTTTCTATATTCTTCCACAGATGCTCTTGTATGTCTTCTTTGGATCATTAGACGATAAGCGGCATCCTTCTCATCCATAGCTAGCTTCTTCTCAGCTAGTAGCTACCTCCTAAATTCGTCTAGCTATTCTTTGTCCAACCTGAACACACATTGTTCGAGGCCTTCTAGTCAATCCTAAAACCCTAACCTTGACAATACCATGCAGAGGCTGAATGAATACACTTGTCCCAGGAATGCACTTAACCAACCTATTTTTTTATCCTAATGAAAATATTATCTCTTCAAAACTTTTTGTTGTGAGGTGTGATGTAACAGAATCAAAAAAAAAAAAAAATTCCTCTGTTACTTTTGAATAAAATTATTTACTTAGACCAGATATGAATCTAATAAAATATCACTATTATTAATTTTACATCCAGTTTAATTTTGTTAATTTATTGAAGAAAATATTTCCATTTGTTTCAATAAATTGTAATCAATAATGCTTTATGTAGGGATATCGGGCTGTTCCAATCTAACCTGCCCACATCTGTGTCTTCTCAATAATTATACAAAGGGTAGTTGTTACTGTGCTGATGGATACTCAGGTGTAGGAAACAGGAACTGTACTCCTATCATGAACCATTCTCCACCACCTGCTTGTAGGAACAACCAATGGCAATGTTTGAGTGGTTTGGTCAAGTGTATCAGCAAAGCATACTTATGTGATGGTGAATCTGACTGTTCTGATGGTAGTGATGAAGTTGGAACTAAATCTGGACCGTGTTGTAAGTTCATTTATTTATTTTACATTGTTTTTAGCTGTTACCTTTATAGTGCGTAAAGATTATGAGCTACAAAACTGATTTCTTTGAGACTTTTTTTTTCTCTGTTATGTATGATTATAACTACGGAAAGAGGCTACATTTCCTAAAATTATATCATTTTATAAACAAGAATCTGATTTTAGTGACTTCCCTCTGTAAAAATATCTAATGTGGACACCGCATGACTTCCTTGTACGCCTATTAAACTATAAATCGGTGGCTCAAAAAGTGATACTGAATTTGGTTACTAGTTTCTGAAGATAGCAGAATCTCAAAAATCACACTCAGCGTCATGATGTCCATTGACTCACATAGACATACAAACACAAAAGCTCTTGTTTCTGGAGGTCTCATTCTGTTATTATATGTCGTTTTCTTTCATTTGGTAACAAGTTCCTAAAAGATTTCTTTGTGCTCCATGACAATGTCTATGTCTATGTCTATGTCTCTAGATAAAGCAGTGGAAATCAACGGTTTCGACATTTTAAGTGAAAGAACCTGCTTAACTTATATCTTATGCTCCTGCTGCAGACTTGTTCAGCTCACTACTTGGGAGGGAAACAAGTATTTTACACTAAATTTGAATACTTAAAACAATAATAATTTTTTTTTAATTAGAGTGGGAAAAAAATTGTGTTTGTAACCTTTATCACTGAATCACATGATCTCTGTATTTACTTTTAATATAATTTTTGATGTAAGTTTATTATGACCTTCAATTAAAGTATCCCTTCCATCTCCAATTTTAACCAAAATCTAGTATATTATTTATATTGATATACAAGTCTTATTTTCCAAATTTAAAACATTTTACATTATATTTTAATATAATGTTTGATGAAAGTTTATTAAATACCGCTTCTGGCTCACCAATTTAGACCAAAATCTAGTGTGTTATTTAAATGAATATATAAATCATAAATAATAAAATTTAAAAAGCTTTGCATTATATTTTAATATAATTTTTGATAGAAATCAATTATGACCTTCAAGTAATGTACTTCTTGCAGTAATCATATAGTGACCAAAAAGGGAGGTTCACAACTAGATTTTAGAATAATCCCAGATACAAAATTTTAAATGTCTACGGCTAACCATTTTTGAGTTATGCGAGCTATGCACGAATGAACGTACGTACAGATGTCACAACGAAACTAGTCAAAATGGAATCAGGAATGGCCAAAATGGATATTTCCGTTGAAATCTGAAAACCGAAAATTTTCGCGATTACAATACTTCCTTTACTGCGTACAAGGAAGTAAAAATGGAATAATCAAAATTTCTAAGAATAATATATCTTCTTTCATGTTGAAACTGTGGTCATTCAAGATTCACTTATGCCTTACAAAACACTAATTAATACATTTTAATGTGCATTGATCAAACAAGTTTGTTTTTTTATATTAGGGACTTGAATAAGTTCTCGCTGTTTCCCGACAGATGGTGTTATCTTAGTCTTTTTGCATCAGGCAATACTATAGCCAACTTGATCGTGAAGCTCCACCATTAGACTCGAAATCACAGTATATGTTATTCCGCCGAAGTGTAAACAACATACTTTTTCATAGCTTTAAACATGTCGAATTTCGTGCCAAAAAAAGAGTATTTGCAGGGAATTTTACTGCATTCCTTTTTTAAAAAAAAATCTGCATCTGAAGCACATAGAATTCTTGTGGAGACTTATGGCGACCATGCTCTGTCGGAAACAACATGCAGAGATTGGTTTAGACGCTTTAAAAATAATGATTTTAATATTGAAGATAAAGAACGCTCTGGCGCAAAGACCCAAGTCAGACGCAAAATAAACTTGCAGAATCATTAGGCGTTGATCACAACAGTTTCCAAACGTTTAAAAGCAAGGAAAAGATGAGTCGTTCTTTCGACATGGTATTCGTATGCTGCCAGAAAGATGGGAGAAAGTAGTGGCTAGCGATGGACAATACTTTCAATGACATATTCTTTACTAATTTTTTTAAATAAAGCATTTATTTTCACGAAAAAACAGCGAGAACTTATTCAAGTCCCTAATATATAAGATTCTTATCAATTAAAATAAGTAAGTCATTTAGAAGCATAATGCTCTTTCTTATATTATAGTTGAAATTTTATAGTACAAATCAATGTTGAGCTATCAGCATATTATGAGGAAAAAAAATCACAAATCCCTTATAAAAGGTGGATAATTTTTTAAGGCACTTTTTTGTCAAAAAGTTCGGAAATCAGTTTCCGAAGTTTTGTCAATCCTATCTTTTAAACCCTTTCCTTTACGTTAAGAAGAACTAAATTAATGTTTATCCAACAAGTAATTTGTAATATTGTATAATGTAACAGTTAATTATATTGTAACATCTTTCAGCTAGCTTTTTCCCATTTTAAAAAAAAAATATTCCTTAGACAATTATGTTTAAATATTACATTCAAGTCCACGTTTCAATCAAGCCCATTTTTGTGAGATTGATAATTCAATTTAGTAGTACCTATTACACGCTTGCCCCTGGTTTAAGGGATCATTATTTAAGGGACCCTGCTGGAAGATTCATTATTCAAGCATTAGGGGTTGTGTGGCAAGTGCAAAATAGTACGTTTCCAGAGGATTATTATATTGATGTAATCATAAAAAAAAGATAAAACTATTGATTGATATTCACATTTTACAATCTTCAATGACAGTTGTAAAGTGGAATGTGGAACATAATTGAAGAAATGCATTAAAAAAAGGAAATTTTGTTATAATGCGCTTGTTCGCAGTTGTCCTGACAAAACATGATATTAGGGGTAAATGTTCACCACACGAACTTGATCCACAACAGAGATCTGCACTTACCCTAACTATCACATTTTGCTAAGACAACTGTGGATTAGTGCGTAAAAGCTAGAAAACTGTCCAGGAGAAATTTAAATCATTAAGTATTTTAAATAACAGCTTCTAAAGGTCCACTGCAAAAATTGAGGAAAAAAAATAAAATAAAAAACCTAGTGATGGATAAACATTGATACAGCTGTACAGTAAAAGTTGAAAGATCCAATTTAATCAATAGATTGGAACTGATCATTTTATAACTCGTTATACTTTACCTTAGTGAACTCTTATGGCTGCTTTGTGATACATTGGTAATTACAATTCATGCTCCCTAAAGGGCAGCTTTGACTAGTTTAGGACTTGGATTTAACGAGATTGTGCACTTACCTCTAAAGCTCCCTTTTCCAACATTACCTTACTAAAGTGAACCTAATTGTCACTTTGATTTTGCAACCAACTTTGCTAATAGATTTAATTATCAAAAAGGTTGACATTTATGTATTCTTTACAATTTTCGGATACTTTATATCATGAATTAATTATTACTTTTGTAAATGCTTTATTTATCAGTTCTCCTTTGTACGTTATTATTCTCATTCTGCTAAATCTTTATTAGACTTTGGAAATTATGCACCTGTTCTCATTAGCCCATGTTTTATTGCAGAAGATATTAAAATAACCACAATATCAAGTACATCAACCATAACTTCATTAAGTGATATATTGTCTTCTAGATAATTTTTGAACTAATTTTTCTTCTCTTACTTCCTATTAAAGCCTAGTACACACCTAGCAACAATGTTGTGATACACATCTATAGAACTGTCACGATACAATGTTGTGTGTCCACACCTACTGAGTCAGTTTCGGACTTACAAGGGGAGTGCACGATGTGTCCATCGCCTATTTTGATCAAAATTTTTTGAGTGATTCTAGATTGAAACAAAATCGACAAATATCCAATTGTTTCAAGCATTGGGCCCTAGGAGCTGATAAAAAAAAAAAAACACATTGAAACTGCCTTGTTTTATATCGAGTTTGAAAAATGATATCAACATGGTTTTCCAGTAGAACATCTGTTTTTCAGAGTATACTAGAGGAAAAATATAAACATAAAAAAAAAATAATAATAATTTTGATCAAATAAATTTAAAAAAAGTTTTTAAATTAAGTAAACTAGTGTTTTAGATTTTTTTGCGCTAAAAGTGATGGCAGATTGATTCAGCACACCTAAAACCCTTAGTGTTGAAAAAATGAACAAAAAAAATAAAATTAGGGATTGATAAATTATTTGCCACTTCTATAAATTTGTTTTATTGAAAACTAATTTCGAATGTTATACATTCATCCTCAGTTCTAAAAACACACAAAAAATAATAAATACCAAACTATATTTTGAATTGCTTATTTTTGAATTTTTTGTGTTTTTAGAACTGAGGATGAATGTATAACATTTGAAACTAGTTTTCAATAAAACAAATTTATAGAAGTGGCAAATAATTTATCAATCCCTAATTAGATTGATCCTTCTATACCATTATGGGGATGTCAACTAAAAAAAATAAATCTTTTTTTTCAGTTCCCTGGATGCTCAAAATTGTTACAGCCACTGTATTATGTTTGGGTTTGAACCTCTGTGCCTTATTTTCAGTGTATTCTGTATCGAAGTTCTTGCACTCGTTAGAAAGAGGGAAGTTTCTTCTTTTCATACATATAAACAACTATTGCATTATCT
The DNA here is from genome assembly GCA_948150685.1 of Rhaphigaster nebulosa. Lineage (NCBI taxonomy): Eukaryota > Metazoa > Arthropoda > Insecta > Hemiptera > Pentatomidae > Rhaphigaster > Rhaphigaster nebulosa. Next base: position 13,877,530 of record OX411307.1, read on the forward strand.
GAGAAAGTCTAAGTAAAAAAATATGATTTTATGAATCTTAAATAAAGTTCAACCCTAATAGACCTGGGACAAAATTTTTAGTCAAAAACTTTTTATTTTTATAGATTACCCAGTCTAAAAACCGTTAGATTTGGTTTTAGCACTCCGAAAAACACCCATATCCAAATTTTCCGGGGAATCTAAAAATAAAAACTTGTTGACTAACAATTTTGTCCAGGGTCTACCCTTTAAACTTTTTTTAAGATTCATAAAATCGCTCATAAACCAGAAGCCCATTGAACAGTTGAAACCAAATTTGGGACGTCAGTAAAGATTTTTAAATTAGGCGATTTGCTTTAACCGTGGTGTTACTACCTGTTTTAGAACCAATGTTATCTGCTAAAAACCTCAATTTTGTTTTATTTGGTTATCATATTTTTTTACACGGACGTTCTTAGATAGTCTAATTAGATAATGCAATAATGTATACCGAGCTTCCCCCTAATGCCTCCTTTATCTCATCACGGAGGGACTTTATGCCCTCCTCAACCTCAGTGTCTTCACTATCTAGGGGTGTGACAGTCCAGGAAAAATCTTTCATTGCTCCAACTGCTACTGTGACAGCATTGTATCAGTGACAAATTACCGGTACAGGTGCAGTGACAGTGACAATACTCTTGAACTTGTTCCAGCAGGGAATGAGAATGTTTATAATATATGTGTGTGTGTAAATTGCTATGTTTCTGGCAATCTGCTTTTCTAAAGTGGCTGGAGATTCCAGAAACCGCATTTACTTAATTAATATATACTGTATTCAATGTATTTGTGATGTACCCTCTGGCATGACCTCTTCAGCTGGTCTTACTCTTCCACTCTGCCACTCCCACTCCATAAAATTAATACGTACAGGGTTTTGTTATTATTATTCACTGTTAGTTAAACTGTTATATTCCACTTACACATAATTTTCAAAATAGTTATTCCAACGAAATGTTGAGGATTTTCTGATATAAATATATATATATATATATATATATATATATATATATATATATATATATATATATATATATATAGCAAGAGGTGGTAATATCATACCTGCTGTATCCAAGTATCGAATGTGAAAAAATGTGGTTTTCATATTTGTCACTTTAAAAACACAGTAATTGATATACACAGTATTGAATTCCTAATCCTCACATTTTGACTTCTTGTGTCTTTTGAGGATTAGATTTTCAAGAGTTTTCCATAATACGTGTCTCGGCTCGTACATTTTAAAGTGACGAACATAAAAATTGTATTTTCTGCATTCGATAGTAGGAATAGAGGATATAAAACCCCACTTTGTTTTTGACTTAGCAGTGCTAGAAATTTCAAAAAATTGTATTGTCCCCTATGGTAATTACTGGATTTATATATTAGTCATACACTACAAATTTTCAATTTGTGCTCCTCCAACCAACAAATGAGCAAAATTCAATTTTATCAAAAAAATCAAATTTGTGCCTTTTATACGTATTTGAGGTGCGGGCTAAATGGAACCCCTTAGTGTTTTTTCAAGTATTTATAAAAAAAAAAGTTTGCTACGAAAGTCAAGATAGAACAATTGGTTTAAAGTGAAAAATTAATTTTGTTATATGAATCCTGCTTCATTTCCCATTCTACCCCTTCCTTCTCTTCAACCAGTGATACCCCTAGATGTCGATGGATCAGCTTCCTCCACATCATCGTTTGTTGTAGTTTCTCTTCCAGCTTTTTTTTTTTTTGTTTCTCCAGATTGATTCTTAAAGCTGTTTTGGAGAGGGAAACAGTGGAATCTGTTTCCATATATCTAGCACCCATAGGGATCCATTGATCAAACATCACCACCTTGGATTTGATATGTATTCCAAAAAATTGGGTGACCAGAACAGATTCAGGATGAAAATCGCTACAATAACATCCCTTTGAATCGATGTAGAGTGTGGAAACCTACCAGTTTTTTTGTAATAGAGCAAAAGTAAAAGTTTGAACTTATTTTCTCGAAGTTTTATAGAATCAATAAAAAAAAAAAAAAAAAAAAAAAAAAATGAAAAAATTTAACTTTTCAGCATGAACATCCCGTTTCAACAGAACCAACAACCTGTCCTGCACATTAACTCTCCTTTGCTATAGATTGAGGTAGATAATGTTAACTCATTATCACTTACTGCCAAGATATTAAGGGGTTTCTCTTTTTTTCAACCTTTTTCATGGTAGATTTTTCGGATGAAGTTTCGAATTTTTCCAAAAGGTATTTTTTCCCAAAATTAAATCTAAGAGCTGATCTTCCTGAGAGCTGATTGTGTTCACTAAACACAATTGTTTGTCGTTAACGAAAAAAAAAATTAAAACATTCAAGATCAAAAAAATCAATTTTTTTTTACGATTAAAATTGGTTCTATAATGTTTTTTAATGTGAGAAACTTTAATCTGATGTCGGTTTTGCAAAAAAGTAAATAAAAAGTTTATATGACAATAAGTTGCTATATATGTCTGATCCTGTGATCGCTGCTTGTGCATTTCTAATTATGGGCTGAAAAGAGAAGAACAAGGCATTAGTGGATGCATGAAATTTTTGTGAATGGTCCTTTTTACGGTTGAAGTTATATTATAACTAAGAACACTTTATATATTTGGGCCACATACAATTTTTTTCTTGATACAATTTTATATTTGGGATTAGTCACTTCCCACAAAAAAGTAGCATGTGAAAATCTCCAATAAATGATAACACTTCCTATGTAGATCACGTAATGATAATAAATAAAAAAAAAATTCGGGTGGAGTAAGCTCAAAGAGAATAACTGGAGACCTCTCCTGTGACGTCCACACTATGAAACAATGCACATCATCTAACAAATGTCTCACTGTCTCATGTCTTCCATTTCAAAAGGGAAATATTGAATCGTATCGCTTTTTGATTGCACTTGTTTTACATTTTGTATTTAGATCTCTGACAATTATTATTATTAAAATTGAGAGGATGCAATTGGAAAATACCAAACACAAAGCTGTAAATTTGTGATTTATTCTTTTGTATTAATTTAAATTGTACATAAACAAATATAAAAAAGAATTTAAAAATAAATAAATAAAATTTTGCTCGAAATGCTGCTCCCCAAAATCTGCCGCCCAAGACAAGTGCCCCCTTTGCTCCCCTAGATCCGGCCCTTTTTCCAGAATCAATAGTCACATTTTGATCAAATTTATGCGGTATATACAAAAATTACGAATCTTTCTTAAAGTTAATTATATTCATGCAGTACTAAATTCTCATATTTATTATGTACTTCAATGTCTCTTTCTATAACACATAGGAATTTTTCAAATATTCAAACTATTTACATAATTACATATAACTCTCAACTAATATCTATTTACATATTGTTCTGGTTATCAGTTTACTTATTTAAATTCACTTTTCACATTCATTATCACATACAAAATTCATTGAAATTACAATGTCCTTTTGCTTGGAAATTTGATAATTCCCATCCTTAAGAAAATTGAGTTTCCTCTGTCCCTTCTTGGTAACCTGTTCACACTCATATAACACAAAATTCTTGGTGTACCTTCCTATTGTATGGCATACTTTTTAAAAAATAAAAATGAATGTACTTCAGATTTCTTCAGTTTTTCTACTTCCATTTACCTTTTTAAATATTCATAGAGTATGAACCAGATGTATCCAGTATTCTCATTACATTAATGTTAATTATGCTCAGATCAAAGCATTTTACTAATTCATTCTTTTCCTTAGTTAATGCACTCAATAGTCTAGTTATGGTAATTCAAAATATTTTTGGGAATGAAATTTTATCTAAGAATCACATCCCTAATTTTATTAGTGATCCAAAAGGATGACTATTTACACATTATTTGCATTTAGCTCGCCAAGGGGGAGGTCGCAAGACTCCTTTTATTGTTAAGAAATGGGCTACCCTGACAAATCATGAAAAGCTTCGTAACATCAATGATCAGAATGAACTTATAGTTACATGTAATGAATCTCAAGGTTTAATTAAAAATATTACTACAAAAAGTTATATTACTTCATAGTGATCTATCCAATAACAAATATTAAATCAAATAATAATGACCTATCAGATACAAAAATTATATCAAATTTCAATGGCCTATTACTTCGAAAAATTATTGTGCTTAAAAAATGATATTAAGCAGGTTAATTAAATCTACAAAAGTATATTATGTCTCAAAAAATACTTTAATCGTTATTGAAAGATCTTTTCTTTACTTATGGCCATTAAAAAAAGTTGGTTTTACTTGTCATGGTGTTAAATGAACAAGTTTAAGAACTAATTATTGAGCCCCATTAAATTTATAGAATTTTAAACTTCAGCCATTTGAACCAAAATACAACCGCAGTACTCTGGGTGTATAGAAAAGATTTTTCTATCTTCTCAAAATTGAAAAATATTAATTCCACCTCAGGGATACCTGGATGCCCTAAAGCTACTCCACATCAAGGGTTTTTCCCTTTTAAAAAAGTATTGCTTAGTAACAATCCCACTTTAGGGGTGTATTGAGCATTTACGTCTACTCCAGTTTGAGGGTAACTTTTATCTCATGAATCTAAACTAGTCCAATTTGGATAGTTAACAAAAATAAATATTTGATCCAACGTTCTTTTAGATGTTACTATTGGGATTCTCTTTTCTGCTAAGATCTTCGAAAATTATGGCTGATATATGATTTTACCCAAATAGGTTATTCTTTGCAAAAACAGGGCTATAAAAAATTTACCTTTAAAATTAAAACCCCTTTAGCCTTATTATTTACTTTCTGGGAATATATTTTATATTCTTTCTCCTTTAACTAAAAAAAAAATCAATTATTTAAAACTTTGGTGTGGTCTTATGAAGGCCGATTGTCTATTTTCAATTTTAATTTTCAAATATTAATGCAAGAGTTAAATCTTTGTATTTATTTTACTTAATTAAATCCAATTCAATTATTAATCATGAGATCCATTAAGTTTGGGAAATTTATATCTAAGATCCTAATCCTAACTTTATAAGTATCCTAATCTTAATATTTACACTATCTATATACAATTTATTTACATTTATCCAGAATGGGTTAACCTGACAAAGGTTTTGCCAGGACCCTTTAGCTCATCAATGGAGGGAAGGCTAAGTTAAAAACACCTTTTTATCCCTTGGAAAAGGATAAAGACTGCTGTATGTTACTATAACCTGGTAGCAGTTTTTTCTTGCATGGTCCAAGACCATATAGCCCCCATAGAATTCATATTCTAAAATACAGAGGACAATAGATTTAGTTGGCACATCCCTGTAATAATTAAATATCCTTACATAGTAAATTCTTACTTACTAGGAGTTCTTCATCCCACCTCTCTGATGTGCCCTATTCATTTTCTAATCGTGGAGGTTTGCTTTCTGAAACTCGGAGTTGTGAGTTTTTGATACTTCTTTTCTCTGTCAGTGAACTCATAGTATTTATTTTGTTCTAGCTTAGCTTCCTTCTTGGCATCTATTAGGCAAATTATCAGAGTTTCTTCCTGGGCTTCTTTAATTACTAATTTGTCTTCATCGGTTTCTTTCTCTTTCCCTTGGAGATTTCCGGGTTCATCATTGATTTCCGAGTTAGTTCTTGTTAGTCCATTGAAGATAGTTTTACCTTCTACATCTATACGATCACCAATGGAAGTTATTGACATTCTAGCTTCTTCATTTTTATTTACCAATGGTTCCATTTTAGTTCCTAGCATTTCAGTATCCTGGTCTCTATGCTCATCTGCCTCATATTCCTGTTCGTTTCTATTGGGCGGAATTTCCTGAGATTTCCACCCATTTTAACCATCCTTGAAACAACCTATCACAAAACTCGTGCATACCTTATTTATCTTTTTCTTAACCTTCGCTTCAATGTTTTTTCCTTCTCAATATCCTTAATTTTCATACCCCTCTCAAAACTTTTAATTTCCGTCGCAGGCCTGCACCTTGGATGTGTCATGAAATTAAACTTCTGCAGAAGAGGTGTGTTGTTAGCCATAGACGCGTTAGACGAACTAGGCTTGCAGACGACTACCAAGCATTTAGGGTGCTCTGCAACATGACACAAACAAGGATCCGGTGTGCCAAATTTACTTACTTTCATGAAGCCCTTTCCTCAGCTCCTGACTCCAAATCAAAATGGCTACTCCTTCACGAACTTTCCCTTTGTGAGCCTTCTAGATCCCTTCCCTCACTAGTCCTTCCAGTTTCACTTGATGATTTAAATTCACATTTTATAGCTGTCTTCCGATACCACTTCTCGACTTACCCCATACTACTTTTCCCCTGAGACATCATTTAACAATAAAGACTTTTATTTTGCCTATATTTTTCCCCACAGACCTTTTATCTGCCGTAATGAAATCACATACCAATTACACTGCCCCAGATTGCATTCCTATTAAATTCATAAAACTATGTCTCCCTGAAATCCTTCCGGTTCTACTTTTCACCTACAATTTCTTCCTCCAGAATTAGCATTCCCCACCTCTTGGAAAAGTCATTGTTTATTCTATGAATAAAAACTCTAATACTTCTTCTTGAAGGAAGAGGTATTAAAATAAATAGAAGATACTTAAACAATTTAAGGTTTGCAGATGACATATGCCTATTGGCTCCTAGTAAAATCGAATTACTTGAACTGGTTAATGATTTGATTGATAAAAGTAACAAATATGGCCTAAAAATAAATTACCAAAAATCAAAAATAATTACAAATGCGGATGAACAGATAGTAAAAATCGGAGAACATGTTATAGAGTATTCAAAGCAATTCATTTATCTTGGACAGGAAATTTCTTTAGAAAAAAAATCAGTAAAGAATTGGATAGAAGACTAAAAATAGGAAGGCACAAATACTGGTCCTTAAAGAAAATCTTCAAGGGTAATTTCACAATCGACCTAAAAGTTAAGGTGCTTCAGTCTTGTATTTACTCCACAATCCTGTACAGCTCTCAAACTTGGACACTAACCAAGAAGGAACAGGGGAAATTGGATACAATGCAAAAGAAACTTTTGAGGAATATGGTGGGAATCAGAAGGAGGGAGAAGATAAAGACTCAAGAAATTCTTTTTCAGGCAAACGTTTAAGTAAGGAAGCCCAAAAACTGAAATGAAGGTGGGCTGGTCATCTGGCCAGACTGAAGGACGACAGGTGGTCGTAAAGCATTACCGAATGGAATCCGATAGACCAAGTGAGAAGGAGAGGAAGACCATACATGAGGTGGAGAGACAAAATCACAATGGGAACAAACTGGATGAAAGTGGCCAGGGACAGACAGTGCTGGTTAAAAATTGTTAATAAACTATAAAGATTGTTTTATCTGAATTTTGAATTTTATCTTATCTTATTGAATTTTGAAAGAACAAGTAAATTAATGAACTAGTATTTTAATGGATTTCAAGTTTTATCTTTATATATTACAATTATATTTTTTCTGTTTTGTTTGTATATTTTAATAAGCTTTGAGGGTTTTATTTCATTTTATATGGTAGTATACTATTATATTTATATCTTCAATATTTATGTTTGAATAATTATATTGTTGAGCTGAACTCCATTGTACCTCCTCCAGGAGAGGCTTTTGTCATGAAAATTGTGTCAATAAAGCTATATTATTATTATTATTATTATAGAAAAGGATACTTCTCCTGATTTCTGACCATCCTTTCCAACCTCTTGAAACCCCTAGAAACATTAGTACTATCACAAGTTTCCAATTTCCTTGAAGAGTCCTTGATCCTGATGTGTGAACTTGATCCTAACCAAACCGGATTCGACCCGGCTACTCCACGCAATCTGCCTTAATTAAAATTATCAGTTATGTGCAGGCCCCTATAGTCCTGGTACTCCTTGACTTCTCCTGAGACTTTGATTCCATTTGCCATTCCATCCTTTTTTCCAAATTAAAATCTTTATCCTTTTCTATCTTTTGGTTTCAATCTTTCCTTTCTCAACCTACCCAAGCAGTTTCCATTCCAAATCAACCTTTATCTTCCTATCTTACTCTATCTTAAGGAATTGCCCAGAGCTCCAGGGTATATCCTCTTCTTTTCAGATTCTATATTAACTACCTTCATAAATCAATTCTTCATTGTCCCCATCACCTTTATGCCGATGACTCTCAAATCTATTTATCCTTTTCTCCTTATGAGTTATACTTGAGTGGCGTTTACCAAGATTCAAGAAGACCTAGATCGATTCAGCGCATGGGAAAACTTGAATGGATTAAGGTTAAATGCTGCTAAGGCTCAGACTATTGTCATAGGTTCCAAACCCCTCCTCAGATTCAATACCAACTTTCCTATCCTATACCTAAATGATCATCCCATCAGTTTTTGCTCCTCTGTTAAAAACTTAGTTATAATAATTTACCAATTCGTCTCCTGGAACCACCATATTGCCTACATCTCCCAACATTGAATTTTTCTCTTAAACTGTTTCATCACTTCCGCCTCTCCTACCCAAATCTGCATGTAGACTCAAAGTATCCTCCCTCATATTCCTCAATTTCGACTATGGGTGCATGATGTGCAGTCACAGGATGTCTTAGGGACATACTAAAGAGAATTATGAATAGCTTTGGGTACAGTGATGTAAAACAGGGTAACGCCTTGGGATTCCCCCTGTTTCACATCACTATGCCCAGTTAGGGTGTCTTTTCCCCTCCTTCTGTAGACGGTATTTCCTAGGCACATTCCTTTACCAAGTAATTAACAACCAGCGCCCTTCCTGTGTCTACAATCTCCTCCAATAAGTCCTTTATCCACATCCAGTCCATAAGATCTCGGCCGTTTGACCTTTATACACCTGTCCATAGATCTGCATTATTATAACACTCCTTTATTGCCCTTACGCTACTTTTTGGAATGCTCTCCCTCCTAAAATCCGGCATGCCCCTTCCTTAGCCACATTTAAAACCCTCCTTTTCCAATTCCTGTTCACTACTCAGTCAGACGCTGGCTAAACATAGCATTATGCTGTAATGCATTAGTTTCAGTATGTGCATTTTATTTGATTTTCAATATACATTTCATTTCACTGTTAATTAGTTCGTTATTTGCTTTGAAAATATTAAGGACTCTTTTCTTTTTATTTATGAATTATTTTTTTCTATTAAGACATTTACAATTAGATTCATAAGAAATTCTAATATTCTCTTTATATTGTTTATTTTTTATCAAGGTTTTGATTTTTTTTTTTCTGTACCATATGACAATATAAATTAATAGATTTTTTTTTTCATATTGTGATGAAAATAATTATTTTAAGGATGTAACTTTTTGTTAAACAAGTGAATGTAATATTGTTTATTTTTTATCAAGGTTTTGATTTTTTTTTTCTGTACCATATGACAATATAAATTAATAGATTTTTTTTTTCATATTGTGATGAAAATAATTATTTTAAGGATGTAAGTTTTTGTTAAACAAGTGAATGTAATTTTCTTTTCTTACTGTCTTTATTCTTTTTTATTGTACTTGTTTATATTGTTTCACAAGCATTCTATTTGCTTTTATTGTTTTTATATTATTTATGATTCATATTTGCTTATTTTAGTATGTAAGCCAGAATTGTTTTTTTTTTTTTTTGTACACCGCAGTTATTCTTAAGGGACTTCCTACCAGAATTAAATTTGCTTTTTATTCTATTCTATTATATATATATATATATATATATATATATATATATATATATATATATATATATGTGTGTGTGTGTGTGTGTGTGTGTGTATACTTCCAGAATTTAAAAATGTAGTAAATATAAACAGTACTTCAGAATTTAAAAACATAGTAAATATAAACAGTACTTCAGAATTTAAAAACTCAGTCAATATAAACAGTACTCCAGAATTTAGAAACCAAGTAAATATAAACAGTACTGGATAAATCTGTTTTGGGAGGCATAGCCCACACCATTAATCTTCTAGAAAAATTAAAAGTAAAATATAGAATTAACCGTAGAATGCCATATTATTATTTTTATTTCACGGAACAGCCGTAGAGACTACGCGAATATCATTATTTTCACTTCCTTTCATACCCCTTCTCTCTTTCTTTCTTTCCGATTGTTCTTTCCTTCTTTATTCGGTCCACGCCACTCCTTTTCTCTTATCTCTCTCTCCCACAAGGACCTTAATTTCTTTTAGTCTTCTCTCATATTCATCCCTATTGAAAGTCTTGCTATGTTATTTTCAGTCTCTCAGTTTCTTCCCTCATCTGTTTGATGTACCCCACAGCACTCTTGTATTCTCTCATTTTATAGAAGATTTCTTTATTTAATCTCTTTGGGTGCATCCTCACCATATGTCCGTTGAACTTAATCTTCTTATTCTTATGTCCGTTTCCAAATCATTTACCTCTTTGTATATTTCCTTATTTGGTCTCAACCTATAGCCTTCCTGTGTCTTCTTTGGGCCGTAAATTCTTCTTAGTATTCTTCTTTCTTCTTCTTATTATTATTACTATTACTATTTTATCATAGAATGATAAAATTAACCTTAAAATGCCAACACTTGTCGTAATGACGAGCACTTTTTTGAATTACGGCCACCTCTCGCTATTCTGTTGCACGACATTGTATCTTGTATCCCATTTCTATTGGGGAACCTAGGATATGAGAATTTTGTCTCACGACAGTTCTATACAAGGAAAAAATGTTCTGGAACAGCTCTGAGGCTAGGTGTGCATGAGGCTTAAGCGATCATATTATATCTCCCCTGAATTCTGCTTACTGATCATTATCTTAATGGATATTAGCATATTTCTTACCTAACATTCTATTCTTCCATGCCGCTTATTAAATTGTTTTATTATTTCAGAAAACCTAAAAAAATATTAATTTGTTTATTATCTGGTACAAGGGATATATGATAAATAAAAACTAATGCAGTTTTTATAATTGCAGACAAGAAACTATGCCCAGAAGGTATGTTTCAATGTGATAATTATCGTTGCCTTGAACTCAGATGGATTTGTGATGGTGAAGCTGATTGTAATGATAGAAAAGATGAAGAAAACTGTAAGCTTGGTTGTGAGCCACCCTTATTCACCTGTGCTGTAACGAAGAGGTTTGCTATTTGGCACTTCACTTTTAAAAGTTTATTTTTTAATTAAGGGTTTACTGTACTTTTACACACTGCTTCAGTATTATGCAACATCAGAAATTGATATTTTATAAATATAACTATGCCGAATCATTAGTTTGATTTATCCATTGCTTGTCATAGTTGGGTTGACATATGATCTGATTATTCAGCTCTGCTTCTTGTCATGCTTTTTTTGTCCTAAATTGAGAAGCAGCCATTGAATTTTCACTATCAAATAATTGCTTAGTTTATAAAAATATAAATAATATCATGAGAAGAAGATATCTTCCTGTAAGAATATTTTATTTGTATTGCGACCCGATTCGTTCTGCTGAACCTTCCATCAGGCTAATTCATGTATAAAAGGATATAACAGTCCTTCCCTTCTTGCCAAATGCCTAATTTCTGGAAACAGGATAGGAAGGACGATATAACTTCTGATTTATTTTTTAATAATGAAAAATTAACAAAATGTACGTTACACTTTCTAAAAACAAGATATAAATTTCTAAATTAATTATTGATATCAAATAGTTTTAATTATTAGTAATATCTAAATTAAAATTAATGTGATAAGCATAAAATTGTAGCATTCATTCAATGCAAATCCATCTAAATGTTTTTGTATTATATAATATTTAAGTTCTACTACTATGGGACGCTCATCTAAAATTATTTTCTTCTTTTACATATTTAAGTATTATTCATTTTAATTTCTCAATGTTTATTTTATTATAAACTTGAGCAAAGGCGTATACAGGAATTTCTTTAGGGGGGGGCCGGTCCTAGAAAAATATAGCAGACATATCTGAAATGTAGGTAATTTACGTAATTTCACCTTTATTCATGATAATGTTTGAGTTAATATACTTCACCCTTTTGAAGAATGCCGTTTTCATTACATATAAGTCAAAACAATCTTTAGATAGCTCTAAAATTTCATTATTTTGTTTTAAAAAATTGAATCACTCGAAAATTTACTATTTCTGGATCTCGAATAATGTTTTTATATAACACATAAATACGGCCATAATGGCCAAGTCCTTATCCACGTACATATCATAATATAAAAAGATTATTTGTGATCAAGAAATGGTAAATATTACATATTTCCACCATTACACAAGGGTCTACTCTTCAAGTTTATTTAAGATTCAAATAATTGCTCATAAATCAAGAACCCTTTGAACGGTTCAAATCAAATTTGGGACATCAGTAAAGGTCTACACGATTTGCTTTAACCGTGATGTTCCCTATGTGTATTAGAACCAGCTTTCTTCAAAAAAACTTCAATTTTGTTTTTATATTGTAATCACCTTTTTTTACACAGGCCTTCTAAGATAATGCAATAGTATTTTATATGCACAGACCTTCTAAGATAATGCAATAGTTTTTTATATGCACAGACCTTCTAAGATAATGCAATAGTTTTTTATATAGAAAGAAGAAATTCCCCTCTTTTTAACAAGTTCAAAACTTCAAATCCAAACGTAATTCTGTGGCTTCCAAAATTTTTTACCACGGAACTGAAAAAAAAAATTTGTTTTTGATGATTTTTTCAACAATAAGGTTTTTTGATGTGCTGAATCCAAATCTTATCATCATTTTTGGTGTGGAAAAAGTTATAAAGCTAGTTTACTTAACAATTTAAACAGTTTTTAAATTTTTTTTTTATTAATTTTTAATTTTATATTTTTCCTTTAATGTACTTTGAAAAAAAATGTTTAGCTGGAAAAGCCATGTCGATATCATTTTTGAAACAAGATAAAATAAAGTATTTTCAACATGTTTTATTTGTTTTCTAAGCTCCTAAGGCCCATTGGACAAAATGGTAACATATATGTGTCGACTTTTTTTTGATCTAGAATCTCCCAAAAATGTTGATCAAAATCGACGATGGACACATCGCTCACTCCCCTTGTCAGTTGCTTTTCTTTCACATTCAAGAAAACATGTTGTGAAAATCTTTTTCTATTAATGCAAAATATATTTTAAGTTAAGTGTTTGATGAATCTAATTTAAATCAAAGATTGAGCAGCATCTAAAAACATGAAATAAAGAAGAGGAAGAGAATGAAACAGAATCAGTAAAACCAACAGATCTTTTGAACGCATTAAGACAATTCGCAATATTTTTCATGCTCTTCTCAAGTGCAAGACGAAACTTTTGAACAAATAAATAAATCATAAATTGCTGTTTTAAAAAAACATTTGTTGCTTAATGAAAAAACTCAGCTTCGAAATTTTTCACGATCGCAATACTTTTTCTTACTATATATTTCATATATAGGTAAGTGAAAGTAAAATATATCGATGATTTCTTTAAACAAAGAACATCAGAATCGTAGATTTGAATTTTTTTTTTTTTTTAATTTGTAGTTGAAATAAATTTTTACAAAAATTAGTTGTTTTTACCATTTTCCGGTTATAGTGCTCTTTTTCTCTGGACCCTGCGAGAGCGTTATAACGAAGTTTTACTGTATTTGGCATCCAAATAGGGACTGCTGATGTGACAATTGAATAAAGGATATTTTATATGGAATTTTATAATAGTGGCTATAATAAAGGATATTATTATAAAGCATTTTATAATAAAGGATATTATTTTAATCTGTCACAAATAATTTAAAAATTAGTTTAGTAAGCAAAATAGTCTCAGTTAATAATTTTTTTTTTTTTATATATATAAAATTAAATATTATATAGGAAATGACAGAAAGTGGAAATATTGAATTTGATTTTGATCAGAATGTAGAGAATGTAATTACACATTATCATGAATCAAATAATAGTGTAGACTCATTTGAAAAAACAGAAATGATGCCGACCTTCAAGATCGAAACATTAGCTGTCTGGCTGAACGATAAGAAACTAATTAAGACTGTAAATAAGTTCAAGTATCTTGGGGAGATCATAACCTAGAATTCAAACGAGAAAGTATCAATAGAAAACAGAACAACTAAATTGAAACAAGCACAACGAATCACCTGGCCAACTTACAAGAAGAAATTTCTTTCAATAAATGCCAAATTCAGACACTACAACTCCGTTGTTAAACCTGAACCAACTTACGCTAGTGAAACGCTGTTCAAGCTGAACACCAAATTAACAATATATAAACTACAGAAAACAGACAGAAGAATCATCAGAACAATCATCAATAAAAAACACCGAATAGACGGACAATGGTGGCTGCTGCCTAACAAAGTAGTATACAAGGAAAGTGAGCCAATAACAGACACTATGAGAAAAGGAGAGTTGCCTTTTTCTGCCACATATCAAGATTACCAGAAACCAGGCTAGTGATACAACTATTCAACTACTTCTGGAAAAATAAAACAAAGAACAACTGGTTCAAAGAGGTCCAGGATGATTTGGAAGAGTTAGGTATAATAATGCAACAAATTGAAGGCAGAGAGGAGAAGAGGATTCTGAGAAACAGAGAAATAAGACTTAAATTAAAACATTTGAATGAAAACAATACACCATCAGTGACGAAGAAAGGGCAGCCAGGTCAGAAAGAATGAAGAAGCTTATACTCTGAAGGCTTAAATGTATAAAGACTGATTAAAGTGCTCCAATATGGGTGTAAACTATAAAAAAAAAAAAAATAGTGTAGACAACATGGCTGACCAATTTGGTGTGGGTAGCATGGCAGACAAAAAAAAGCAGGTAAAAGTTTTTGTCTTAATAGTTCGAGCATTGACCATGAGTGTTTTCATTGCGTCGAATAGCAGGCAAAATTATGATAAGGATGGTTCAATAAACATTATATTTTAAAGCAAATAGAAAATAAATGAAACTATGAATTAATCATTAACAAGTTAAAGAAAATAATAAAGATTATAAGCTATATTAGAAGAAAAAAACAACAAGAGTGTGACGGGAATGAGGTTATAGAAGTTTATCACCGCACAGCTGGCAGAGAGCAAAGAGGTTTTGTAAAATGGATTCGCCACTGTCGCAATTATCTCTTATATTTTTTTCTCATTTAGATTAATTTGATACGCATTTTTAGTTATTGTTTATTTTCTATATTATTATTTTACAGTCAGTTTTTTCATATCTTTCAGTGGTAAATCCATTAGAAACCTCTCGCCAGCTGTTGTGTTTTTAGTATGTTGCAGCGTGGTTGTTTTTGTGCTCTTATAAAATTTATTTTCTGATTGTTTGACTGATATAATTGACCTGGAACTGTTTTTTGGCTTGTACAACTGCTTTGCGATTTGGTATTAAAGAATTGAGAGAGGAATAAGGTGTACTGCTTTATTAATCACCCTAAGCACTTTAAAAGAGAATTAACAAACATTTTAATTAATCATTAGTAATTTGGATTAAAGTAGTAAAATGTTGGGGACTGAGGAACAACAAAATTTCAGATTTGTATGTAGTAAAATAACAGAAAATTCTATTGACCTATCAAATAAAATAGATTAAATGTCATTAGAAAATAAACGAAAATTGGAGGAATTGTTAAAAAGTTCTGATAATAAATTAAAAATAGAAGGAAGAAGAAATAAATGTGTGGGAGAATAGAGTCTTGAATTATGAAGATAAAATAAGAAATATTGAAGAAGAAATAAATTTATTAAAAAATTATATTTCAAATTATGGAGAAAAAATTAATAATAAAGATAAAAAAATAAAATTGTTTCTAGTAAAGGTACAGACTATGAAGAAACTAATAAAATAATGAAAAAAATATATACATTTTAGTGAGTGAAATCCTGGACTGTGAAGAAAAATAAGAAATAATGAAAAAGAAGTAAAGAAGTTACATAGTTACATTTCAACTTATGGAGAAAAACCTGAAAACAAAGACGAATTAAATATATTGCTTAGTAATGCCTCATATCGTGAGGACACCATAAATATATTAAAAAATAGAACTTCAGGATATGAAGAAGTAGTTAAAAAGTGTAAAGAAGAAACTGACATGACAACAAGTAAAGTTTTGTTGTAGGTTTCCTAGAAAAAGTAGCATGTAATACAGAGAATTTTGATGTAGAACCTAATTTAGTTACAGGATAGGTTTTTAATGGAGATGGGAAGTCTACCTTAGTTATTCGAAACTATCTTAGGTGAAAGGTAAAAAAGAAACATTTGTATTTTGCAGTAACTATGGTATAAAAGAAAATCACTTGGAAAATCAAAAAATAGAAAATAAACTTATTCCTCATTATTTGTTTTAAGTGAAATAAGATTATAAATATTTCAATTGTTTTTTAAATCATTGAATTTTAAAAAGGAAAAAATTATAAATTTATAATTTTTATTGAAATATTGTTATAAATATTATAAATAGATATCCTAAAGCATCGATCTTAGGGAAAAGTTAAAGAAATTTTTTTTTTTTAATATGTGAAATCATATTTTTCATTGGCCGTTTCTAAGCATTTCTCATAGCATTTTCTTCCAAGAATTATATTTTTTAAGCATTTGTAGATTCGAATGAACACTTGTATAAAAAATCATTATTAAAACCTTATTTTGAGCATTAACCGTATCTGATGCGTGATATTGCGTAGAAATCAAAACTGTATAAATTATAACTTTGTTATATTGAAATATTATATGTTTTTGTATGTGATTTGATAAATAATATTCTTGATATCGATAAATTAGTCTGAAATTGTTAAAATAGAAATAATTTATTAAATTTTTATGTAAAAGGTTCATATTCTAAGTTCATTGTTCATTATTTTGTTTATGTTAATAATGTGTGTTTTAAAGAGATACTTCTCTTATATTTCATATAAACAGATTGTAATAATAGAAAATAAGATAATTCAGGGTCCAACAGCCTTGAATATTGAGAATTTTGCTTGAATTTTTCGGTTTGGGAAAAAATCGGGAATTATGCTTGAAAAACAGCCAGCTGTCAGGAATTTTTAGTTTTTAGTCTAATAATTCCATTTTTCTATTAGTACTTAGTAACAAGTTTATAAAATATGGAGAAGAAGATAGAAGTAGTTGGTCTCCTTACCATCTCTATTTCCATGGAATCTAGAAAAAGCCTCCTTCCACTAACTTTGTTCTTTCTCATCTTACTGTGTCGCTCTACCTGTCCCTGAGTGAACTAAGGGATGTTATGGAATGGTAAAATGGTGTACTTGGAGTAGTATTGGAGCTTATTAGCTCCAATCAGCTCCGAGTTTCAGTTTCATCACCTGAGAGCACCCGAATATCATGGTTTAAATTTAAATGTGGCGGCATGATGTTTAAGCACATTGCGTGATGGAGAGGTGATGTGCTGATAGGAACAGTAGGGAACAGCATGCACCTGAATGACACATTGGAGTAAGGACCTGTTGAAGCTCAGGCTATCAGACTGAATAGCCAAGCTGCATCAAGAGACTGATACCAGAAGACATCAATAGAAATTCAAGATCTTCTTAGCAGAGAGCATCATTATCAAGCATGTATTATTGGATGTAATTTGTATATTTAGTATTAATTTTATATATTTTTATTTGTAATTAAATTAATTAAAGGAAATAATCTTTTATTCAATATCCAGATACATCATAGTAACCCACAAAATATGGGCCCTCAGAGAAATCATTAATATGACAGTATTTTGCATTTAAGTGTACAAATTTTAAATATTACTAAAAATATAATTATATATTGGTGTATTTATAAAAACTAACATGCCTAAAAACATTTTTATAGATATACTATTTATTTTAAAGGGTTATTAATCATTAATGTATGCATTTTAAGGTGCATCCCTGAATCTTATATATGCGATTCAGATTTTGATTGTGGACATGGAGATACATCTGATGAACCACAAAATTGCAGTGAGTATATTTATTTCATTTAAGACTCAATGTTAATATTTATTTAGAATTAATACAATAATTTTTGCAGCTCGAGCGGGCTGTACACCAACTGAATTTATGTGTGCTAATTCAAGATGCATTTCAATGAACTATGTTTGCGATGGTGATGATGATTGCAGAGATGGTTCAGATGAGAAAAGTTGTTTGCAATGTGATAAAAATTCAAAGGTATACTTGTTTTTACTGAGGATTATCATTAGTTCAGATATTGTTATGACTTTATTCAATATTCTAATTTTATTAATGTATGTTTTTATATGTGGGAGAACAGTGGAATAAATTTAATTTTTATCTCTTTATTTATAATTAAAAAACAAATTTAAATATATATATATATATATATATATATATTTATTTTTTTATATTAGGGACTTGAATAAGTTCTCGCTGTTTCCCGACAGATGGTGTTATCTTAGTCTTTTTGCATCAAGCAATACTATAGCCAACTTTATCGTGAAGCTCCACCATTAGACTCGAAATCACAGAATATGTTATTCCGCCAAAGTGTAAACAACATAATTTTTCATAGCGTTAAACATGTCGAATTTCGTGCCAAAAAAAGAGTATTTGCGGGGAATTTTACTGCATTCCTTTTTTCCAAAAAAAATCTGCATCTGAAGCACATAGAATTTTTGTGGAGACTTACGGCGACCATGCTCTGTCGGAAACAACATGCAGAGATTGGTTTAGACGCTTTAAAAATAATGATTTTAATATTGAAGATAAAGAACGCTCTGGCACAAAGACCCAAGTCAGATGCAAAATGAACTTGCAGAATCATTAGGAGTTGATCATACAACAGTTTCCAAATGTTTAAAAGCAAAGAAATTGGGTGCCGTACGAATTAAAGCCGAGAGACATTGAACGGCGTTTTTCACATGTGAACAGCTGCTCCAACGGCAGAAAAGGAAAGGTCTTTTGCATCGTATCCTGACTGGTGATGAAAAGTGGATACACTACGATAACCTGAAGCGTAAAAAATCGTGGGATAAGCCCAGCCATGCATCAACATCGACGGCAAAGCCGAATATCCATGGTTCCAAGCTCATGCTCTGTATTTGGTGGGATCAGCTGGGTGTAGTGTATTATGAGCTCCTCAAACCCAACGAAACCATCACGGGAGATCGCTATCGATTACAATTTTGAGTTTGAGCCGAGGATTGAAGGAAAAACTGTCTCAATACGAGGAAAGACACGACAAAGTAATTTTGCAGCATGACAGCGCTCGGCCACATGTTTGCAAAACCTACTTGGAAACGCTCAAATAGGAAGTCCTACCCCACCCGCCGTATTCACCGGACATTACTCCTTCCTATTATCACTATACTTCTCAAAAAATATGAGAAGGATTGATGACCAGAAATGGGTAAAGTTTTTCAGAGAGAGGTAGCAAGAATAATGAAGGATTTACTAAAGGAAACAGTTCTATGAAAAGATATTTACAAATTGATAGGTTGAGATTGGAAAAAGGGCAGAAAGCAGCTCTTCTCAGTACAATTGGTATCATCCAGAAGGTTTTAAATATAATTTAAACCCTTTGACTTTGGTCTGGGTAGGTGAATATTTCTGGCTATAGCCAAGAAAGTTCAGAATTTTAAAACAATAATAATAATAGTAAGAGGTTGCAAAACCTTATTACCTGTTGGGGCATGGGTCTTTTCGTGATGGAAAGACAAATCTCTTCCCCAGAGAATCTGCCAGTGATACTTACTAAGGATGTTGCTGGTCTAAATTGAGGATGAGAAAAGGTTAGATGTTGTAAATAAGGAGGGAAACCTGGAATACAAAAATGTTAAGAAGTCCATTCATGAGAAATAATTATAAAGTTGGACAAAAACTCTTCAGATGATTACAAATTTTAATTTTAAATAATGAAAACAAACATATATATATATATATATATATATATATATATATATATATTTATATATAATAACGAATTCTGGCTGTGAAATAATATTATAATATAATATTTAAATTGGCGATACAGAATTTTTTTTAATAATTAGCAGTTTCTATTTAAAAAAAAGAATAATAATAATAAGGTTGGTCTTCAAAATTTACTAACTGAAATAATAATTATACCACTGCCTTGTGTAGGTATGTCCTACGTCTGACACGTTACCTCTATTTTATCACAGTGAAGAAGATCAAGATAATTTTGATGGTCGATATGCATATATCGATTCTTCAATGAAGTTGGCTGAATTCAACAAGAGAGAGATGAATTGATGGGTTGCTTGAACTGTTTTCATCTAGGCTCAAATATAGGGTGATGAGACAATGGGGTGCATGAGAAATGAACAACTCTCTTCTCATCTCTCAAGACACAAAATATTTTTTCTTGAAAAGTCTAATTCACTCTTCATCTCAGAAATTGCATAAAAATCAGGAAATATGCTTGAAAAACAGTCAGTTTTTGGAAATTTTTAGTTTTTAGTCTTACAATTCCATTTTTTCATCAGCACTAAGCAACAAGTGTATAAAATATTGAGAAGAAGGCTGCTGTAGTTATTCCCCTTGCCATCTCTAATTCAATGAAAGCTGGGAAAAGTCTCCTTACACTAATTTTGTTCATCAGTCCCTCTCTCTCAAACACATACTCATTCTATGTTTGGTCTCTCTTTCCGGGTTGCTCTACCTGTCGCTAAGTGAACTAGGGATGTTATGGAAAAGTAAAATAATTATTAGCTCCAAATAATTCTGAGTTTCAATTTCAGCCAACTTGCAATCGTCTGCTTATAATATGTTCGCCGGTTTGCCCCTTTCCTTTAGGCCGAGGATGGAGTGACAAGGATTAGGGGATGCCAGGATTCATTTTATTCCTATAATTATGATAATTTTGTTTTATATATATATATATATTATATTTTGGTTAGTTATGTAAAATAAATGTATATATGTAAATGCGTATGAGCGATGAGCCCTCAATGTTAAAAGCTAACAAGAGGAGGCTAGCACGTGGCATCACCCATTTCTATAAAACTTTTTTTGGTGATATTAGGCTGAAAAATATTAAATACATGTCTGAGGATTCTTACCAATACAGAATGAATAACAATTTTATTTTTTCCTAAAAAAATATTTGACCCCACTTTGTTACGTAGCACAGGGGTCTGAACTTTTCCATTATGGTGCGAAATGTCTGTCGTGTTTGTTATTCAAAGTTGGGACGCTGATTGTGATTTAACTTTGTTAGATTCTAGGTTGCACCTATTTATGATAGTAAATGGGTAATGTTAAGGATTTTAATTATGAATCGAATCATTTATGATCATGATGGATAATAATAATTGTATTTATTTAACTTATTTGTATGCAATTAAATAATAATTATTATATTAAATAATTTCCAATTATTTGGGAAGATTAATATATTATGATTTAATCAATTTGTGAAAGACATCTTCCCATTGACATTTAACTTTATATTTAAAAAAACATTTTTATAATATTGTTATCAACGTTTCAAAGTCCTTCATTTTCAGGATCTTTATTTTCTACATTACAACATAAAACAATACAACTAATAAATATTCACAGCCTTAATATACACCATATCTTGTTATTTATTAAAATTTTATATTACCTTTAAAATACACAAGCCCTCCCCATGTCCCCTCATCTGTATAATTTTACTTTGTCAACAATTACTTTTTTCATTATAAAATGTTCTGGAGAGTGACTCTCCTTTCAAATTTTTGTTATTCTATTTTATATATTTAAATAAATGTAACTGTTTCTTAAATTTTAAATTATAAATTCTTTTATATTTAGTTTAGATATTTATTATGTCTGCATAATGACTTTTTAAATTAACAGCATCTGTCTTAATATATTACATTGATTTAAAGATATAAAATCGAATAATAACAAAAATTTGTAAAACAAACATAATAATAGTAAGTGTGAAGAGAATAGGTTGGAAGGCATATAACAATAAATGCATGGATTAGAACAAAGTTCATTTCAGTAATAGTAGAGTGTGACAAGGATATGAAAGGAGAGTCACTCCCCAGAATATTTTATAATGAAACTAGTAATTATTGACGAAGAAAATTGTACGGATGTAGGGACATGAGGAGGGCATTGTGTATTTTAAAGGTAATATTAAATGTTAATAAGTAACAAGATATGGTGCAAATCAAGGTTATGATGTTTATTAGTTGTAATTGTTTTATGTTGTATTGTAGAAAATAAAGATCCTGAAGACGAAGGACTTCGAAACGTTGATAACAATATTATAAAAATGTTTTTTTAAATACAAAGTTAAATGCCAATGGGAAGTTGTCTTTCATAAAATAATTAAATCATAATAATTATTATTATTTAATATTGTAAAAATTAGATAATGAAATTAATTATTAATGATGTTTGTTAAATCCTGCGCTTTAAATTATGAAGATCATTTAAAAACAAACATTGCTTAATTAATTATTATTTAATTATATAAGTAAGTGCTTGGCATAAATGGAAAGTTTCAAACAAGAAGCCAAGAAACAAATCACCTTTCGATATTTTGTCAATTTAGGCATCATCAGGACAGAAAGAGAGGGGGAAAAAAATTACCCATATAAAGAAAAAATTTAGCACATCACACATCCACAGTCAAAAAAAGACGCTTACCAGAGACAGGACCCCACACCTTGACACCCAGACATATACTGAGGAAAACTTGAGGTTACATGACAACAGCTGGGAAAGGTTAAATTACAAACAGTTGATCATAAAAAAAAAAAAAAAAAAAAAAAAAAAAGAAAGGAAATACTCATTCTAAAAACCCCAAAATATACAAAAGATCATTAAAAAAAAAAATCAAATAATTAAAAAAGAAGAACTTTAACAAATACAAGAGGAAAGGGAAAGTCAAAATGCACAGAAGAGGAAGGCCCCTAAAAATAAAACAGTAGATACACGGTTATTCCACAAAATACATTAATATACATGAGCAAAAGCTCAAAATGAAGCATAAATAATTGGAAAGTTCCAAACAAGAAACCAAGAGTCTCAAAAATAAAAGAAAAATCACCTTTCAAACTGTCCTATTTTGAACTTTTGCTCTTGTTTATTAATATATCAATAAGGTAACTAAATGTAATTATTACTATCCATCATGATTATAAATGATTAAATTCATTATTAAAATCCATAAAATTACCCATTTACTATCGTAAATAGGTGCAAACTAGAATCTAACAAAATTTAATCACAATCGGTGTCGCAACTTTGAATAACATACACTGCAGGTTGTTCAAATCACTGTGTGATGCAACAAAATAGGTTCAAATATTTTTTTTAGGGAGGAACAAAGTTGATATTCGTTTTTTACACTCCAAAAAAACATATGAATATGTTATATGAATTTTCATAGGAATCAAAAAACAAAATTTTTTTTTGCTCAAAATTCAGAGCCTTAAATTTTTCTCCGAAAATCACATAAATTGCGATTACTTCAACACGACTCCATTAATTCACACGAAACTTTGGAGTGATTTAAGGCTCTATAAACTACACGAAATGGCACAAATCCGACCTCGGTAAACCAATTAGAACCGAAGATTTAAAATAAAATGTTTGAATAGTTTTATTTTAGACTACTTTTTCTCCCTTATAAAGGCTTGAAATCTAAAATTTATTGGTATGGGTTAGAGATCACAGATTCAGCTTTCCAACGGTTGTAGTAACGTTGAATTTAGACAAAATCCTGAGGAGTTATGAATGCATAAGTGAACAGCAGACATCCTTCCTTCCTCAATGGCACTACAACTCACGAAGAGTCAGGGCCACCTGCAACATTGTCTGCCAGTCTTCTCTGTTCTGTTCCCAAACTACGGTGGGCTGGCGGTGTGGCAGCCGATGTGCGGAACCTCTCAAAACTCCGTAACTGGAAAGCAGCAGCAGAGAACAGAGAAAAGAACAGCAGACATCGGCAGGAAAAAAAAAAAAAAAACATCCAGCCAAAAATTTGTATTTTTTTGATTTCCATGAAAATTCTTATTTTAGGGTTTTAAAGGACGCTTAGAACGTAGTCTGACATGCTTTTTGCTAAAATATTTTTATTTACCAACTTTACTGGAAGCGTCTTTTGTACATTTAAACTCATTTAATACTAATATTTTTTTCTTATTTTACACAATAAAAAAATCTATTTGTATATGAAAATTTTGAAATCCAGACAGAGAAAAGACAGAAAACAATAATAAAAAAATTGTTGAAATTGCATAAAAAATTTTTTTTATCGGCTCCCTTTAAGAACCCTCGGACCCTATATTTTTGACCTAGTATCATCAAAAAAAGTTTCATTGTAATGGTTGATACTACATGCGTAACCTCCCCTTGTAAGTAACAATTTTTCATTATCAGGAATACAACCTTTATTATTATTCAAATAAATTCTCTAGTCCAAATTTTATATTTTATTATAAACCCACCAAATACAACATTTTATGGTTCCAATTTTGTTTTAAATTTAATGCAATCAATTGAGGAAAAGCACCTTGAATTTTACTGTTCACAGCCTTATAATGTTTGAAATGCTTGAATTATGTTTGAATTTTTTCATGCTATATCACTGACTAAGGAAGTGTGAAATTCTGAAATAATAATAAGAGGAATTTTCCAATATTAATAACGAATATAAGATAAGTAATAATATTAGGGTGAGTAAAAAAAAAGGACCGTTTCAAAGGTTAAAATGAAGTTTATTTTTTTCATACCTAAAATTTCTTCTAACTTCTATGGTTAGTTGCCATGTAGAAGCCAGCTGTTCAATTCCCTGCCAGTACCACTCTTTGGGTTTCGACTAGAAAAGGGGTAGGTGGGGATAGGGTGGGTGCGGTAGAAGTTGGATGGCATCCATTTCAGTTAGTTTTTGGCAGCATATTTCCAGGTGACGTTCGGCTTGCTGCAAGGTGAGCTCATGTGGAACTTCTCTACATGTTCTCTTCTCTTTACCTAATTGGTTTAATTGACGATTCACACTTGACCGTGACAAACCAAGTTCGGAGGATAGCTGCTGAGTACTTTTTGTGGGATCATCTTCAATAGTGTGTCGTAGAGCCTCCCTGTCCACAACAGATGGTCGCCCTGAGCCCGGCTGCCTTTCCAAGCTTGTATCGCCACTTTCAAATTTGGCGATTTACCTCCTCACAGTCCACTCATTAAGGTTCGGTTCCAATATCAAACGCATGGTTTCGGCAGCAAAAAATTTCCTTTTTCAGTAATGTCGCAGAATTACTTGAATTTCATACCTCAACAGTAGTTTGTCGTTAAGACTGAGGGGAGGTGCTCTCATTGTTGGTGAGTGAGTCCATCGGACCTAGAAGGTAAGATCTATAAGAAGCTAACCAAGGAGTTTCCACTGACCAAACCAACATCCACCATCCATGGGATGTTCCTCTATGTGATAATGAGATCTGTGCATGGGAATTGAATACAATTTAAATTTAAATTTTCACTCTTAAAATAATAAGCTTTTTAATCATATTGAAATTTTTTTTCTTGAATAATCAATGGTTGACCGTAGAACTTATGAAAGAATGAGATAGTCCGGGAGGCGGTCTAAAAATGGAACACAAATAATAAAAACTATTTATTAAGGATCCGACGTTTCGAACCATTTTGCAGGTCTTCTTCAGGGCTGAATAAATAAGATACAAAAATAAGAATAAAATAATGGTATATGCAATGAATGAATTAATAAATAAAAAAGATTTAGTGAGAAAAAAAAAATGAAAACAGTGATGAATTTGTAAAATGAAACTGATAGAGTAATGACAAAAACTAATAATAAATTAGTGAATATCAATACACTAATAACATTGGCTATATAATAATAAAAATAGGTAAACCAAAAGAGAAATAACATTAACTAAAAAATTAATAACTCTGCTAAATAAGTAAAAAAGGTAATACAAATAAATAAACAGACAAACTATAGTTCCTTGAAGCTCTAAGGGAGGAAGAATGACTTCGCAAAAAGCAAAGTAATTAAGGAGGCGGTGTAAGAGTAGTAATTAGAATGTAATTAATAGTATATAAAGAAGGCAGTGGGAAGGGGTTTTTTATTATAAGTGCCATCTGTTGGGGATGTAATGAACAAAAACTATGTACATATAGAGACATACTGATAGAAAGTTTTCAGTATTTTAAAAACGCTTTTAAAAAAAAAAAATAAATAAATAAAATAATAAAGGACCCCACTCCTTTATTATTTTATTCTTTTTATAAAAGCATTTTTAAAATACTGAAAACTTTCTATCAGTATGTCTCTTTTTTACTTATTTAGCAGAGTTATTAATTTTTCTAGTTAATGTTATTTCTCTTTTGGTTTACCTATTTTTATTATTATATAGCCAATGTTATTAGTGTATTGATATTCACTAATTTATTTTTAGTTGTTGTCATTACTCTACCAGTTTCATTTTACAAATTCATCACTGTTTTCATTTTTTTTTTCTCACTAAATCTTTTTTATTTATTAATTCATTCACTGCATATACCATTATTTTATTCTTATTTTTATATCTTATTTATTCAGCCCTGAAGAAGACCTGTAAAGTGGTTCGAAACGTCGGATCCTTAATAAATAGTTTTTACTATTTGTGTTCCATTTTTTGACCGCCTCCCGGACCATCTCATTCCTTCGAAATTTTTCTTCCCATTTTTTTTATTAATTCCATATTTAGGAAACATTTTTCCTATCTACTTGTTTTTTATTATTTTCAGAAGAATAATTTTGCATTAAATTACAAAGTACTTTATGGGTGCAAGATTTATTTACCATAGAATTTTATTTGACATAGATTAGTGTAGAGTTAAGTATTGTAACAAAGACTTAAGCTTGTTCTCAATTATTCAGATGTACTGTAGTGTGACAGACACATGCATAGAACCTACCAAGCTGTGCAATGGTGCAAAAGATTGTCCTGATGGCCGAGATGAGCTAAACTGCACTAGTAATGATTCTGATCCCTATTGCCTAAATGGCTTCCTTTGTATCAATGGAAGCTGTCTTTCTAAGGCAGTGAAATGCAATAACATTAAAGAGTGCTTAGATGGCACTGATGAATTAGGGTGTAGTAAGTAGACTATTTTATTGAATTATATTAATTGTGGTGGTTAAATTAGTAAGAAGAATTATTGGTTTTATTTTTCACAATTTTAGATAATACTTGGACAGTTGACTGTCCTGATCCTAAGAGAACCTGTGACAATGGCTCAGTCTGCCTTGAACTGTTTAAACTTTGTGATGGTAGAAATGATTGCCAAGATGGTTATGATGAAAGTTTTCTTTGTGGTAAGATCTTCAAAGTAATGCTTCCTCATATTGTTATAGTAAATATATGATGATATAGATTATATATATATATATATATATATATATATATATATATATATATATATATATATATATATATATATGATGTAGGTCCTTAAACTGAGGTCTACGAACCCCCCAGTGGTCCGTGAAACAATATTGACATTAACTTTACATCCTCCCAACTTTTCACTTTTATTCCCTCTCCCCCCAAATGATTCATTTAATAAAAATACTACATAGTCCAGACTTTTTGTACTTATTGTTACTTAACTAGTTATTAACATAACTAAACAATAATTTATAAACATTTAAATGCCTAGGGTTGGGAAGGAGTCAGCAAAAAAAATGTTGTTCAAGAGGGGGTCCTCGGACTATATTAGTTTAAGAACCCCTGATGTAGGTATATGATGGTATGCAGATAATTCCTTAAGCATTGCTAAATTTCCTGATATAATAATTATTAGTGTCACTGTAAGCACATAAGAATAATGTATACAAAATTAAATAAAGCATATCTGTATTCTTAATGGATATTAGATTTTGCATCCGAATTGTGTTTGAGTTAAGGATATAGTTGAGGGTGAATTTAAAGTATTCAGTGTGCAGCCTCATGAAATCGGTCATTGGATTTTAAAAATCAAGAAATGGCTTTCACACTTGGTTATTTGTCAGTTATCATTTTGAAAGAAGAATTATCGTGGTTCCTTCATAGAAAGGTTAGTAAAGTAATAAGAGTATGAATAATGAATATACTTGTTAAGACTTATGGCTGTAAAATGTGGTAGGCTTTAAACATGGAAGGTTATATAAGTTTTCACTTTAATGCAAAGTATTATACCTTTTTTTTTCTTATAATTTGCTATTCAATTTCAATTAAAATTACAATTATTGTGAAGTTAATGCCTGCCTTTAGTCATTTTTTTTATGTTGATTGTTTACATAAAATTAACAGATGAAAGGAAATCGATGTGTTTTTTTTCTCTATTCAAGAGAAATGGCCTATCGGGCCGGTTGAATCAGAAATTAAAGAAAATATGCAGACCATAATTATTTATTGAGTTACCAAGATGGCAAAGATAAAAGAAATTAATAAATTGACGAAAAAAAGAAGCATCATAAAAGGAAAATTCACAATATTCAATTCATTAAATTTATTGACTCTTTTGAAGATGAACTCAATGTAACGGAAGATGAATCTAGTACAAATCATTTTATGTTAAGGAAGAATTTGAAGTTGTACAAGATAAGATTGATGAGTAATTGTCTGAGGCAGAAGATAGGGATGAAGAGCAATATGAATTGGAGAGAAAGTATTATAAAGCTTTAGCAAAAGCTATTGGGTTAACGACAAATGTAAAGAAAACAGAGAATTTGATTGAAGCTAAAGGGTTATTTCCATAACAAGACAATTTATAGAGGATCAAAATGCCCATGTTTTCAGGTCTCTATGAAGATTGACTATCTTACAAAAATTTGTTTAATTCAATGGTGAACAGTGATTAAATATTTATCGAACATCATCAATTTCATTACTTAAAGACTTCTCTCAGTGGTGAACCACTTCAAGCAATAGAGAGTCTCAGTTATGAGATGAAAACTTTGAAAAGGCGTGGAAGGAGCTAGGGGTAGGTTTGAAAATTAGAAATAATTGCTGAAAGATACATCAAGGCATTGCTTGATGAAGGTAAAATGGAAAAAGAATCTGCTCAACAATTAAAAATAATAATTAATAATTTTGTGATGCATGTTCTTTCTTTAGAACCGTTAAGAGAAAGTACCTAACACTGGAATACCCTATTGATTTATTTAATAAAATCAATTATTAGACTAAAGAACTCTAAGAGCTTGGGAGGACTCATTAGATACTAAAGAAAAGCCTTCTTTTGTAAGATACATTGATTTTTTGGAAACCAAAATTCAAATGTTATAGTCATTAGACACAGATGTTTATCTGTGTCTAATGACTATAACATTTTCAGACATGGTTAGTAAGTTGAAACCTACTAGGTACGTCACGAGAACAGCTTTGTTTAGAAAACCATATGATATATAGATGTAATAAATTTGGCTGTTTCAGATAGATGGGACAAAGTAAGGAACTTGAATGTTGTGTGAATTTTTTACATCATGACTCGAAATCTGAATGTAGATTTGGAGTTTGTAAGCAGTGTCAAAATGCTTGATAGTGCATTTCACAGGAAAGAAAAAAATATGCAAATTTTATTTGAAACTGCATTGGTTTAAATCGATGGGCCAGGCGGCTTATATATTTCAGGCATTACTTGACTCTGGATCTCAGTCTGACTTTAATACAGAAAGAGCAATTCAATTAATAGGTCTAAAGTGATATAAGATGGACTAGATGTGTAAATATCGATATATATCGTATCGATAATTTTCAAATATATCGAAATAGTAGTTCGATATATCAATAAAATATCTGATGTGGACAACGCATGGTTTCCTTGTATGCCTATTAAACTATAGATCGGTGGCTCAAAAAGCTATCCTGAATTGGGTTACTTGTTACCGAAGATTGCAGTATCTCAAAAACAACACTCGGCATCGCAACATCAATCTATTGACACACACTCACATACTTTTGTTTCTGGAGGTGTCATTCTGTTATTATATGTCGTTTTCTTTCAGTAGGTAACTAGTTTCCAAGAGATTTCTTCTTGTTCCGTGACAACATTAGAATTGTTGTTGTCAATATCACTAGATAAAGCATTGGAAATAGACAGTTTTGACATTTTAAGCGGAAGAACTCACTTAACTTATATCTTATTCTCCTGCTGCAGACTTGTTCATCTCACAAATGGGGAGGAAAACCAGTATTTTACACTCAATTTTAACACTTAAAACAAGTAATAAAAATGTTTAATTGGAGTAGAAACAAAATCGCCTTTGTAACTTTTATTGCTGAACCATATGATTTCTGTATTTAATTTTAATATAATTTTTGATGTAAGTTTATTATGACCTTCAAGTTAAGTACCCTTTTCGGCTCACCAATTTTAACCAAAATCTAGTCAATACATTCATAATGATATAAAAGTCCTATTTACCAAATTTGAGATGTTTTATATTATATTTTAATATGATTTTTTATGAGTCTAATATGACTTTCAAGTAAAGTATCACTTCCGGTCTGCCAATATTAACCAAAATTTATTATATTATTTATATTAATAAGTAAATCTTAGACATCAACAACTACAGAGGGATCTCATTGATACCAGTTACCTACAAGATATTATCTAAGGCCTTATCGAACAGAGCCGAACCTCAGTTGGATCCACAATTGGGAGAATACCAGGGTGGTTTTAGAAAATGACGTTCTTGTGCTGAACAGATCCTCAGCTTGAAGTCAGTATTAATGCAAGTTAAGCTAGCAGGCAAGAAGTACGTAGTCACTTTTGTTGACTTCAAGAAGGCATACGACTCAGTGGACAGAACTACCCTCTTGAGAATCCTGCAGGAAATGGGCCTGGACCGGAAGACCCACAGCCTTATCCAAACGGCACTGAGTAATACCAGATCACGAGTGAAGTTCATAGGAACACTTTCAGAAAGTTTTGAAATAAAGACAGACAGGAGTTGGACAGGGAGACGGACTTTCGCCCCTTCTCTTCAACTGTGCATTGGACAAGGTCATCAGAGAATGGCGGAAAGAACTGGATAAACAGAGGACACCAAGCGGTATTTACGTGGGACACAAAGGAAAAGGACTACTAGTGGACTGTTTGGCATTCGCAGACGACCTGGCACTTCTGGCCGACTCAGTGGAAGTAGCAGTGAAACAACTCGATGCACTTAAACACCAGGCCGCAAAGGTAGGATTACAGGTGTCACTAGAAAAGACAAAATACCTCACCAACATCAATGATACTCCCAGCAAACTACAGTTGGAACAGGGCCAAATTGAGAAAGTCAATATATTTAAATATCTAGGAGACTGGCTAGAACCAAATCTGTCAGAAAGGGTAGCACTAACAACCCGGATTAACAAATTAGAGCTGGCATATCGATTGACCAAGAGCGTTTATAACAAGAAGTATCTCTCTCGTAACACTAAACTGAGACACTACCAGACAGTTATCCGCCCAGAAGCCCTATACGCTGCAGAGTGTCTGAATCTGAATAGGAAAGGATTGTTGGACAAATTGGAGGTCCAGGAGAGGAAGATCCTGAGAAAGATACTAGGACCAATCAAAGTGGATGGAGAGTACAGGAGGCCACCAAACCAGGAGCTATATATAGCATTTCCAAGTCAATTGTAACCTTTTCTATTTCAATTGTAACTTTTTCCATTTCAAATGTAACCTTTTCTATTTCAATTGTAATCCTTTCCAAATCAATTTTCATCTTTTCCAATTCAATGGTAACCTTTTCCATTTCAAATGAAACTTTTTCCATTTCAATTGTAACCCAACCGGACATGAATTAATTCAATATTATTTATTCTATTCTTGAAAAATAATTATTTAATTACATTAACGACTTTTGAAATAATTTCAGTATATTCTTTCGACACTTTTTTCGTGCTATATTAAGTGTTAATTTCAAGTAGGTAGTTTAATTTTTTTAAATAAAATTGTTTATTTATTTTTAAATAATTATTATTTTTTATTTATTTACTGGGGGGAGGGTGGATTTCATCGATTCGGTGATCGTTCATAAGGTTTTCGAAGTTGTTAGTCAAATTTACTACCGAAATTTTGTTCGGCCACGAGTATTTCTACTTGATTATTAGTTTTCAAAATTCTTCGGTATAGGTATCGTTTACTAGGTTTTCAAGGGCGCTATATCCGAATTCACTATCTGATTTCCGATCGCGTATGCGCATTTCGCTTTTCCGTTACTGTTGGAGTTTTCTATGATATAGGGATCGCTTCTTAGGTTTTAAAGGGTTCTGATTCCATTTCTTGCGTTGGATTTAGAATCGCGCATGCGCTTTTCCGTTGCTATTGAAAATTTCTATGATAAAGTGATCGTTTATTAGGCTATCGAGGGTTCTGATTCCATTTTTTTTTAGATCGCTTTTGGATTACACATGCGCGTTTTGTATTTCCGTTACTGTTGGAGATTTTTATGATAAAGGTATCGTTTATAAGGTTTTCGAGGTTTCTGGTTCCATATTTTTAATCGCGCATGCGCGTTTTGCATTTCCGTTACTGTTGGAGTTTTTATGATATAGGGATCACTTATTAGGCTTTCAAGGGTTCTGATGCCATTTCTTGAATTGGATTTAGGATCGCGCATGCGCATTTCGCTTTTGCGTTACTGTTGGAGTTTTCTATGATACAGGGATCGTTCATAAGGTTTTCGAAGGTTCTGATTCCGTTATTTGAATTGAATTTTTTATCGAGCATGCGCATTTCGAATTACTATTACAGTTGACACTTCTTTGATATTGGTATCGATTATAAGATTTTGGAGGGTTCTGATCTGATTTTGTTAATTGGAATTGTGATTGCGCCAGCGCTCTTCCATTTACTGATCCTGTTGAAGTTTTCTCGATAACAACCTTCGAAAACCTAATAAACGATCCCTATATCATAGAAATATTTAATAGCAAAGGAAAAGCGAAATGCACATGCACGATCCTATATCCAATTAAAAATATGGAATCAGAACCCTCGATAACCTAAAAAACGATCTCTATATAATAGAAGTCTTTAATAGCAACAGAAAATCGAAATGCGCATGCGCGATCCAAAACCCAACTAAAAAAATGGAATCAGAACCCTCGCTAACCTAATAAACAATCCCTTTATAATAGAAAACTCCAACAGTAACGGAAATACAAAACGTGCATGCGCGATCCAAAACCTAACTAAAATAATGGAATCAGAACCATCGATAACCTAATAAACGATCCCTTTATAATAGAAAACTCCAACAGTAACGGAAATACAAAACGGGCATGCGCGATCCAAAACCTAACTATAAAAATGGAATCAGAACCATCGATAAACTAATAAACGATCCCTTTATCATAGAAATTTTCAATAGCAACGGAAAAGCGAAACACGCATGCGCGATTCTAAATCCAATTCAAGAAATGGAATTAGAACTCTTGAAAACCTAAGAAGCGATCCCTATATCATAGAAAACTCCAACCGTAACAAGAAAGCGAAATGCGCATGCGCGATCGGAAATCAGATAGTGAATTCGGATATAGCGCCCTTGAAAACCTAGTAAACGATACCTATACCGAAGAATTTTGAAAACTAATAATTAAGTAGAAATACTCGTGGCCGAACAAAATTTCGGTAGTAATTTTGACATTAACAACTTCGAAAACCTTATGAACGATCACCGAATCGATGAAATCCACCCTCCCCCCAGTAAATAAATAAAAAATAATAATTATTTAAAAATAAATAAACAATTTTATTTAAAAAAATTAAACTACCTACTTGAAATTAACACTTAATATAGCACGAAAAAAGTGTCGAAAGAATATACTGAAATTATTTCAAAAGTCGTTAATGTAATTAAATAATTATTTTTCAAGAATAGAATAAATAATATTGAATTAATTCATGTCCGGTTGGGTTACAATTGAAATGGAAAAAGTTTCATTTGAAATGGAAAAGGTTACCATTGATTTGGAAAAGGTTACAATTGAAGTGGAAATGCCATAGTTATACTGAAAAAATCACAGACGCGGCCAGGAAGAGACGACTGGCTTTCTATGGACATATCACGAAGATGGACCCAACAAGGATGACCAACCGGCTTCTCAACTACTCGAAGAACAGGAAGATAGTAACACCATGGCTGACAGAAGTGAAGAAAGACTTGCAGGAACTGGGGATAACGGATGACATCAGAACCCGATCACCTCCCAGCAGAATAATCAAACAAAAGAGGTTTCAGGATAGACCACCTCGTAAGAAAACAGGTACCCTCTGGACAAAGGAGAGAAAGGAGAAACACAGCCAGAGAATGCGTGAGTACTGGGCAAGCATCAAGTCCCTCTCCAAGCGGAAAAGTTGAACATCGTGGTCCTTAGGAGACCCATTCGAAATAATAATAAATAAATCTTATATACCTAATTTAAGAAGTTTTGCTTTAATATAATTTTTGAGGAAAATCAATAATGATCTTCAAGTAAAGTTCCACTTCCGGTAATCTTGTAGTGACCAAAAATGGAGGTTCACAACTAGATTTTTTAGCAATCCTAAATACAAAATTTTAACTTTCCAAGGCTAACCGTTTTTGAGTTATGCGAGATACGAACGTATGCACGAATGAACCTATTTACAGACGTCACAACGAAACTAGTCAAAATGGATTCAGGGATAGTCAAAATGGATATTTCTGTTGAAATCTGAAAACCGAAAATTTTTGCGATTACAATACTTCCTTTACTTCGTACAAGGAAGTAGAAATATCAATAGTTCGATATATCGGGCCTCGATGTTTTTAATCTTTGAAACTAGGAGAATAGGAAGAGGGTTTACATTAAATTGAAGGATAGACTAATATAAATTAACAAGTCTTAGAGCTGTAATAACTTTAATAACAACAAGGAAATATTTATATATTGCTTATCACAAAAAAAAAAAAAAAAAAAAAAAATTAATAAAACTTGTCACTAGAAACTAGAGGAAAAAAAATAAATTGCTTAAATATTAAAAGAATTACTGAAAACCCTATCAAAGTTTAACATTTATTATTAAAAAAAAAAATTGCTAAGAACCAGAGAAAGGTGGACTAAATTGCTCAACATAAAAAAAAAAAAATAAAAAAGAAGAAAGAAAATCAAAATTGAATTAATATCGACTGAAACTTATTATTAGCACGTTCATTAAAAAAAAAAAAGAAAAACTTGATTACTAACTAGAGGAACAAAAATGAAAGACCCAACAAAGAAGACGAAAATTTTGAGTAAAAATTTTTTTTTTTGGATTGCTATGAAAATTCGTATTTAAAGGTTTTTTGAGGTGCAAAAAACGAATATCAACTTTGTTTCTCCTTAAAGCCCTTCCATTTTTGTTCAAAAATTACAAAAATTGTGATAACTTCAACATGACTTCACTGATTCACACGAAACTTGGGAGTGATTTAGGGCCCTATATACTAACCTCTGTAAACAAATTAGAATAGGAGATATAAAATAAAACTTTTGAGTTTTTCTTTATTTTACACAAATTTTTCTCCCTTATAAAGGCATAAAATGTAAAAGGTATTGGTGATATTGAATAATTAATAGTTGGCCGTAAAAATTATGTGAAGGAATGAGATGGTCTGATAGGCGGTAAAAAAAATAAAAAAATTGATCGCATTATTAAAAACTATTTATTAGAAACTCACTTTACAGGTCAGTTAAGAATAACACAATTAAACTAATAAAACCGAAACAATGTCTGGCCATAATACTTTAAAATAAAAATCAATTAATGCTTACAATGTTTTCAATAAAATAAATAGGTATTTTGAGAAGGGGAATTTCAATAAAAATTCTTGTCTCGAAAAATATAATTTATGTGAACAAAAATAATTTAAAAAAAAAACGAAAAAAGAAAAGAAAAAGAGAGAACATGGAAAATACAAACATAATGAGTTGATCTGCAAAGTTGAAGCTTGTGCATTAAAAACTATTATTTACTTCTGATATAGATGTTAATCTTAAATTGAAATTGTTTAATTAGAGAGCATCTATTTGGAAAGAAAGAAGGTATTGGAAAAGGAGGGATTTGAATAGAGAAGAAGTGTGGTGGAAAGGAATTCCAGAGGGTATATGAGAAGCGGGTAAAAAGAGAACGTTTGAATGTTTTGGTTCTCTGCGAAGGGATATAGAATTCAGAAAGGCTTGCTCTTGTTTCCTGTACGTGTATTGAGGATTTGAATTGTAGAAGGCTGTAGATGTAGGAACAGTACTGGGTGGTGATAGTTTGGTTTAGGAAAGATCCGAGAAAATATTGTCTACGGTTATAGGGAAGAGCCACTTTAACTCGCCAGAAAGGTGGAACACGTGAGACTGTCTCGAGGTACTGAAGACAAATCTTAAAAAGCGGTTCATGATCCGCTTCAGTCTGTCATCGAGCACATTCGAGAGGCCCCCGTACACAGGCATAGTCAAAGTGGAAGAAGACAAGAGAGGATACGAGGAGCTTGCAGGTAGGTTGTGGAAGATGTCCTCGTGGAAGATCGGGAACGATGGAATAACTTAAGGGTACTTATTGACCGCTGGGAAATTTGGGCGATGTGGTGTTTCCAGGAAAGGGTTTGATTGATAGTAATACCCAAGTTTTTAACTGAGGAGCTGAAAGTGATGAGGTGATCGTTTAGGATTAAAGTAGTGAGTTGAAGTTGGATCTGAGGAGGGATTGGAACCTCTAACATTGGCCCGAGTTTTCATAGCATTTAATCTTAATATATTCAGGTTTGCCCTGGCAGTGGTCTTATCTAGGTCTTCCTGAATACTGGCAAACTCTACTAATAGCTCAGAAGGAGAAAAAGGATAAACAGATTTGGAAGTCGTCGGCGTATAGGTGGTGGGAACAGTAGTGGATTGATTAGGAAGATCATTGATATAGAAATTGAAAAGTAGTGGGGAAATACTCGAACTTTGGGCGACTCCTGAGGACAGCGTAAGGAAGGAAGATAGGGGTTGATTAGGAATGGTAACTGCTTGAGTCCAATTGGAAAGGAAAGATTGAAACCACTGAATAGAGCTATTGGAAAAGGATAGTGATTTTAATTTGGCAAAAAAGATAGAATGGTCCAGGGAATAAAAAGGTATAGAAAATTCAAGGAGTATTATTACAATTAATTTTTCTTTTGTAAGATCGGTAGTGGAAATTTAGGAAAAATAAAAATTATTGGAGTTGAATGATAAATACAATTTATTTTTATATTAATAAATTTATTTTTCTTATTGTAATTTCTATTAGTTAATTTAGAACCAACAACCTAACCAATTGATCTTAATTCAAGACTCTCAATAATCACTTAAAGTTAATAGAATAAATAAAAAAGAAATATTTCAAACTTAACCAAAAAGCAAATATTTTAACAAAAAAAAAAATATATATAATATTTTGTTTTTAGAGTTAAGATATGTATAAAATTGTTTTTATTATTTTTCAAATATTCCGCATTATTAAACCGATCTTCCGTTCTTTGCAAAAATACAAAAACTTATAATTTTTTTTTTTATGTATAAGTTTCTGAAATCTTCTGATTATTCAATTTTCATAATTTTAAATGTTTAATTTTTATTCATTATTAATAAAATTTTTTTCTTATTATATTTTCTGTCTGCCAATTTATAACCAACAACCGACCAAATTAATTTTTATCTAGTACTTTCATTGATGACAATTAGTTAATAATAAAAAAGAATCATGAAATCTTAGAATAAAGTTATATATTTTAACATTGGCCTAGGATTCAGTGAATGTGGAATGTCCGAACCAAAAAAATATAATTTGAGATCTGATAGGATCTCTCTATCCCTCTACAGTGCTCGATGTCTGGCCGTCAGTGAGCCTTTCCCTGCCCATCTTCACTTCCCTTCCGCTGCCTCACCATAGTGCCCGTTGCGAGAAACAGCCCTATGTTCAAACATGTCTTTTAGATACTTCTCGAACCACACATATATTTCATGAAAATAGGATTGTAGAGAAACTCCTAAGAAGGAACAAATAGTGCTTTGAAAAATGGCTCTAGGACCATTTTGGCCCTTGTTCAAATCTTTTTTCGAGATCACCTGTTTTTGTATTCTCTCAATTTCTGGAAAAGTTATTATTATTTTTGCATCAAATTTTTAATATAGATAGGCACTAAAAACGCCACAATTTAAGCCCCAAAACAATTTCCTGCGATAATTAAAAGCCCTGTAATAAAATTACCATGGCCATATTTCATGTTTTTTAATTATTTTTTTTTGCAAAACGTTGTTGACCCGCTTCAATTGTTTAAAACTCATTTTTTTGATATTTCAAACGCGTATTTGTGTGTATTATTACGTACTATTTATAGGATCAGCACTTTTATGAATTTTTTTCAACATGTTGCTACATACTGATTTTATCTACAACATATAAAATTTGTTTCAACTATTTTTCTCCTAATTATCACATTGAGAAAGCCCTGTGGCAAATTTACTTAAAAAAATAAACTATCGCGCTTGGACTTGTAACACATAAAGAAGTTATATGTATTTTATAGATAGTCCAGGTAAGGAAGGCCAAAAATCGCTGATTAGAAAAAAAAAATCATATAGTTCTGGATTCCGGTGCAGTTATTCACCGGCAGGTACTTTTAGTATGTTGTATAGAACACTCCAATGAACAACTGTAGAAAGAACGATATGATCACTTTTTTATAATCGGCGATTTTTAACCTTTCTTGCTTGACATTTTCATGCATCACACCTTCATGGCGAGTTAAAGTGGCTCTTCTCCTGCACTTGGTAGACAAAATTTCCTTGAATCTTTCCTTTACCACACTAATCCTTCCCTTGACACCCCACAACTAGAGTACTTATTCACTGAAATATCCTCTCCCTCATTTTCTCTTCTATATGTTGTAGTAAATTCCTTTTTCGCTAATTCTCTTCCGAATAAGTCTCAGGCCCACCTTCTTCCTTTTTCAACTCCTCAAAACCCATTTAATCCTGATTGCTTTTTTTCCCCTTCATATTACTCCTGATGACTTAATCACTTCAGTAGTTAAGTCCCGAACGATTGACTGTGATTTTAGACCAGTATCATTATTTAATAGATTTAAATGCTTCAAAATAATTTTTAGCTGCTTACTACAATTGGAGAAATTGAATATAACTTCATTCTTTAAAAAAAAAAAAAAAAAAAAATTGTTTTAATGCTTAAACCTGTGATTAATGAGATGTTCTGTATTTTCCGGTCTTTTGGGGCTATTACCATAATACAGCCCAGACAATTGGGGTATATGTACATCTTATTATATAGTCCAAGATCAGATAATTCTTCTGAATAAAAATCAGACTCTAAAAATTCTTTGAATGCTTTTATACCTTTGGTATTCATTTTATTACACTATTAATGAGCTGATGTATAACAGCTCAACTATTTGTTCATGTTGATTTCAATCCATTCAGATATAATGCAATTGTTTAAACCTATTTATTATCTATTACACTGTGCAACAATAATATTGCAGCTCAGAGTTTCATAGTCAAATCTGGATAATGCCAGTGTTCTAAATACAAGAAAAATGTTAGATTTGCTGAAATGACTCCACTTTGTGAAATAAAGGCAATACATATTTAAAGAAAAACTAACTTTTGTTTTGGAAGAGGAAATTATTTAAACTTAAATACTGTTATTATCTGTTTATTTAGAGCCTGATGAGAAGAAAGATTGTGTGTTTCTAAATGCGTAGAAAGTTATAACAAAAAACATATAGGGCAGAAAGCTCAAAATTTGTTATTTCTTTATGTCTTCTTTCTTATAATTTCTTAGGAAGTTCCTGTAATTATTTTATTAAAGGGCAAAATATAACTTCCGGTTGTAATTTACTTCTTTATTCCTTTAATGTTTCGGGGAAATATTTCCTCATCATCAGAACTTTCTCCACTAAAACACATGGCATAATTAAATTACATAAAGTTAACAATAATTTGAGACCTATAATAAATAACATCAATGGACCAAACGAGGTCTTATCAAAATTCTTAAATCCATCACTTGACCAATTAAATAGCAAGAATTGTTTTGATATAAAAAATGCAATAGAAATGAAAGAGGTTCTTAATAATATTGAAAAAAAACAAAATAAATGAAATTGAAACAATAAGCTTAGATGGAAAATCACTATTTACAAATATACCAGCAGATGACTGCCTCAAAATACTATAAGAGAACTGGGAGGAAATAAAAAATAACACTTCTTCTTCTTCTTCGATCTTCCCATTTAAATGGCTAAGTCAGGGAATGACAGAATAAAATCGGCGGTACTCCTGAGATCCTCCAGGTCGCCGTACAGCTTGGTCACCAAGTCAGTAGGTTGAGGCCACCTCTGCCTCCATTGCTCCTCCATAATTATGCATGATTGTAGAATATGCTCTGTAGTCTGTTCGCCTCTTCCACATTCACACAAAGGAGTTGGGTCAATTTTAAATTTTTTGTGGAGGTGCGAGTTAAGCCGATTATGACAAGTTCTGAGACGGAAAATTAAAACCTGTTCTTTTCTGGAAAGCAAGTAGTAAGGATCCTGGGGTTTGAAGTCTGGATGTTGATTGTTCCACCTCTGCTGAATTGATGCTTTATTTATAGTTTTAATTTCCTCCAGTCGAGGTATGGAGGTGATTTGAGGAAGTTTGGAACCTTCCTTGGCAAGTTTATCAGCCAGCTCGTTTCTCTGTATTCCACAGTGCCCAGGATTCCACTGCAGGGTGACTTGTTCATATATAGTTGCAAGGCGTTCCAACTCAGAGACAAGCAATATCAGCCCCACTTTTCATTTGGACTTCAGGTTTAAAAGAACTGCTGCTGCATCGGTCAGAAAAACAATTTTTGATTTCTGGCCCCTCTTGAGGTCTATTAGAATTCTCATGGCCTCCAGTAACGAATCTTGCTCGGCTCTGTAGTTTGTAGAACTGAAACCCGTAGTAATAGCCTTCTCAAGTACATGACCATTTGGAAATTCCATGTGAATGCCTCCGCCTCCATTTCTAATAGCATTTTCAGCTGAACCATCCGTATAGATTCTGGTCTATAAGTTTTTTGGGTAGGTTGAGTTCACATATTCGAGTGCTCGAGCTCTAATTTCCAATTGATCCTGGTCGCTTTTCTTTCTTTTCCCTGGAATAGTTGGAAAGATGGAGGGTCTGCAAGGAAACGACCATGGTGGGGAGTCGTCTGTTGCCTTCTTTATTTCGGGTTGAGTTTCTGCCAACTGAAATTCTGCTTTTATTGAACGTGTTTTGTGTAGGAAGCTTTGTCTTTTTATACGGTTTCTTATCCTTTGACCTACACGATCCTTCAGTGGGTGGTTAGGAATGCATTTTGCTTTTGAGTCTAAATTAAGCATTTTTATATCCCTCCGGTCCTCCAGTCTGTGCAGGCCCATAATGGACTCCATTTTATTTATCGGAGTAGATTTTAGACCTCCAGTATTTATCCTAGGTCCCTGATTTTGGACTTCAGAGGTCTTTTGGAAATTGGAGTTTGCTGCAACTCCCCAACTGGTTATCCCATACTCTAACGTGGGCCTGACATATCCAGTGTATAGAGATTTCAGGGTCTTATGATCTGCTCCCCAATTTGAGCCTCATAATATCCTCATAAGGTTGGTTCTTTTTGTTGCCTTTACAACACACTTATCAATATGGCCTTTCCATGTTAATCTTAGGTCTAAGTTGATTCCGAGGTAGTTAGGTTTTTCTTCCTTCGTAATCAATCTTGCACCCAGCTTTAGATATATGGATTCAGGGACATTTTTTGATAGGCTGAAGATGGTGTACTTTGTTTTTCCAGTGTTTATCTTCAGTCCCCATTTTTCAGTCCATAAGAAGAGGCCATCAAGTGCGTCTTGCATCTGATATTTAGCAGCTATAACCGATGAAGTCTTGCACCAAAGGGCTATATCATCAGCATACAACGAGGCGCTAACATTATTTGGAAGGTTATTTAATACATCATTAATAAATATGATGAATAACGTTGGGGATAGAACTCCACCTTGGGGAACTCCATTTTTTATAAGTTCAACTCGGCTCTTTATTCCCCTAGAATGTACTCTGGCCTTTCGTGTTTTCAGGAAATTGTGAAGCCATGTCAGTGCCTTGCCTGTTATTCCCATGTTTGCTATCTTAAGGACCAGACCTATCCAAACTCGGTCAAATGCTTTTTCCATATCTATCCAAACTCGGTCAAATGCTTTTTCCATATCTATCCAAACAGCAAGGGTATGTTCCTGATTTTGGAATCCATCCTCAATTTCCTGAGTTATATATGCAACCTGATCTTCAGTTGACCTGTAATTCCTGAATTCTGCTTGCTCAGGAGCTATCAGATTGTTCTTTTCCAGGAACCAAGTAAGTCGTTTATTGACAATTCTCTCCATAAGTTTGCTCAGGCAGCTTAATAGAGTAATAGGCCTGAAACTGGAGAGCTCATACTTTGGTTTTCCTGTTTTGAGAATGAGAACCACGGCTCCTTCCTTCCAGATCTGAGGGATTCGCCCTCATTCCAGCTGGTGTTGATAAACCTTAGGATTCTCTTTTTTGCTTTTACTCCTAGGTTTATTATCATTTCATTCATTATACCATCTACCCCTGGAGAAATTTTAGTTTTCAGAGAGTCGATGGCATTATCAAGCTCGGATTGAGTGAAGGGGGTATCGAGATGATTCTGGGTCTTCTTAGAAAATTTAAGATGGCGTTTCAGCTGTCTGTGTACAGTTTTCTTTGTTTGTCGATCTATCTGAATCTCACAAGTCTTACTAATGCGTTTTATAAGCACGTCTGCTGCTGCTTTTCTTGTGAGAAGTTTCCCTTCGCTTTCAAGGGTAAGAGGGTCATACTTTGTATGGTCATCAGCCAATGATTTGGCTAGTTTCCATAACTTATTGCCATTTCGACTAAATTCAAATTTCTGTTTTTTCTTTCCATGTTTTTCTTTTTGATCGATTTATCTCTCTTTAGCTTGGCTGTGACTTCTTTCAACTTGATGCAAGTGTCTTCTCCAGGGTTTGTTTCTGCATTGGTTCATACATAAGCCTGTTCCCTCTCTATGGCCCCAATTTCTTCAGTCCAAAAGGGTTTATTATCCTTCTTTGCTCCTCTTGGAATACTCTCTCCAGCAGCCCGAAGAAGTGCCACTTTCGTATATGTCCCATTGAGCTTTTTTGAAATTCCACCTGGGGAGCGGTATTACTTCGTGTGGTGGGGCTGCAATATCCACTGCAATTCTGATTGGTCTATGGTAGGGTTGGAATATCGAAACGCGATATATCGATATCCTAACACCCCGAAATATCGATATCGATATTTTATACCGATATATCGGTGATATTGATATTTTAAACTTTATTATTTTATTTTAATTAGAAATTTCCTTTATTCTTTATCATATTTTTAATTTTATCCGTGAGCTGTACTTTACATTATAGCTTAATTATTTAATTAATCTAGGACGCTGTCTTCCTTAATGTAACTTCCTTAATGTTATAACTCAAGGCGTCACTGTTGTTCATTGTTGTTGTTGTTATTAGTGTGGTGATTAAAGTGAAATTAGAAACTAAAATGTCGCCGCCAAAAAGTGAAGTATGGAAACATTTTAAATCGAGAGACAGTAAAAGTGCAAATATTGTCACAAAATATTTCGGACATCGGGAATCATAAAAACCTACGGTCACACATCAAAGCTTCCCATTCACATGTTGTTTCGTCCCCATCAGGGTCAGGTGTTTCTGCAACACCATCTACTTCTAAATCAGAAGCAAATGAAACAGTTCCTCTGTCAAAAGCTTCTGACTTAAGAAGTAGTTTCCAAAATATCGCATCATTTGAAGATGGAGGCGAAAGACGAAGAAAAATTAATGATGCTATTCTATATTTTATCTGTAAGGATATTCTGCCATTCTACACAGTTGAAAAGGAAGGTTTTCTCAGCTTGGTTAAAATTCTAGCCCCTTTAAAAAAGGTGCCTTCTAGAAGTGCATTAAAAAAAATTATTGAATGAAAAATTCTCAGAACTGCGCTCTCTTTTTCAAAAACATTTGAATGAAGTAAATTCAGTGACATTGACGTGTGGCATATGGACAGAGTCCCACCAGATGAAAAGTTTAATTGGTGTCACTGTTCATTATATTTTAGAAACAAATGATGAAATGTCCTCAGTGTTCCTGGAACTTCGAGAACTCACAGACAGGCATACATCCCAATACATATCTCATGTTTTGGAAGATGTGTGCCGACGTTATAACATCTCAAATGAAAAAGCAACATTTATCACTGACAATGGGGCAAACATTGTGATGGCAGTGGTTACGTTCTCATAGTCCAAACATGTACACTATTTTTCTCACTTGTTAAATCTAATGTGCGAAAAGACCTTGGTGTCTGTGAGTTGGAAGAATTATTTAGAAAGCTTCGTAGCATTACAACTTGGTTTGCTATTGTTGG
Source organism: Rhaphigaster nebulosa (assembly GCA_948150685.1). Taxonomy (NCBI): domain Eukaryota; kingdom Metazoa; phylum Arthropoda; class Insecta; order Hemiptera; family Pentatomidae; genus Rhaphigaster; species Rhaphigaster nebulosa. The sequence continues at coordinate 13,921,958 of OX411307.1, forward strand.
ATTTGACCAGAAAAGCCACTGAAGGTGGCATTAAATGCAAGCTAATTTCAGATATTCCTACCAGATGGAACAGCAAATATTACATGGTCCAACGTTTCCTAGAACTTCGGCTTCATATCAGCATTATATTGAGTGAACACAAGTGCTACAGATATGGTGACTGCATGGGATGTTGAAGAATATTCAATAATAGGAATCAAGGTATATTAGGTAGATGCTAACAACTAGTTTTAAATTTTATTGTGTTAAAATTTCACAGTGTGTCATATGCATAGTAAATCATAGGTCTACTCGCAATTGTACTTTCTTACTTTATTATGAAATAGGGTCCAGGTTTTTCCTCCTTATCCTTCAAATAAACTTAAGAGTTTAAGATTACCAAAACAAAAAATAATATGGATCGTTCATTCACCAAATTGAAATAAAATAGACAATACTATAAATGTAAATAAATTGTTGCATATAATCATTGGTTAAAATATAGCATGTGTTAATTAATAAATATAATGGGGTAAATATGAGAATAAACAATATTTAGTTGCCAAACAATAATTAGTAGATAAGATTGAAACACATATACTGTTAATTAATTTTATGTAAAGACAAACAGGTAATAATATAAATGGTGATTGTACTAAAATATATATCAGATGAGTTACATGTTTTTAGATAAATGTTTTGAGAATGCTCAATGTATGTATGGAAACTTTATGAAATACAATTTTTTTTTTTAGAAAAATTAAACAAGGTTTTTTTAAAAAAAAATTTGTAGAATAATATAATATATGAAATGTGGCAAAAAGCCTTCAAGATAAAAATGTATTATAATACTTTTTTTTTTACCAAAATATTATTCTTTTCTATCTTTTTTTATAATGATTCATGGATAATAAAAATATTGTTCTATAAATAATAATTATATTATTTCATAACCTTCTTCACATTTTAACGTTATACTCATTTAATGCACGATTTCTTTGCTTTTTCATCCATTTCCTTTCGATATATCGATATTTTTCTACCGATTATCGGTGCATACTGATATTTGGTTTTGCTATATATCAAAATATCGAATATCGATATTTTTCTTTCTATGTTCCAACCCTAGTCTATGGTCACTACCCCCTAGCTGATACAACACTTCCCTTTGAGCAACGGTTGCCAGATTGTTTGTGGTGAAGGCTCCATGTTGTGGAGTAGAATGTTGTGGAGTAGAATGTTGGGGGTTCGGAAGGTTGATTGAGCAGTATCAGCGAGCATTCAGTCTGCCATGCTTCAAGTTCCTCTTCTCTAGGGTCATAGTGATCATATCCCCATGAAGGTGAGTGGGATTTAAAGTCGCCTATCACTAAGCAGTCACAATTAGGAACTCTCATGTTATTAAGGGAGAGCAGTTTGTCATTAGGACAGTAGTAATTATAAATTTCTATTTGTCTATTCCCAATTTGTAGGAATATCCCTTCCATTTCTGCTTCATCGTTTATGTAAATTCTTTGTGAAGAGATACATCTTGCTGGACTAGAATTTCTAACCAATGTGATTATTCCGCCTTTAGATCGATGAGCTCGGTCTTTCCTGAAGACCTGATAGCTGCGTATACTGAAGCGCAGTTTGGCGTTCAAATGAGTCTCCTGAATACATGCTATATCAATGGATTCTTTATGCAGTCGTTTGGCAAACGGTATTTTTTTTATTAATTATACCTTCTGCGTTCCATTGTAGTATTCGCAAGGGTTTTGTTGATGGTTTTGGAAGGCCAGTAGTATTCCTCCTAGTCCCAGCCCTGACTCCTCGACGGGAGAGGTTACCACCGGTAGCAAGAAGGCGCCCCTTCCGATTGGGGCCAGATGTTCCATTCGCCCGGCAGGATTCCTCAAGAGAGACACCTCGTTCACTGCGTCTATTTCCGTTTTGAGCCATATTGGGAAGGATTGCGTGGCAACTTGTTTTCCAAACCATCATGAAAGATGTTTGAATACTATTTTGCGCCTTTCGGCCAGTTACTTCCGACTTCAGCGGCATTTTTAAGGGTTTGTTCCCTCACAGTTCTTCGGCTTAGCTTGATAATGTTTGGACAGGAACCAATCCAGCTAATACCGCCTTCGGCTCCATGCCAGTACTGGTGGTTGCTACTGCCCACCACCAGGAATGTTTATTGACTTTTCAGTCTAGATCCGCCGTGTTTAGTCAAGAGCAGGGTCACCTCGAGCAGGATGCGGTTCTTCACCGCGCACGGACGATTTTGGACTTATAGCGTCCTCGAGAACTTGACAGTTCTCTCAGCTATTTCCCTTAGGCTGGATGAGGACCAGTGTACAGGTCTACCCTGTGCAAAGGTACTACCTCTCCCCAACCTCTTGACTCTGAAATAACACCTCAATCAAAGATAAAAACGTTTTTTTAGAAGTCATCAGAATTTGTACCTAATATAACTAATTTAAATATAACGATAAATATGACAAACAATTATATGGTTTTCCAATGGGAGGAGTGATGTCATTGAATCTAAGTGGAATTTATTTAAATAAATTAATATCTACTCAAATCAAAAAAATCACCCATGAACCAATAGTGATTAAAAAATACATAGAGATTTAATTCTAATAGTAAAAAAGAATGGAGGTAATAAAATTTTGGAAATATTTAATAAATAGAATAACAGAATCTAATTCACAATTGAAAAAGCAAATAATAATAAAATAAGATTCTTAGACATGAAAAAACTTTTGTACTGAAAATACCTTATTCCTATAGTTTTTAGGGTGCTGAATCCAAATATGATATTAAAAAAGCTGCATCACCCACAATTTCTTCACATTTTATAGTTAAATTTATTAAATTAAGTGATGTTTAAAGAATTGAACAGCCTTCAGGCTTAGGCCTCATGAAACAATTAGACCTTAACTTAGGCCTCATGAAACAATTTGTAAAGGCTTTGCCTAGTGATAGACCATGTTTCAAGTATCTCTGCCAAAAGTTTCCACGCCTTTCAGAAGCTAAACTAAAAGAAGGCGTCTTTGTCGGACCTGACATTAGAAAAATTATGTTTGATATTAACTTTGAATCTACAATGACCTTAAATGAGAAAGAAGCATGGGTATCATTCAAGCAAGTCGTTACAAAGTTCTTGGGAAATGAAAAAGACCCAGAATACGTTTCTATTGAAGCTAACATGTTACAGAAGTTTAAAAAGTTGGGATGTTTGATGAGCCTGAAACCTACGGAAAACTATGGGTGATGCAATAAAACTAAGGCCAGATTTAGATTCAGCACATAAAAATCTATGAAGATCAACTATTAAAGTTAAAAAAGTTTTCAAAAAATTTTATTTTGTTGGCCTGTGTTATTTATCTAATCATCCAAAACCGCAAATTAAAAACACTGCCACCAATTTTATAAATAGAATTAAAAAATTAACAGATAAAGAATTTATACAAGAAACAATATCAGAAGCATATAAAATATTATTAGAAAATTTTTACCCGGTAAAATTAATATATAAATTATAGTTTAATCAGAGGGATAATAAGCAAGAGAAGGATGAGGGCAGGAATGAAGACTTGAATAAAGAACAAACAGAAAAATTAGCAAATAGAAAATACCAATAAAAACCAAACAAAAAGTAATCACACAATATTTTAAAGAAAATAATAAAAATAAAGAAACAGAAATCAAAAAAAGGACAAACTTTCTTCAAAACAATATAATAGAACTTATTACAAAATGTCATATATACCAGGATTAACGCATAAATTTCAAAACATACAATCTGACAGAAATAGGTTTAGGAATGTATAGTCATAACAATTTAAATAAATATATGAGTGATATGAAAGATAAAATAAAACCATTAGATAATAAAAATATTATATAAAAAATAGATTGTCTGAATTGCCAAGGGATATACATTGGTGAGACTTCTAAAAAATTAAAAACCAGAGTAGCACAACATAAATCTAATTGCAATAATTTAAAGAATATCAATACAACCGCACTAGCTTTACATAGTATAAAAATTCGACATAAATTTGATTTTGAAAACCCTAAAATAATGGATTACGCACACATAATGAATAATAGAAAATTACTAGAAGCCATCCATATTACCAAAAACAACAAAACCATAGTTAATTATAAAACAGATGCTAAACATTTAGGTACATATTATGCACACATTATTAACAAAAATAAAATTAAACAACCATAATAAAACTAATAGTTATATATTTAAATTAACAAATGAATACATTTTATTTATTTATTTATTTTTTTTCTAAATATGCATATATAAGAAAAATCATTTAATAGCTTTAAATAGAAAAACTAATTATAAATCAAAATAACAAACAATTATGATTAATATAAAGATAAATATAGGGTGAGTACAAAGGTTAAAAAGGAATATATTTCAGCTAATGTTAGTCAGTAGCTTTTAGACTCCCAGTAATATGTAAAAAAATAAATGGAAAAATTTTAATTATGGACAATGGGAAAGGAATAAATAATAGAGGTATTGTTAAATTATAGATAACATTAAACAATTAATATGGCTTATATTTATGTTAAATTGGAAAATGTGTAAATTATGAAATGTTGATAGATGTAATAATTGTTAATTTTAGTGGAGAAAGTTCTGATGATGAGGAAATATTTCCCCGAAACGTTAAAGTAATAAAGAAGTAAATTACAACTGGAAGTTATATTTTGCCCTTTAATAAAAAAAGTTTTTTTTTTTACTAAAATATACAAAAATTTGGTTTGACAATAAGAACATAATTATGAATTATGAGAATATTCGTGTACCTTAGTAAATGAATGTATCTAAATACACTCTAGTACATAAGCCGCAAAAAAAAAAAAAACAAGTATTTTTTTCAGCTGACAATAATTTTGTTTTAATGAAAACTATTTTCGAATGTTATACATTCATCTTCAGTTCTAAAAACACACAAAAAATTCAAAAATAAGCAATTCAAAATATAGTTTGGCATTATTATACATATTAAATATGTATAAAAATACCAAACTATATTTTGAATTGCTTATTTTTGAATTTTTTGTGTGTTTTTAGAACTGAAGATGAATGTATAACATTAAAAACTAGTTTTCTACAAAATAAAATTATAGAAGTGGCAAATAATTTATCAATCCCTAAGTATTTTTTTGTTCCCCAGTGTTATAGTTGTCATTATTTTCTATCCCTTTGTAATTATCATTATTATAATTCATAGTCAAACTATTTCTGATTTATTTGTTAGGCTGATATTTAGATATATCAGACATATCTGATGAACAGCCTATTTACTGAAAATAGAGATTCATTATTATATCGTGAATTGGTACTTTTGTTTTGTTAACAGAAGTGTTAATTATTTTCTTCTAAATCAATTTTTATAGGTGAGGATCAATGTTCTACGAATACTGACTGTCACTTTTGCCAAAATACTCCTGAGGGTCACATATGTTACTGCCCTGATGGACAATACTTCCATGAAGTGAGTTTATTGATGACTTTATCTAAACTGAAATTGAGCACTATTTTTGCTCTAATAAGCTGTAATTTATCTATTTTTAGGATACCAAAATGTGCAAAAAGGACCGTCCTTGCTCAGAGTGGGGAACTTGTTCTCAAAGATGTTTAGAAGTACAAAGAAAACCAAAGTGCTATTGTATTGAAGGTTATATTCTTGAACCAGATGGATTTTCATGTAAATCAAATGGTAAGAAGTTTCACATTTTTATTAGTAAATAATAATGCAATGAGTACAAATGTAATAGTTTTTCGATATTCAGGTTCATTATTATGTTATCAAAGGTGCTTATGATGAAAATTCTATTGATTTTAAGATCCCATGCTAAGGAATCAATTTAAAATTTCGGGTATCCTCGGTATTGAGGTCTATTATTGTTATCGAAAGTGCTAATTATGAAAATACCTTTGATTTTAATATCGCATACTCAAGTATCGATTTATTTTAACATTTCGGATATCCTCAGTATTGAGGTTCATTATTGGGTTATCGAAGATGTTAATTATGAATATACTATCGATCGCGCATCGATTTATTTTAAATTTTCTGATTTATTCGATATCAAGTTCCTCATCCTCAAATCCATCATTATTAATTTATCATAAAATCTTGAATAGAAAGTTCATTTCTACTATTTTATTACTGTATGTATTTGCATTGAGCAATATTAATAGTAAATCTAAATGCACATGTCCAATCGAAAATTCTATAATACATTCACAATTTGTATCCTTAATAACCTGATAAATGATCCCTGTACCGAAGAATTCTGTAACAGTAATAATTAATCAAATTACTACGAAATTCATAATTGGTATCTTCGAAAACAAAAGGGGAAAACGAGCACTCCAATCCTATCACTCCACACCAAATGGAATATGGAACAACCTTGAGTGTGAAATTCTATGTGGTGTGGAGTTGGAAATTCTATATCGAAACGTGATATATCGGATTTGAAAAACTGATATTTTAACATCCGATATATCGATATTTTACAACGATATATCGACGATACCGATATTTTAAACTATATTATTGTAGAATCTCGATATTCATATCCCGATAATTCGTATATCCCGAGAATTCGTATTGATTCTCTGGTCCCTTGAAAATCTCCCTTTAGTTCTTATAAAAACAATACAATCTCGTCTCCTCGATAATTTGAATTTCCAAATAAAAAATCTGGTTAATAAACTCTTAATCTTTTTAAGAGGAAAGGAGAGTGAGTGAGAGGAGAATGGTTTCTATGAATTTCGTTCGGTTTATCCTTTTTTTTTTCTATTCATCTCTCTTTTTAAAAAACTGTAACCATATTGTTAGCTGCCAACATGGATTGATCTAAAAAATAAAGTTTGCTCTTGACTGGCAAGTCCGCGAAACCAAGCTGTTTTTAAAACAAAAACGTTGGATGGGCCACAAGCAAAATATTCAATGAATGGGTACAATCAGACATGGAATAAAAACGACAAAAATTTTCAACTGTTTATTATTAATTGTATGGCCCACAACAGTAACCCATCATTCACTGATGGTAAATATTCCGTTTTTTCCTCCCAACAGAACCTCTATGCTGTAGTCTCTAGACTTGGCCATAATTAAACGATTTAAGAAAGTAAGAAAGCAAGAAAGTAGTGATGCAGCTTTTTGACAGCATCGAGGATGAGAATCTACCTCAAAATGAAGAAACTCGCATAACTTTCCGAGATTTTGTCTATTTTGACGAAGGTTTAGTAGTAGCCAGGCTCTTAACTGACGGGAAAATTTTGACTCCGTTTGAAAAGGAGTTGAAGAAGAAATTGATGTTCCGACGATTAGTTCTAAAATGGTGAAATAATACATCTACAACGTGCGTTATTCTTGGCAAAATCGGATGTTGGTGAAAACGTATTTTCTGATCTGAACGGAACATGCTTAACAAAGCCATCGAGGATCCTGTCTTCAAGGATTGCACCAAAAGAATATAATCAAATATTTTTCAGTTGACACCCGCATGATGGTATAGAAGGATCAATCCCTAATTAAATATTTTTCAAATGTGATATTTTAAAGTTTTGTTGATCTAACTATATCGTTTGTATGTACATCCATATTACTACAATTTTGTATTAATTTTGTTATTTCGTATTTTTTACTACCGATTATTGGAAATTCTTTTATATACTGGTAAAACTCCAGAATCGTAACCCTAACATGGCGGAAGTCTAGATTTTTAAGACTTGACTATACTTCTTTGAGCTGCGCATTCCCAAAACAAATACTCAAATAAATATTTACTCAATAAATGGACTTTCGCAATTTGTGTTATGGATTTTTTTTTCTATAATTCAGCATGAATATATTTATTGTAGGTTATCTTTTTTTTTAATTCCGTTAGTATTTGTGAATATACTTTCATTGAGAATTTGTTTATCTCTTGAGCTATAATCTAATTAAAGCAATAATAATTTAAATTACTGTAAGGGCCCGGACCTCAACTGATAAAAATTCGTTGGTTTTTGAGTATTTGTTGTGGGCATGCCCAGCTCGAAGTATAGTGAGGTCTTAAAAATCTAGACCTCTAGTTGGGGTCATGATTCTGGAGTTTTACCAGTATATATATATAAGAATAAACAATATTTAATTACCAAACAATAATATTATTTAATCCTATGTTAAGACAAATAGATAATAATGTAAATGGTGATTGTACTAAGATGTATATCAAGTGAATTACACGCTTTTAGATGAATGCTTTGAGAATGCACAATGTAGTCGGAAACTTTATTAGATAAATAAAATTGTTAGAAATTTGAAGGTTTTATTATTAAAAAACTTTTAGAAGAATATAATATAGCATTTCCACGTCAATTGTAACCTTTTCCAAATCAATTGTCACCTTTTCCATTTCAATTGTAACTTTTTCCATTTCAAATGTTACCTTTTCCATTTCAATTGTAACCCTTTCCAAATCAATTGTTACCTTTTCCAATTCAATTGTAACCTTTTCCATTTCAAATGAAACTTTTTCCATTTCAATTGTAACCCAACCGGACATGAAATAATTCAATATTATTCATTTTATTATTGAAAAATAATTATTTTAATTACATTAATGACTTTTGAAATAATTTGAGCATATTCTTTCGACATTTATTTCGTTTATTAGATAATTGATATTAAGTGCTAATTTCAAGTAGGTAGTTTAAATTTTTTAAATAAAATTGTCGTTTATTTATTTTTAAATATTTATTATTTTTATTTGTTTAGTGGGGGAGGGTGGATTTCATCGATTTGATGATCGTTCATAAGGTTTTCGAAGTTGTTAATGTCAAATTTACTATCGAAATTTTATTCGGCCATGAGTGTTTCTACTTAAATATTCGTTTTCAAAATTCTTCGGTATTGGCACCGTTTACTAGGTTTTCAAGGGCGCTATTTCCGAATTCACTATCGGATTTCCGATCGCGCATGCGCATTTCGCTTTTACGTTGCTATTGGAGATTTCTATGATATAGGGATCGTTTATTAGGTTTTTAAGGGTTCTGATTCCATTTTTTTAGTTAGATTTTGGATCGCGCATGCGCGTTTCGCATATCCGTTCCTGTTGGAGTTTTTTTATGATAAAGGTATCGTTTATAAGGTTATAACGATACCTTTATCATAAAAAAACTCCAACAGGAACGGATATGCGAAACGCGCATGCGCGATCCAAAATCTAACTAAAAAAATGGAATCAGAACCCTTAAAAACCTAATAAACGATCCCTTTATCATAGAAATCTCCAATAGCAACGTAAAAGCGAAATGCGCATGCGCGACCGAAAATCCGATAGTGAATTCGCGCCCTTGAAAACCTAGTAAACGATGCCAATGCCGAAGAATTTTGAAAACGAATATTTAAGTAGAAACACTCATGGGCGAATAAAATTTCGATAGTAAATTTGACATTAACAACTTCGAAAACCTTATAAACGATCATCAAATCGATGAAATCCACCCTCCCCCACTAAACAAATAAAAATAATAAATATTTAAAAATAAATAAACGACAATTTTATTTAAAAAATTTAAACTACCTACTTGAAATTAGCACTTAATATCAATTATCTAATAAACGAAATAAATGTCGAAAGAATATGCTCAAATTATTTTAAAAGTCATTAATGTAATTAAAATAATTATTTTTCAATAATAAAATGAATAATATTGAATTATTTCATGTCCGGTTGGGTTACAATTGAAATGGAAAAAGTTACATTTGAAATGGAAAAGGTTACAATTGAATTGGAAAAGGTGACAATTGATTTGGAAAGGGTTACAATTGAAATGGAAAAGGTAACATTTGAAATGGAAAAAGTTACAATTGAAATGGAAAAGGTGACAATTGATTTGGAAAAGGTTACAATTGACGTGGAAATGCTATATATGAAATATGGTTAAAAGTCTTGAAGATAAAAATGTGTTATAACATTTTTTTTTTCCAAAGCATTCTTCACAGTTTAACATTATACTCATTTGATGCAATTTTCTTTGCTTTTTCATCCATTTCCTTTCGATATATCAATATTTTTCTAGCGATTATCGGTGGATATCGATATCTGTTTTTTTGATAATGCAAAATATCGAATATCTATATTTTACTTTCAATGTTCCAATCCTAATGGGGAGTGGTTGGAGTAGAGGAGAGTGCAGTCGAATGCAGCCTTCAAATCCAGGAACGCCAAAAATAACTTTCTTCCTCTATCCCACGCTTTCTCAACAACCATTCATAGTGAGAAAATATGGTCCTGGGTTTGTCTCCCTGGTCTAAAGCTCCTCTTCCAGACCATGTTCCACCAATCTCCTGAGCCTCTGTTCCAATATTCTTGTATATAATTTATATACTACAGAGGATAGGCATATTGGTCTATAATTCTCACACTTTGTCTGGTTGCCTTTCTTAAAAATAAATGAAATAACAATGTAAAAATTAAAAATTAATTGAAAATAAAAATAATGCGATATTTACACAGGGAATAGTGAAATATATGAAATCTATTAATTAAAAAGACAAATAGTATGAAGGTTTGGTAATGTGTAAAGCATACAGAGATAGTTGTAAGTTATGCAAAAGATGACTATGATGTTAAAGAAGTTGACATTGTTGTAATTAATTGTTGTAATTATGAGATGAAGGAGTAAAATATAAAATAATGTAAGCCCCAAAAACAAAAATAGATAAAAATCCTATGTGGTGAAGAAAGAAGAAGGATAGAAAACAATGAGGAGGAGGAAATGTAAAGAAAACGTGATAATTACATACCAGCGAGGCGTGTGGTCAAGCACCAACAGAATATTAATAATGGATTAGCGGGAATTAGGAAAACCGTTAAAACAATGTTACCAACTCACTGATTTGAAATAAAGCTAACACTAAATTTAAATGTTGTGTGATCAAAAGACATAACAATTGATTTGAAAACTGTAAAAACATATTGATATAAGTATATTTAGAAAAATAGATATATAAAAAAATTAATGTTAAAAAATTAAATTTGAAATTAATATCTCACCCAAAAAAAAAAAAAAAAAACGTTCACTCCAACTGGTGCAAAAAATGGCAATGGAAATAAATACAGGTTACTAGTTAAAAAATAAAATAATATAATAATAAAATTAAAGTTAAGTTAAATGTAAGTATAAGTTAAATAATAATATTACGGGTTAAATTTACTAAGGAAAAAAAATAAAATAAGTAAATAAAAAAATAAATAAATACTTTGTATAAGGAGTCGTTGCGGGTGACGAGTCAAAAAATAAAATAATATAATAATAAAATTAAAGTTAAGTAAACAATAAGTATAAGTTAAATAATAATAATAGGGGTTTAATTTTTAAAAAAAATCATCAGCGCCTCGCAAACTCGCATTCTGCTCTCTTCTAATGTAAGCCCCCCTAACCCAGTTATTTCCACTCCCACGCTTTACAATTTATCCTTCTCATTTTTCAAATCCTCTTTTCCTACCTACAAATCCCGCATTAATTATCTGTGCACCCTTCATAAACGCCTAGCCCATAATTTAGAACATCGCATTTTCATTCTCAAATGTCGCTCTAATTCCATTTTTCCAAACTTCATAAACAATTCCCTAAACCACATTACCATATCTAAACCACTTAATAATACATTAGCATCGCATTCCTTCAAGTTTAAAAAATCCCTACTTAATTTAAAAATTCGTGAAGTGATACAACACATAGATTCCCTTAACCAAAAAATTTCCTCTCTTACCCATTTTTTACGAACCAAAATAGGTGATGAACATATGAAAAACCTTTCCACATGTATTTCCACCATTTTTAACATAGCCCGATCCCAAAAGAAACGACAACTTACCAGCAAATTCAATAACCTCTACCAACAATCCCTTTCTCATAAAATTTATCCTAAAGGAGACGATAAATGGGTGCTTAATATCTCATCGGAAAACATTCCCTCCAACATCATTAACATTTTAAGTTTAGGCCCAAATTCCCCCCCCCCCCCAACTCTTCATTCAAAAAAATGATTCCAGAAATGCTTACTGATCTAGAATATATCCACAATGACTCCCTGTTCCACCGCTCTAATGATAATAAGGAGTTGTCACGAGTTTCCATTACCAATATTCTTTCTAATTACCTCCTACACCCACCCTCAAATTCTTCCAATTTTTCTCCCCAATTTTTCAAAGACTTCTCTTTCGCCCGACCCTTCCTAAAATCCCATGACAACATTATCATTACAAAAACAGACAAAGGCAACAAAACAGTCATAATGGACCGTTCTGAATATTATGATAAAATGACTTTACTTCTATCAGACAGAACCACATATATCTCCATAACCCGTGACCCTACTCCTTCACTAAAAACCCAATTCAATCAGCATCTCAAAAACCTTATAAATTTAAAACTAATCACTTACCCTACCTACAGAAACCTTATATCCTATAATTCCATAGCTCCACGTTTTTATGGACTCCCCAAAATTCACAAACCTGGCATCCCCCTCCGTCCCATCACTTCCAATATTAATTCTCCCTCGGTCAAACTCAGCAAATTCTTACTCTCCTCCTTACAAATCCTTAGCCACAACAACCCTTATGACGTCCAAAATTCCTTTCACCTACGCGAACAATTATTATCCTTTACTATTCCTGACCACTACATACTTACCTCCTTCGACGTCGAAAGTTTATTCACCAACATTCCCATAGATAAAGCTCTCCGTATAATTGAAGACAACTGGACATCCATTGAACCCCATACTCCCCTTAGCCGTTCCTCATACCTAGAATCCCTACAGCTTTGTTGTAAATCCGGTTACCTCACTTTCCATGGACAGTTCTTTAATCAAATTTCAGGACTTGCCCTGGGAAATCCTCTTGCTCCTGACATTGCTAACATTGTCCTTAATGACCTACTTAATTCCGTAACTCCCCTATTCCCAAATGACATTATCTTCATTAAAAAATATGTAGACGACCTTCTCCTCATCCTCAATCCTGATAAAATTCCTGATATCCTATCAGCCTTCAACTCTTACCATCTCCGCCTACATTTTACCGTTGAACAAAAATTACAAAGTTCCCTTCCTTTCCTTGATCTCCTCATTATAAGAAACCCTGACAACTCTATATACACAGACTGGTATACCAAACCGACTTACTCTGGCAGACTTCTAAACTACTATTCCCAACATCCTTACCACCAAAAAATAAACGTCGCCAAAAACCTCATACATCGATGTCTTTCCCTTTCCGACTCCCACCTTCATGATACCAACATTAATCGTATCAAACAAATCCTCTTAACCAATAACTTTCCCCTCAATACCATCACCAAACTCATCCACAACTACTCTCCAAAACCCTCCCCTTCCCATCACCTCTACCACTACTTCTTCACCACCCACTACCACTCCCTTCTATAGATCTCTCCCATACATCCCCGCCCTTTCTGAAAACATACAGAAATCCTTACGCTCCTCAATTCCCAATCTGCGAATTGCTTTCAAATCCCACAACAAACTTTCCAATCTCTACACACGTGTAAAAGATCCCATTCCTCTTAAACACCGTTCCCATGTCGACACTGTTCCTCTCCCATCTGTAACTCTACCTATATCGGCAAAACTAAAAACCTCCTTAAAGATCGCATCACCCAACATAAATATTCCATCTCTTCTCGTAACCAGACTGCCTCTAAACTTTCAGAACACGCTTTATCCTTAAAATATACTTTTGATTTTGACAGTACTTCAATCCTCGCCACAGTCCCTAACCATGACAAACGACTCCTCTCAGAAAGCATCTTCATCCAATTAGAATCCCTTCCCGTCAATCAAAAAACTGATATACAAAACCTTTCTCTAACCTACTCCCAAATATTCAATTTATTAAAAAAAACATAACTTTTCATTACCCAATAACTTTTTTTTTTTTTTTTTTTTTTTTTTCCGTGACAACTCCTTATACAAAGTATTTATTTAAATTTTTTCCGTAGTAAATTAAACCCCTATTATTATTATTTAACTTATACTTATTGTTTACTTAACTTTAATTTTATTATTATATTATTTTATTTTTTAACTCGTCACCCGCAACAACTCCTTATACAAAGTATTTATTTATTTTTTTATTTTTTTTCCTTAGTAAATTTAACCCGTAATATTATTATTATTTAACTTATACTTACATTTAACTTAAATTTAATTTTATTATTATATTATTTTATTTTTTAACTAGTAACCTGTATTTATTTCCATTGCCATTTTTTGCACCAGTTGGAGTGAACGTTTTTTTTTTTTTTTTTTTGGGTGAGATATTAATTTCAAATTTAATTTTTTAACATTAATTTTTTTATATATATATTTTTCTAAATATACTTATATCAATATGTTTTTACAGTTTTCAAATCAATTGTTATGTCTTTTGATCACACAACATTTAAATTTAGTGTTAGCTTTATTTCAAATCAGTGAGTTGGTAACATTGTTTTAACGGTTTTCCTAATTCCCGCTAATCCATTATTAATATTCTGTTGGCGCTTGACCACACGCCTCGCTGGTATGTAATTATCACGTTTTCTTTACATTTCCTCCTCCTCATTGTTTTCTATCCTTCTTTCTTCACCACATAGGATTTTTATCTATTTTTGTTTTTGGGGCTTACATTATTTTATATTTTACTCCTTCATCTCATAATTACAACAATTAATTACAACAATGTCAACTTCTTTAACATCATAGTCATCTTTTGCATAACTTACAACAATCTCTGTATGCTTTACACATTACCAAACCTTCATACTATTTGTCTTTTTAATTAATAGATTTCATATATTTCACTATTCCCTGTGTAAATATCGCATTATTTTTATTTTCAATTAATTTTTAATTTTTACATTGTTATTTCATTTATTTTATTTTATTTTTTCATTTATCTTTTGTATTATGTAATTTAGTGTTATCTTTTTCTTTTTATACTTCATACTTTTTTATCTTACTTGTATTTTCTGTTTTTTATCATTTTTACTGTTACTGGTACTGCCTCTTTCTCTTTTTTCATTGTTGTTATTTTGTTTTCCTTTTAGCCCTGAAGATGGCCTAAAACTTAGGCCGAAACATCGGCACAATTATATAAGTTCGCTTATAGTAGTCTAATTCTTTGACCGCACCCCCCGACCAACTTCTCCCTTTAAATATAAATATACGGTCAACAATAACTCCCTCCATTATGCATATTAAAGAAATATTGTTGGGTTTGGACCAGCTCATTCATAAGCCAGGTTAATAGGGTTTACATTACAATTGTCCTTTACAGTAATCCACCTAATATTAGTGACTAATGTTCAAAGATTGCAAATAAACTGAATTCAGTTAGCCTTTATTTCTCTATAGTGCTATACTTGACCGCTATACTCTAGTGTACTATACTTAACCGTGTGCGCATTTTAAAAATTGTATTCAATATTTTCATCTTGTTGGTGTTTTTATTTTTTCTAAATGGTGTTGGATGCTACGGTGGTCGCTCGAGTCATCGCATTAATCGAGAAAGGGATTAATCAGAGATACGCGGCCAGGGCCCTCGGGCTACGAGAGACAACGGTTTGGAGAGTGGCCAAGAGGTACTGAGGCTGGGATCAGGGCGGCCAAGAGCAACAGACCAAGCCGACGACAGCATCATTGTGATACAGACTCTTTGAAACCGCTTCCAGACCACAGAAGAGATGTCTGGCCGATTGCGTGTATCTCGGGGTGTAAATGTCAGCGTGCAAATAGCATGTAGATGAATCGCTGCAACTGGCAACCCAATATAATATAAACAAATATATATAAATGCAACATATGAAAACTCAACTCCATTTGTATGGGCCTTTCCAAAAACAAAATAAAGAAACTTATTTATTTTTATTTTTAAAATATGAGATAGGGCGAAAGGAAAGATACCATTTATTTGTTGCCAATTTTTATTGTTAATTTCAATATTGGATAAGCATTTGTTATACTTCCCTATGGGTTCTAAAGGAGTCTTTCTACCAAGTGAGTGTTCAAGGTATCTAGTCAATAACTCTGGAAAAATTAGACACAAGTAACCGCTAATCTCGAAAATATTACTTTTAAACGCAAATCGGTGTGCTTTGATAAATTGCTTGTTTTTCAAAAATTCTGAAAAATTAATGTTTTAATATTTAGTTATTTTTTATTATTTGTGGGCAAATATTATTTTATTAACTTCTGGATTGAAAATAATTTTAAGAATAGATCTCATTGAAATTATGAATAACCAGAATTTGCCCATTTTTGACAAGAAGTTGAAATTTCTGCAGCTTTTAGAGAAAATGCTTAAAATATTTAGAGTTTTTGGTATTAAAAGAAAAAGAAAGGTTATTACCTTCACAAAAATGTATCTTAATAATAATAATAATAAAGGTATTAGTCTATCAAGAAAACACCCCTGCTCCAAAATAATCAGTGTTATCTATTGTTTTCCTATTTTAACATTGATTGTTTTTAAGTGGGTGATTTTTTCTTGAATAAGTAATATCACCACAGAATTCTGCATTGAAAAAGGAGTGAAAACATATTGTCACACGTTTCAGGATCACCCAGGACCGACGGTTCTATTGCATCCCAAGGCCCCAACGGTGTACTGCCAGTAGTTTATGGTTGTCATTTTATTTTTTGAAGTTATGGTTCTTCTTTTATAATTTCCACATATACATTTTAGTTTTTAGCTAAAGAAAAGTTTATTTGAATGTTAATAAATTTCCTCAGCAGCTGGCTTCGCACTTAATCCTTTCTTCGAGTAGTGCCTCAAAAGACTAGGAAGAAAATTTTTTCTCCCAGCATTATCAGTGAAATTTATAAAATGGAATGAAAGGTAGAGACAGTTGGTATGCCTAATTAAATAAAGGATTAGTCAAAGTAAACAACGATATATGCATTGTTTACATCAGTGTTGAATAAGGATTCAAATAGAGACTTTAATTTCAGCAATGAATTAATTCACAAAGGCTTTTTTGTAACAACATAGTATAATATTAAAAAGCATAAAGAAATTATTCTATTTAACTGATAATTCTTGCCTTTACAAAGTATATAAACAAAACTATTTGTACACTACCTTACACAACTATTATTTAATATGGCAGTAGAGTGTTTTTTACTTATCTCCTACGTGGTCTCAGAGTGTTGTGGAGATAATTAAATATATGGCTATTAAAAAAGAAGAAAGGTGGAATAGTCATAGTGTGCAATCCAAGAGAAAAGTTTTTAAAAGAGGAATCACTGATATATTACTAAAAAATATATATTTTTCACCAAAAAGAAGCCAAGATGGAAGGGCAGATGATATTATTCTACCATTTTGCGATGGAAAAGATTACAGTCTTTGGAAGAAAAAAATTTTGATGTTATTAAAGTTAAAAAATTGTGATGATGTAGGGAAAAAATAAAAACAGATAAAGAGCCTGAGTGGATTGACTGAGAGAAATGGAGAGAGAAGCTTAGGGAGGAATTTGGCTGAGGGAAACTGCAATATAAGTGAAGAAATCCTAAATTTAAAAATAGACATATTTCTTTTGTCTTTGGTTAATCCAACCTTTTAGCCATTCCAACCTATCCCCATGGTACCTCACATCAAGGTCACATTAGAGAGGTTCTACTGTATACCAATATGGGGTACCTATAGCTGGGAGGAAGTTCTTAGCTGTAGTGGCAATATTAAAAAGAAATAAATACCAAAAAGGTGGGAAAACAAAAAAGTAGAAAATGGATAGAGTAGAAATAAAGGAATAGGAATTGATAGAATAGGGTAGGATAAACAAGAAGGTGGGATGAGGTAGGAACATTCTGTGGTAGGAGAAAATTTACTGTTTTTTAATTAGGTTTAAAATATGTCTGCAGGTAAGGTTAAATAAAGTTTTTATATGCATTATGATTAACAAGGTTAGGTTCAGTTAATCTTTTAATATGCAGTTAATCTTTTTGTAAGATTAACTCCATACAACTCTGATTTGAATTCACTCGAAAAGATATGGACCCAAATTAAAGGCTATGTTGCCAAAACTAATGTGGATTTTAGTTTTAATTCTGCAGAATCACTGATCATAAAAAAAATGTGAGCAAAGGAGTGGGGAAGAATGGAAGGCCTTGACCCTCAACCATTCATTCAACTTTGAAAATCCTCTGTCCTTGCTACAGTTCTTAACTATGCAGAAAGATTAATTTTTGAGTCATTCCTCATCAATCTTGAACCTAATCCTGCTTATCATAAAGTAAATAAAACCTTGTATTTCATATTTTAAACCTTTTATTATTTGCTTACATTTTTTTTTTCCATTCTTCCCCACTCATTTGCTAGCATTTTTTTCTGATCAATGATTCTACAGAATTTAAATTTAAATCCACATTATGTTTAGTAACTTAGCCTTTAATTTTGGTCCATATCTTTTCAATTGGATTAAAATCAGGGTGGTATGGATGTTATCTTAAAAAAGTGAAAACCTTTTTCTCTAAAATTTTATCAAAATAATATGATGTTCATTTATGCTTATGTAATTTTATTATTTCATATAACTCTGGTTTTAACATATTGCGAGAAAATGATATATTATGTGTCTCTAAACAACTAATCATTTCATATTTCTTTAAATTAGATGCTGGGGAATGTTTTGGCAATTTATTATAATAGAAAGCGTTGTCAATTACTACCACAGCTGTTTCAGGAAAGATTCAGAATTAATTTTTATTTCAATCATTATTCCTAATGAGTGCATTCATATTGTCATGATAATCACTTGGTTTTTTATTAGCATTAAACATTAAAAGTGCATTGGAAACAAAACCATCTTTGCTTCCAGCATGGATAACTATCAGTTTTGGCCCATTACTTATTTTATTTTTTAAATCTGGCTGAGAACTATCTGTTCAAACAAACTTTTTTAGTAAACACACGTCTTATCTGTATAAACAATAGGCCTTCCCTCACGTCTAAATTTATCAACTTTGCATCAAAATTTTATCCTTTTCAGCCGAATATTATTTTTTTCCATGTGACCTTTACTCTCATCAGGGCTTTACTCCCCAAAAAAGCTCTATTTTTATTAATTCAATTCACATTATTATTCTTTTCATTTTTTTAATTCTAGTTATTGAGAAAATGCTCTTAGTAAACTTTGAGGCATTTATTAAAATGTTTTTGTGTAAGGAACTTTCTTTCTCCCATCTTATTTTTATTTACTTTTTTTGTTCTGCATAATTTAATTAGAAATGATTATTTTATTAATTAATTAATTTTGAATTTTATTAATTTTTCAGTTTGTAATGATATTGGTAACTTTTTGCTATTTAAAAAAAAATTGTATTACTAATAATAAATATTTCCTGTTCAATGAATTCATTTTTTCTCCAAATTAACTTTGAGTTTTAATTGTAAAATTAGACTATATCTTGATAATAATGTTTGTTATATCAATTTTGTGTCAGAAAATAAATAAATAAAAATTATTTTGTGTTTATAATTGCCGGTCATAAAAAGTCAAATTAACATTTCAGCTTTAATTGCAAATCATACACATTATGAAAGGCAATAAGTACATTTATTGATTTAAAAAAGAAAGAACAAATTGTAATTGTGATAGCAGGAGACATTCAAACTGTTTAAAAATGTCAACTTGCTGTTTATAGGTTAGTTTCAGTGAAGTACTTGAAGGAAGCTGTTTCTGTTTACTTAAGCAGGCACGCTCAGAGAAGCTGTTTCACATTCCACTAGTTGTGACGTAACATAGCTGTTGCCATGAGCATACGTAGGCCCCTCTTCCCTAAAAGTTATTAAAACAAATAAAAATAATTAAAATATGAGAGAAAAAATAAATTTAAATTAAAAAAAAAAAGGTGTGATTTGAGACTATTTTTACTTCCATACATGTTCTTCATTTTCCAATTAATTAATCTATGTACTTTGTGTTAGTTTTTAATTGATCAAAATTAATCTATCGCAGTAACTTCTACGTCATTGGCAATCATGTGACTATTTTTTATCTATTTTATCTATGATGTGGCGTATACGATAAGAGACCACATCAACGATGAAAGACATTATACATATTATACTACTTTGTTAATAGGTAACTGTTGTACATTCTGGATCCTTCTGGGTGTCTGAATACATCTAAGAATACGCACAGAGAATAGAAGTGGCAAGCCATAGAAGACAGGCTTCATCACTTACCCCCACTCCTTTAGGTTACAGGCTTTAACCCTTATCACAGTATTTCAATACTGTCAATATAGGTATAAAACAGGACTCGATCTTACCTAGTTCTATTTTTTTTTTTTTAATTTTGTTTGGACCTAAGCTAGTATTAAATAAAAAAGTTGCTACTTCGAAAGACCTGTGCGAGCTGCATAGCAGCCTAAAACCACCGACATTTTGGCACTATTTTCAGTTATACATTTAAGTTACACTATTATTAGCCACATACAAAAACTCACTTTGGTAGCAATGTCTCAGTTGTTTACGGTGGTTATCCAGAGGATGCGGTTAATAATATCACCAAAAGTGCTCAACGAGTCCGACTCTGTCCTTCTCACTTATGCTATGATATGATTTTGAGGAATCCAGTATCATCGAAATACCTCTGGAAAAAGTTTTGGCCAATAAGAACAACAAGAGGTGCCTCATCACACTTCTTTACGATTCATTTGAGAAGCAGGGCACTCAAGTGAAAGTTGCCGAAGAAGTCGCTGATCGGAACATAATTAGCATGTCATTATCCAAATATTTGACCGTCTGATTGAAGTAGAAGATGCTGATCTCCTCGTTCTCTTCAATGGTTTAGGTTCTTATTTTACTGACATCTACTTCCAGAAGAGTAGCACAGGTGAAACCGGAAATTGCCATTACTAAAATTCCTCTTTCAGTCATCTCCTTGCTCAACACTTATCAGAGCTAAGTTTTATTCATGCGTTCAGCAAGTGTGACTCTACTTTGACTCCTTCTGGCCATGGTAAAACCAAGTTGACTAACATATTAAACAAAAATCCCCAACTTGAAACAACTTAGGATTGGTTGAACTTTTCCTGCAACCAGACTCAAGTAAGGAGGTCATAGTAAATGCTGGAAGGAAGTGTTTTGTAGCTTTGTATGGGGATAATTTCTTAACAGCTAGCTTGAATAGTCGCTACAAGCTGCTCGTTAAATCTGCAGCTAACTCCAAAATTAATCTTGCTCGCTTGACCCCAATAAGTATTTTCTATGATATTTGATAAATTTAGAGACTAAAATAAAGATTTTTCACTTTTGGAAAAAAATATTCAATCTTTGAAGACCTGTATCTCAGAAACTACTTAACCTACTGAGTCGGTTCAGGTTTAAAATTGTGGCAAATTTGATTTGGTTTAATAAAAAATCCCATAGTGCTTAATTTTGGCGGATACTTTGAGAGATATTGTTCAGAAACTGAAAATAGTGCCAAATTGTCGTTGTTTCTTTTAGAAAATTTATTTTTTTACTACTGGCTAAGATCCAAACATCATAAAAAAAAAATTAGAACTACTGGACCTTTTGCAGAATCCCAAATTCCATTTTTCAAGGTTTTCGGTTATATGCTAATTTTGAGGATAACATTGAGCCTACAGGTTAAAGATTTTTGCTTCCTCACTACCGAAGGTAGGGAAGCCTTGTGTTCATGCAAGAATTAGAAACAAGTTATGTCCTCACAATCAAAAATTTCCATTCGCGTTTTACGTTTTGGACATCAAGGAACAAAGTTAGTCTCTGTAGTGAAATTCATGAGACGCAAATAACACCCACTACCGTTAACCTGATTTTGGTGATATTTCCATGTATTGTGCGGGATGGTACCTAGATGGTACCATATCAATGTTACCAAATTCCATCCACTACTTTCGCTTACGCAAGCGGAAATGTATTTTCCTGGGTGCATCATTTCGGAAATGGCTCGTTCGATTTGGCCCAAAGTTAGAGGAAAATTAAGAATAAGGGAGATAATGGTTCATTATCAATTTGATAAAATACTATCTACTACTTTTGCTTACGCATGCGCGAGTAAGTTTTCTAAAGCCTTGTGTTCTTGCATGAATTAAAAACAATTTATATCCTCAGAATCGAAAATTTCCATTCGCAATTTACGTTTTAGATATTAAGGAACGCCAGTGCGTGTCTAATCCATAACTCAAAAATTACACATTTTTTCACTACAAAATCATTTGATTGGCAATTAAATTTCCTACAAAAAAATAATAACAAAATCCTCCAAATCAGCCCAGTTTAAGCAGAGATATAGCATTCTGAACTTTGTACTCATATTATAAAGTATTGTGCACACTTTCCTATGGAAACTGGTTCGCCTTTGTTTAGTTTTTTAATAACTCGAAAACTATATATTTCTCTGAATATTTCAAATGCGCATTTGAAAGATAATTTGATGGTCTTCAAAACTTAATAATAAAAAATAAATTTATATAAATACTTAAGTCAGACTAATATAAAAATAAACTTATATAAATACTTAAGTCAGACTAATATAAGGGAAGATATAGGAATATCCAATTTTTTTAATTGGACTGTTACCCAAAGTGGCAAGGGGAAAGTCGTGTCAGTGAACACACCAGATATTTACTTTCCTTACCATATAGGCAAGGAAGGCATTGTAATCAGATCGAATTTTCTATATGCAGTTTTCAATGGATCAATGCATTTACCCATGAACTCCCTGAGTCTAAAAAACCAAGGCACGAAACAGTTATTGAACTTTTTCGATATAAACTTTTACTGTATCTATTTTTACTCTGCTTAAGGCATCTGCTGCATTGTTGGTTTTACCTTTTATTTCAAAGTCATATTCACACAGATAGAAAATCCATTTCACAATCCTCCTGTTATTATTTTTCATGCTGAATAAACATTGCAAAGGTTTATGATCAGTTTGAATTGTGAATTTCGCCCCGTATAAATAAGGTCTGAAATTTTAAGTAGCATAAAGGATAGCCAAAAGCTCTTTTTCAATAGTTGAATAATTTTGTTTGGTATTATTTAACATTCTTAAGGCAAATGTAATTGGATGTTCTGTGCCTCTATAACCTGAGATAATAAAGCTCCGATTGCAACACTACTTGCTTCTCTTGTTACTATTATCGGCAGTTCAAAATTTGGATATGCCAATATAGGTTATATATTCATTACATGGATCTTTAATTTTTCCAATGAATTTCTGTAATTTTCTGTTATAATATTATCTTTATCTCGTAATTGCTGAGTTCAAGGCTTTGCTATATTTGCATAATTATGAATTAACTTTCTATAGTATCCCGTTATTCCTAGTTAAAGTTTAAATAAGTCGATACTTGAGCGCACAATCTTAAAAGAGACATTATTTTAAAAGACTACGTCATCGATAACCCAAAGGAGACCTCAATATTGAGTAAATCCGCAATGTTAAAATAAATCTATACTTGAGCGTGCTATCTTAAAATTGATAGTATTTTCAAAAACTAATTCTCTGATAACCCTTTAATGGACTTCTTAAGGGTTAACTTTTAAGAAAAGTTAAAATTGATCGATACTTGAGCACGCTATCTTAAAATCTATATACTATTTTCAAACACTACATCTCTGATAACCATATAATGGACTTCAATATCAAATAAATCCGAAAAGTAAAAATTAATCAATATGTGAGCGAGCGATTGCTCGAGTGCATGAAAAAACCCTCCAAATTATCATTTTTAACTAATTCACCTACATTTATTTAAAATATATTTTTAGCATTATGTTATGCAACAAATTTATAAATTTGGATGGAACTTATAAAAAAAAGGCAAACAAAAATAAGGGTTTATAAAAAAAAGGCAAACAAAAATAAGGGTTTTGTAGCAGTTCTAACAAAATGTCACAATTTTTTTTTAAATTTATATTTTGCGGTTAGATATGCCACCAATCATTTTTCAAATCCAACAATTTTTTTATTTGCAAATTGAATAACTTTTTGAGTGGTATTTAATAAATAATATTTATAATTTTTCATTCAAATAATTTTCATCCGTCGAATGCTTTTTCATTCGAATAATTATCTAAGATAAAAGATGACAAATATATTTAAATTATTCGTTATTTACGGATAATGGATGATGCGGTTATTTTTATTAAACACATTGAATTATAAATAATTTCATTTGTTATCTATTATCTCTAGATAAATTTTGCCTAACTCTGGTATCAGATATTGTAAAGCAATGGAGGATAAGGTTTTTAGCTGTATTAATTTTCTGATGGCAAGTGTTGAGAAAAGTAGTTTAATACATAATACTTAAAGGTGAGAATCATAGAAATATATGAAATGAAAGTATAAAAGGTGAAAGAAAAAGTAAGAGTGTTACTTTCAACGGTGTAAGGTAGGCAAGGGTGGTAAGAGTTGAAGTCAAATAAATTTTAAGTAAAAGGAAATAGCCGTTTATATATTTCTGGTTGAAAATCATGTCATTAGTAAGGATATTATTAAATCTAGGGGATCGTTGAGGGGAAAATATTGGAAAGGTCAGTGGCGAAAGAGTTACCAAGTTACCCTTTATTCTTATATAAAGCTTGCCATGGATGGTGATATATCCGGATCTATAACAATTTTTTAGGGAATTGAGGTATGAGAAACAGTTGAGGGAGGTAAAAGGTTGAATAGTTGTCCAATTTCTTTTTCTATAGTAAGGAGTGTTTTGTCAGTAGGTTTGTTGGTAAAGAGAAAGTTAGGATAAAGTTATTGTTCATGAACGTGAAAGGAATTATCAATATCATAAAGGTTATCAGGGCTAAATATTAGATGGGAAGAAAGTTGGAATTTGTTAAGTAGTAAGGTAGGAGGGGGATTCCTGGTTTATGGATTTTGGATAGTCCTTTAAACCGGAGAGCTATGGAATTTTAGGAAAATAAAGCTTCACTCTCTGGACATGCTCTATTCCTAAATAATTCCTTTGATTTTGATGAAATGTCTACCCTAGCCACAGTTCATAGTGATCGCAGTTCCTAACTCTGATATAAAACAAGTTTTTGAATCCATTTTGAGTGTATTAAAAAAATAATTTTTTTTTTTTGGAATGTATAGAAAGGACAACTAACTAACTGCCTTCTCTCTTTCTGAGAGAGAGAGAGGTTTCGTTAATATCTTAACATTATGATTTTATGATGTTTCCTCAAAAAATATAGCCATATTATTTTAACTGTGGTTGACAAGGGTAGCATGACAGTGTTCTTGAAATGAAAAAAATACAATGATTAAATATACTAACCCATATTTGACCAATTTATTTATGTTCTCACTACAGCATGATCCTACCTCCTCACTTATACCCAAATTTAACAAAAAACTTAAGAATCTCTTAGATACCAAACAAATTACTACTCTACTTACAGAAACCTTATTTCCTTTAATTCCACATCTCCCTGATTTTACAGGCTACCCAAAATCCATAAACCTGGAAATCCCCATGGTAATCCTCATTCCTCTAAGCTTAGTAAATTTCTCGATTTCCAAATATACCTTTCCTATCCACCTTCTGACTTCTGGCAAGCCTCCAATAAGATCTGACCCAAATAAGTCACTGGGCTGTGGAAAACAAGCTAAAGTTGAATTGAAAGAAGACAAAGGCGATTGCAATTGGTTTGATTTGTCTCCTTAAAACCACATCTTATCCCAACTCTGTTTCTACTAACAATACAATAACATTACATCCAACTATCAAAACCCCTGGTATCGTTTTTGACTAAACTGTTTCCAAAAGAAACCATGCAACCAAATACAATGATAAAATATACTGACCTCTACTAGATCAATTGATTTATTCTCTATCATTAATAATTGTTATCTCCCGTCGCACCTTCTTTGCTCTAAAGTGTCTGAATTATCTTTGTTAATTTTTTCCATTTGAAACCTCTAGGCAGTTAGTTCCACCTTGAGTCATTATTATTGAGTTTTTAGCATAATAAAAACTAATTGCTGATAACTGAATGTATCTCTCTCAGTGATGTGAAGAAATTATGTTTTATTTTTGTTAATTGTTTCAAATTGAAAAATATGCTACTTGTCATCTACAGTCCAAATTTTTATTATTTATAAGGGATTTATAAAATCTAAACCATATAGCATATTTCATTAATAAAAAGTTTACCTTGGTTTTAGATTCTGCAACTCCATATGTAATATTCAGTAACCGTCATGAGCTGCGTAGTGTTGATTTACATTCGTTGAGTGTACGTCCCTTAATATCAAGTCTTAAGAACACTATAGCCTTAGATTTTCTGCATGATCCCAAAGGGACCGATATTATTTTCTGGACCGATATTATTGATAACAAGATTTATAAAGGATCTCTCATCTCTGGAAGTGAGTATTTCTTAAGTTTTTAATTACTGCATATTAAAAATAATATAGAAAATTCAACCTTTTCCAACACCTCCTCACTTCCCAAACAGATGCTGTCTAATCAAGAAATTTTAATTTGAGGTTATAATATTGATTAGAATTAAATAATTGTTTTTAATGTTTAAGTGTCAGTTTTGTGGATCTATTCATTATTTTTATAATTTTTATTTTCTCTCTTTTTTGTTCAGTACAAGTACATTTTTTCATGAGAAGAATTCATTTTTTTTTATTGCTTATTTATTTTTATTGATATTAATGTAAACACTTATTTATTTTTAGGATTGTAGTATTTTGGCCAGATATGTTTTTCTTTTTCTTTGTTCATTTTTGTAATTCTCAAGGGACCTAGTCCCAGAATTAAGCTGTTTTTCTATTCTGTTCTGATCTATTCTGATAATAGTAATAATAAAATAGATATATTGGATGCTTTGTATAAAGATCTGTTATGTATGAGTTTATTTTTCAGATTTTTTTTAATTTTAAATTTGTTTATTTCCGAATTGGCTTATTAAGCTTTACATGGATATCATAACAATTATGTGTATGCCTGTTTAACAGTTTACAAAGTGAAGGATAGTCTCATATAGGAGGCAGCACTAATGGCACAAATAGTTTACAATAAATACTTATTTAAAAATCTAAAAATATGTAATAACTGTTTGAATTACATAAATAAAAAATAATGTTGATAATTAAACTATTAAAATATTGAAATTAAGAATGAGTTCAAAATAAAAGGTTTTGTAAAAGTCTAGGTTTCAGTCTTTAGGATGATGCTGGAGTTCTTAAGTTGAAAACAATTGCAAAAGCATGTATCCAATATTTTCATCCTTTAGTTTCCAACTAGTTCAAACAACTTTCTTAGCTTATAAATAGTGACTAGTTCAGCTTTCTTCCAGGTATCAGGAAAATATCCAGGATTTAGGCAGCTTTTGAAAATAAATATTAATAGAACGATTGATGTCCTTGGCAATCTAATGGAAATCAATCTGTTGCTAGAATTTATCGCAAGAATTCATCAATGCCATCATTTGATTTATTATACCTAGACAACCTTCTACAACATTGTTTGATAAATTTAAGTAGAAGGTAGATAAAATACTTAGCTAACAGGGATTGGCATAAGACTGGGGCATGACAACTTTATTTTGGACATGTGAGATGCTTGCATTAACCTAGCTTAAATTTCTGTACTTTAAACTCTCATAGTTAATGTAATATTTTAATCTAGTAAGGCTAGTTGCTGCTAGAATACCGAAGTATGGAGGGCCACTGTATTCAGAGCTGTCGCCTCTGGGGAGGGGGGGGGACACCACGGCTCGGGGACAAAAATTAAAACCAATGTAATATTAGGGATTGATAAATTATTTGCCACTTCTATAATTTTGTTTTTATTGAAAACTAGTTTCGAATATTATACATTAATCTTCAGTTCTAAAAACACAAAAATTAAAAAATAAGCACTTCAAAATACAGATTGGTATTATTATACATATTAAATTAAGTGTATTATAAATTAGTATTATAAAACATTTATGAATTTAATTAAGACAAGAAATCAAATACATGTTGGTACTCACCAAGGTTTAAGTAGATTATATCAAACAGAAAAGTTTGTATTGGCTTGTTCTCGCTCTGAACTAGTATTGGAAGAAAGGTGGGGTGTTTATAGGTAAATGGTTTAGGAGTCGGGGTTTATCCAGCAATGCCGGTGAGTAATTGTTTTTTCTGTTAGTGATGGGAATAATCTCCAATAGTCCAATCTTAAATTTATCACCATCCCTAAAAAAACAATTACTCACCGGAATTGCTGGAAAAACCCCGACCCTTAAACCGCTTACCTATAAACAACCCACCTTTCTTCCATTACTAGTTCAGAGCGAGAACATATCAATACAAACTTTTCTGTTTGATATAATCTACTTAAAGCTTGGTGAGTACCAAAATGTATTTGATTTCTTGTCTTAATTAAATTCATAATTCATAAATGTTTTATAATACTAATTTATATTACATTTAATTTAATATGTATAATAATACCAAACTGTATTTTGAATTTTTGTGTGTTTTTAGAACTGAAGATGAATGTATAACATTCGAAACTAGTTTTCAATAAAAATAAAATTATAGAAGTGGCAAATAATTTATCAATCCCTAGTTAAATTGATCCTTCTATATCATCATGTGAACGTCAACTACCAATGTAATATTATTTTTTAATAATTAAAATTACAAGCCGACTAGAGATTTGAAATTTATTGACCATTAGTGGAAGCACAATTATATAAAACTCGCAAACATGAGGAAATAGGCCACTTGCCGATTTTTATGGGAGCGCATGACAAAATCTCGTCCCAGGTGCCTACAATCCACACGGCGGATCTGACTATTTAGAATATAAAGGGGCAGATGCCAGCAATATTATAATGGTTAGTAAAATGAAGTGAATTTGTTTGCACCATTTAAATAGGCTGGCATTCATCACTTACTTTAAAAAAGCTTGCCAGTCATTTTTATTCTATCTTTTGGAACTTCTAAGAGAAAGATTGGCTCTAGGCTGTACGTTATCCCACCAAAAGTGGGAAACTTTTGAAAACTCTAAAACTTTTTTTTACTAGCATCATTCTTTTATGAACTCTGCTGAAATCTCCTAAAAAGGTTATTAACCGTCGGCATATCAGAGATCACATCCCAGCAGTGAGGTCTTTACATGGCTCTCAAATTGTATTGGCTTGAAAGGACAGTACAGGGAATGTTATTACTATTTAATGATTTATACGCAATGGTCAGAGTGTATCATTTGTGGGATAGGTATTAGGCAGGAAAATGGATCATCGCTAAGTAATAAAAAGTTTGTTAGCAATAATCCAAGCCCTGGGGATGAAAATTAGCCCCCACAAGTGTTTTAGCCTCTTGCTTGTCAAGACAGCAAGATTAAGGTGGAGAAGTCTCATTTCTCTATTTACTGGATCAATCAACCTCAAGAAACTGAATATTCTGGATGGATAGAAATATCTTAAGGTTAAATTCTTTATGAATCCTCAAAATGATGCTAAGGCAATTCATAAATTCTTAGTACTCTTTCATAAAATTACTGTTTCACCATTGAAACCTCAAAAGAAAGTAATATAATAAAAACTCAATAAAAAACTAATAAGCTCTGAGGACCTTTCTGATTCCAAAATTTTATTATTCATCTCCTCACTTTGAGCCCAACTAAAATTTGTGAGTTTAGAAGGTTCGATTTTGCTACAAGATCAGTAATACTTTTTTGATTAATTCTACCACAGGATTCTTTTCCTGGATATTTTCATACTACATGCACCGATGTCAGTTACGATAAGCTGCTCTATTTCCGTTTTTTCCCAAAAGTTGACAAGATTGGGCCTTATGGTATATTCAGGGTGCCAAGTGGCTAGAGCTGTTCTCAAATCCTTTCATCTCAAAGCAGATCCATGATCATAAAAGTATTCTAGCTTAAAAGGGTCTCAACCTTGAAAATATGTGCAAGGATGAACTTTAACAACTTTTTTCCAAAACCATATATGGCAGTGTTGATTCAGTAATACACTCTATCACTCACAATTTTTTTGTTTTACTTTTCTTAATTGTTTATTTTATTTTATTAATTTATATGTATGACTAAATTCTGTAATTTTCTAATGATATATGTTTTAAATTATAGATTGTTTTAATTATGAATTATTAGCTG
This sequence comes from Rhaphigaster nebulosa, assembly GCA_948150685.1. Lineage (NCBI taxonomy): Eukaryota > Metazoa > Arthropoda > Insecta > Hemiptera > Pentatomidae > Rhaphigaster > Rhaphigaster nebulosa. Next base: position 13,952,137 of record OX411307.1, read on the forward strand.
TATTGTTTTATTGGCTTTATGTAATTTTATTGTTCCGGTATGTAATTTTATTGTTCTGGTCAGTACTGCCACATTTTGACTTCTAATTTTAGTTTTAATTTATGACACAGGTATTATCTGTATATATTATATTGCCTGCTAAGTATCTTAGCTATACAGATTTATAGAAATATGTCTTGGATTTTGACCACCATAATATTTTTCTTTTATTCTTGTGTAGGTAGCAGCAAAGTTATAGATTACTATGTAATGACCGCATTATAAATACTTATAATAGACTTATTTTATGTTGTTTCTAATAAATAAATGAATCCTCCTAACCGAGCTGGGTGGAATAGGCTGAGCTCTTGTTTAAACCTCTTGGAATATATCTACAAGAAGGTGTGTTGTCCCTTCTCGTGTGATTATTGATGATGAACTTGCTACTAGGAACCCATAATACTTAAGATTCTCAATTTTAAGAAATATATACAAGAATTTTGTTATGTACTTAAGTATATATTATGATTATTACCTTTATTGATTGTAAATTGTTATTTATTAGTGGGCACCTTGAGAAGAATTTTTGGTCCAGCTAAGGAAGACAACATTTAGAGTAGAAAGAAGATCAAAGAGTTTGATCGAGCAACACTCTGCGACGATATCCTTGTTAAGTTTGTCATGCTTTGGGTGGCTTTGATGGGCTGGTCACATCAAGGCTACAGGTGCGGATGGAGGACATCCAAATTCCCAAAAAATTCTGTAACCTGTGAACTTCATGGTAAATGGTGGACCTCCGAACATAGAATGAGTGCACGCATTGGTTATGGTAGATGCACGAGTTCTTCTTAGAGCCTGAAACTGGATAGCTTCAGCATCAAATTGCTCTAAATGGGAGAGGCTTTTAGAGTACGCCCAGTCTTGGTGATGGGATGTTGCACCTTATATGTTATATTTTTATTTCTGGAACACATCTGTGGCAACACTAACTAATCTCTCAAGTTTATCTTTCTGTTGTTATTAGCTGCTATGATGTTATTAATATGTTTCTTAAATTACTTTAAAGATATTAGGTATGCAGATGATAGTATGATGATGATCCTAGTTGAGCAAGTACCCAAAGTTCTAAGATATCTATGGGTCGTCTAATAGAATGGTGTTAGGACTGTGTTTGTCTCAGCACGATTACTCAGAAGGTAAATTTCTGTCTTCCAAAATAAGAAGAGCACCTAGTCTGAATGGGGTCCAGATAAATCTTCGTTTAAAACCTGGGAATTACTTCGGATAATAAAGTAAAATGGCAATGTCTTATTGACAATATGACTGTCAGACCACCGGAGTGCTAGTTGGCCCGTAAAAGCACAGTGGGCAAATCATGGTTTATCAACTATACACAATGACTATAGGAACAATCATCTTGTTGAACAAGCAGCTCTTAGCAAATCAAAATGAAAACTAAAGAAGTTGCAAAGATTAATTTTCCTTATAATCACAGATGCTATGAATACCTCTACTGCAGCAGAAATAAGCGTTTTTATTAAACCTAGTGCCACTGCACTTTGAGTTGTGGCAATGCCGTAAATCACATTTTCAGACTTTTAAAATCAATTACAAAATGTAATACACAGACACCAAATTTGTTTTTGAAATTATATCAAAGGATAACAGAAGATAGTCTCTAGAAATATAGGAAGACAAATTATTGTGTTAAAATTAAACACCGTAAGCTGTATGATCTACCATCTATCTATGTGAGTGACGCTACAACTCGTTGCTGAGTCTTGGCCTCCTGCAACAACCTTCTCCAATCGTAACGATTTCGCGCAGCCACCATCCATTTGCGGACTCCCAGGATACTTCGGAAATCAGCAGTAATGCCATTTACCCATCTTGCTCTCAGTCTTCTACTCCTTTTACTATAGATTGGTTCTCTCAGAGCTTTTTCGGTATTTCGCTCTCTTCCATCCTGGCCACATGACCAGCCCACCTAAGGCGGTTTAGCTTAAAGAACGTTATTACGTTAGGTTCGTTATATATATTGTACAACTCCTGATTGGTGCGTCTACGCCACTCATTTCCAACTTGCAGTCCTCCTAATATTCTATGCAGAACTTTCCTTTCCAAAATGCCAAGATCTTGCTCTATGAATTTAGTGGTTGCCCAGGACTCTGATGCATACAATAGAACCGGCTGGATCAGAGTCTTGTAGAGATTTATTTTGGTTTTTCTCGATAGGGCTCTACTTCTTAATAGCCCGAAGTATGCACTGTTTGCAGCCTGAATCCTTTTCTTAGCCTCCAAATGTGGTAGATTATCTTGTGTGAGCATTGAGCCCAGGTACACAAATTGAGATACCTTCTCAAACTTGTACTGGTCAAAGGTAATCATCTTTCTTGGAGTTGGGGGTCTCCTCCGCTATCATATATTTAGTTTTCATGGCATTGACCTCAAGTCGGAGCCTCCTGACAGGGCGTCAGGGCTTGAAAAGTACTGCTCAGTATGAGTTACCTACTATGTCTAAGTCATCAGCATAGGCGAGGATCATTGTAGATCTATTAAATATTGTTCCACCGATTTGGAGCCTTGCTTCCCTTATTGCTTTCTCAAGTGAAAGGTCAAACAGAAGACAGGCCAGTGCATCTCCCTGCTCAAACCTTTGTCCGAGGAAAATTCTGGAGATACTTCACTTTTAATTTTAACTGCACAGCACACTTTCTTCATTGTGATCTTCACCAGCCTGACTAATTTTATAGGAATCTCTAGGTCATGTAGAGCTTTATAGAGTTTATATTGTCATAGGCTGCCCTAAACTCAATAAATAAGTGGTGCGTCTTGATGTTATATTCTCGTCCTCTTTCGAGAATTGTTCTTAAGCTGAAGATTTGATCCAGTGTAGATTTGCCTTTTCTAAATCCACAATTGATAAGGACCAAGTTGGTTCTCTGCAAATGGTAATAATCGTGCGAATAGAATAATTGAGAATATTTTATATGCAGATGGGAGTAGTGAAATTCCTCTGTAGTTGGCGCAATCACTTTTGTCACCTTTCTTGTGTATAGGGCATATGAGAGATGTGTTCCATATTGGTGGAATTTCTTCTTCTATCCAGATAGAGGTAATAATATTCTGCAAAGCCTTAAAAGAGTTTGTTGCCATCATACTTGAACAACTCAGCTGGGAGCCCATCAGGACCTGGAGCTTTATTGTTTTTTAGTTTGTTTATGGCATCTATTATTTTGTCCTCATCTGGTGGTTCAAGATCTGGTTCTGAAGAATATTCACTTTCCCTGTTATCAGCTTCTAATTCATTATCTTCTTCGAGTGGTCTAAGAGTAACTTCCTCATTCAGAAGACGTCAGAAATGGTTCTTCCACTGGTCCAGTACTTCCGCTCTATTGCATATGAGGTCATTGGCATCATTCTAGCAGCAGGAATGTATGGGTGAAAACGGTTTCCTGCTTCTATTCACCTTCAGAAAGAATTTACGATATTGCTTGTTATCTATAAGTGCTTCCATTTTTTCAAATTCCTTCTGCTCCTACTGCCTCTTTTTACTCTGATGCAGGTGTTTCTCTTCTCTTCTCTTCTCTTTTGTCGATGTGCCTCCACTGTTTGTCTGGTGCTCCTTTGTATCATAGCCCTATATGCTTCATTCTTGGTATTTGTTGCTATTCTGCATTCTTGATCAAACCATGGAGATCTTACTTCTCTGTAATCGCTGCCAAGGACAAGCTCGGCTGCCCTCTCTATAGTCTTCGAGCAGCCATCCCAGAGAGAATCCACGCAATCTTCAGTCACAGTAGTATTGTTCAGATTGGTGTTTACAGCCTCTGAGTAAATGTTTTGTACATCTGGGGACTTTAATTTCCTTAGATTAAATCTTTTGATTTTCTTCTGCGGTGGGGTATTCCTTTGGCTACTAATTCGTACATATATGCTGGCTACTGAGAGAAGGTGATCAGAGTCAGCATTTGCAACTCTGAATGCTCTTACATTGATCAAGCTGGATTTATGTCTCCTTCCAACCAGGATGTGATCTATCTGGTTAACAGTGGTTCTGTTAGGGGAAATCCAAGTCCCTTTATGCATGTTTTTGTGAGGAAAAAAGGGGCCTCCAATAATGAGATCTCGGGATGCTGCAAAATTAATGAGCATCTGTCCATTAGCATTTGTTACTTCATGAAGACTATGTTTTCCAATAGGTGGATGTTAAATGTCTTCCTGCCTAACCTTCGCATTAAGATCTCCTGCGATAATCTTCATGCCATACATAGGACATGAGTCGATAGCTCTTTCTAGGAGCTCATAAAAAGTATCCTTCTCATTATCATCAGCAGCTTCTATCAGAGCATGCACACTAAGAATGCTGTAGTTGTAGAATTTTCCACGCAGCCGTATTACTCATATCCTTGAACTTATTGCCCTAAAACCAATGACTAGGTTTTGGTACTTTCCCCTAACAATGAACCCTATCCCAAACTGATGATTTCTGTTCTATCACAGCTATAGATGACCATGTGGTGTTTCTTTTCGAGTATCCCTTGATCTGTCCAATGTATTTCTTGTATGGCAGCAATGTCAAATTTATAGTGGTCAAGTTGTTCAAAGAGCACTTGTAGTGCTTCAGGTCTGTGTTGCTGGGACAAAATGTTCCAAAATATTAAATTAAAATTCCTTTTGTAGTTGCCGGGTCGTTTCCGTTGATGTCTACTACAATCTGAGGCTTTATTGTGAGGTTTCTTGATAATTATGTTTCGGGTAGTGGGGTTATCAACCCTCTCTACATATCCTAGTCAGGTTTGAGGCGTTGCCTCCTCTGAGCCTCCTGATCTGCTCCCCCATCTAGGGTGGCTTCCTAGGGGAGGTGACCCTAGAGTATGTACTGTTTATGACCTTATGCTAGATTTAGCGAAGTCTGTACTAACTGATAGTGTGAGTGGTGTACTGTACTCGGGGTGTACCATAAGCTGTATGGTGTTTGGTGACGTCTTTGTGGGAATTAGGGATAGAATGAAACACATCATCAACAGCTTCATAAGATTCTTTCACGGGATCTCAAGTCGTTCCCATATTTCCCATTTTTACACTGATCGAGGATGGCTATTCCCCTTCATCCGTAGAAAATATTACCTAGGCATATTTCTTCATCATATAATTATCAACCATTATCATTCCTATGTCTACCATATCCTCCAATTCAAGTCCTCAGTCCATGCCTTGCCCACTGCATCTTTTTGATATTCTTTTATTGTCCACTCCACGTCTCTCTGGAATTCTATCTCTCCTAAAATCTCCTAGGCACATTAAAAATCCTCCTATTCTGACACCTCCTTAAAATGCAGCCAGATGCTAGCTAGTTATGTTGTCTGGTTTCAAGATTTTTTTTTGTTGATTATTTATGGTTAAGGATTATGTAAATGTAATTTCTTTCTTTGTTCTCTTTTATACGTTTATAAGTATTTCTTATACTTTCTTTTTATTTTATTTTTGTTTTTTTCAATAACAGATGTAAATAATTATTTTTAATTATTAAGTTTTTGATTTTTCATGAATTAGCTTTTCTCTCTTTTTTTTTTGTTGATAATAATTGTACACAGTTTATCAGGATCGGCAGACCACAGGCCAAGAAATGATTCTGCACCTGATTTACAACAAAAAATTTGGGCTATCGTCCAATTCCGAATAGGGAAGGGGTAAATTTAAATTTTGTGTTTTTTAAGATTGTCATGATTTTTGTTAAATAAGAAGCGATTACTAGAAAACTAGTTAAGTTAGGTAATTCCCAATTGCAACATCATAAATTAAATAAAATATTATTTAATAATAAGTATAATTTGTCTTTGTTAAAACTATTTGAAGGTAGTTTTCGACTGGCTAAATTATGCTTAGTTCTGTTTTTCGTAAAACCATGGATTATTCGCAGTTTTTTTTTATCATCCTTTTGCTGGACTACAGATTCTCCACTTCTAGGAAAACTTCCTTGTTTAATAAGCTTCAAGTCCATGTTAATTAAGTTAAGATATGTTACAGAATACGCTCAGAATTCTTAGAGAATACCTTCAGTTTTGTAATACAAAAATGATGTGAAATTCTTCCTCTTCAAACAATAGTGTACTCGTATTCAGCAAAAATAATTACAATAAATTATTAAAAAGCTTTCATTTTTTATTTCTTTCTGTGACCAGGGATGCATTGCTATAAATTATAAACTAAAATACAATTTTTATTGATAAAAAATATGCAAAATAAATTTTTTTTTTTTTTTATATTATGGAAGAATCTTCTTTTAAACATAAATTTAATTATTTAAATTTACAGATTAATAAAGATATAAGGGAACTCAAAGAATTCATGAAAAAAAAATAAAGATATAATAATTATGAAATCCGATAAAACCAAAAAAATTAGTAATACTGAATGAGACAGAATATAAAGAAAAATTAAAAATATTGTTAGATGACAAATTAATCTATAGAAAATTAAGAATGGAACCCTTCAAAGAATTAGTTTAAAAAATCAATACAAATGTAACACATTTATTAAAAAGGATATACAGATAAAAAATAAAAAATAAATTACAAATAACAGATTTTACACCACCAAGGATACATGGATTAATTAAGCTTCACCATGATTAATCAAAAAACCATGATTTAAGACCAATAATCAATAATATAGAAGGACCTACGGAAGCATTAGCAAAATATTTAAATCCAACATTAAATGAATTAAACAATAATGAATTAGATGTTAAAAATTCATATGATTTGAAAGGATTTGTAGAGAATATTAAATTTCAAGATAAAGAGCTAGAGATTATAAGCCTAGATGTAAAATCTTTATTCACCAATGTACCAATAGAGGAGGTTATAAAACTAATCTATAGTAATTCGGATTACATTAAAAATAACACCACAATTGAAGAAAAAAAAAATTTGTTGAAGGTATAAATTTATGCATTAAAAGTAGTTTCTTTAAATGTAATAATGAATAATAATACTGAATGAGACAGAATATAAAAAAAAAATAAGCAGTTTAATGGTTTATTGATGGGGAGTATGCTATCTATTAACCTGATATATATATATATATATATATATATATATATATATATATATATATATATATATATATATATATATATGAATAAGCTCATTTAAAAAAATTTAGAGAAAATAAAAAATAAACCAATATTTATTAAAAAGTATGTTGGTGATTTATTAATTATAGCAAATAAAATTGAATACTTAGAATTAGTGGAACAGCCTAATGGACAAAATAACCGAATAAAATTTAATTTAGAAAAATCAATAAATAACAAAATTAGATCTTTAGATATTGATATTGTAATAGATAATACAAATAAAAAAATCTTCACGAAATGGACAAAGAAACCAATCACTAGTAATAGATTACTCAATTATTATTCGAATCATCCGTTCACACAAAAGATTAATACAATAAAAAAATTAATAGTTCAAGTGCATAAATTAACAGATATTGAATATATAAAAACAACAATATATAATATTCTAGATGAAAATTTTTGCCTTAAAAAGTTAATAAATAAAATATGGTATGGATATGACAAGAAGAAACAAAATAATAAAATTAACATAAATTATACTAAATTTAGAAATGATGTATAAAAATGTAATAATTATGATAATATAAAATATAAAGATAGGGAAGACCAACAAAAAAAAAATATATTAGTGATTTCTACACAGATAAAAATAAAAAAGATAACAAAACAGAGGATAAAAATGAAACAGTAAATACGATGAATGGAAGTGCAGGACAATTAATGAATTATTACAAAATGAACTATATACCAGGCTTATCTGAGAAAATACTAATTTTTTATGAACATCAAAACATTAAACTGGGAATGTATAGTGAGAACAAACTAAACAATTTTTTATCTAATACAAAAGACAGAATTAATAGGATGGAGAGAAAAAATGTTGTGTATAGGATAGAATGTGAAAATTGTGATAAGGCAAAAATTGGCGAAACTGGTAAGAAATTGGAAACTAGAATCAATCAACCCAAAAGTAATTACAAGAATAATAAAAATGTTAATATTATCGCCCTAGCATAACATAGTATAATATGCAACCACAATTTTGATTTTGAAAATGCGAAAATATTGGATGTAGTAAAACAACCAAAAATTTTTGAGGCTATTTATGTTACAAAAAATATAAATGAAACTGTAAATTATAAGACAGATACAAAAAATCTTAGTTACGACTATGCAGATATAATAAATAGACAATAAAATATAATAAGAATTAAGATTATAATTATTTAATTAATAAACACAGAAAAACACATAAATAAAATAATAGGTTATATATAAATCTTGTAAAGATTTTTTTTTAAACAATATCTTGGAGAGATCTGGTAGAGAAGGGATAAAATAATAACAATAGAGATTAAAGCAAAGTTTAATTGCATGAAATGTTACATTGTGGCAATGATAGGAAAGGAAGTTTGTACAATCTTTTTATTAAGTTTAAAAAAAAAAATAGCGACTATTATAAGACAATATAAAATAAAATTTTATAGATAATGTGACTAAATAAGATAATAGTGAAAAATTTATATTAAAAAAAAAAATTAAATAGTGTAAATAGTTAAAGATGTTTAAATACAACAATTTTCTATTTGAATGATTATTATGTTTAGTTTTTGGCTAATTTATTAGAATGTTTTGGTTATTTATAAGGTAAAAATATAATATTGTTCTATAATTTTTAGAATGGGCTGTCCTGAGGATGGGAAAATTCCCCAAAACGTTGATAAAGATGTTAGTGTAAACATGTGATAATCATTTTTAATAAAACATAATATAAAAAGGAAGAAAATTGACTTCATACCTATAATTAAATTTATTTTGTAAAATAAAATATTTAATGTAGATATAACAAATGAAATTCTCCTTTAGTAAAATTTAATTATATTACTTAATATCCCTGGTAATGATAATATAATGTGTATTTTAATGAAAATTTTTAACTAGTCCTCCACCCTGAGCACGATACTCCCTTGTCCTTTGCAACATGGTACCAGTTTTTGCAAGGCCCACTGCCTTAATAATTCTTGTTTTGTTGCAATTTTAATTATTTTTTAAATGAATACTGGTTTAAAAAAAAAAATGAAAATTTTCATTAAAATAGATTTATTTATATAGACTTATTACTTAGTGAATTTGTGTTTATTTACTCTAATATGTCTTTTGGCCATTAATGATTTTATAGTTTTTTTTTTTACAACTATGTTATTCTTAAGGTTGTTTGTCCCAGAATATTTTTTTTTCTATATCTATTTATAAAAATTGAACATAGACTCGGCAATGGCATTAATTGCTCCAATCGGTTCAACTACTTCTGCTTTGAAGCCTTCGTGTACTGGTGGAAAACAGCTGTGGAACCAACCAATTTCAACAAGGGAAGAAGAGGTCCAGTTCCAGGTAGGCCACTGGACTGATACAAGGACCAAAATCCATATAATTTAGTCCAGGTGCCTTCACTGATAATCCTGTTTATTATTCCCAAAATAAATCTCCTAAAAATTGTAAAATACATCTCTGCTGCCAAAATCCTGTTTAGCCAAAAGGCAAGGTGTGGGGGAAGGGGTTACCTTAAACATACAAAGAGGACATCTACGCTTCATATAAATATGTTTTCACCAAAAGTGGACCTACCACTTTCGAAGAAAATCATATCGCTATTAATTACTTTTGTATTTTGTTCAACAATAGCTATCGGCAACATAGAGGTTGTTGTAGAGACTGGCTTGTCAACAGCTGAAGGATTAGCAGTTGACTGGATTGGCAATAACTTATACTGGGTGGAATCAAGTCTTGACCAAATAGAGGTATGCTCTTTTATCGGTGTGTTTTTGTATTTAGGTAGGTCTTATTTAAAAGAAATATTTTATACTTAAATATAAATTATATAAAATATACCATAAATATGAATTTTAAATGTTTTAATTATTATTTAAAAGAAAAAAAATATTTATCATAATTATATTAGGAGGTATTCACACACATGGAAGACAAAGAGTGTGTGTGTGTTTGCATGTGTAAGTTTAGCAATTATTTATATTATCGATAAAATACCAGTTATTTTTTATTAATCTTACTTTTATATTCTACAATGTTGGTCCTCTTGCACCAGGTAAGGTCAGACTTACCACAATCCTCCCATCTCATCGCAGTTGAACATTTATCCGCCGGTTTACCACTGATTACCATTTTAGGGATTCGTTCATTATCAAGCTCAACCTTACTTGCCCATTTCAATTGTCTCAATTTTCAAATGCTATTACTTCAATTATGTTTATTGGTTGCATGCTACGACATTCTGTTCTCTAAATTTAGCAGTGAATTCATCGTTATTCAGTGTAAATATTCTATTCCATCCTTTATTTTGTAAGATCTTAAAGCTTTTAGTTAAGTAGTCATGTTTTCCACCCATAACCAGTTGGAAGAATAAGTCTTGTGAGTTCCAACTTAAATATATCTGTAGACTTACTTGGTAGGCAAGGGCACAGTCAATGGGTCACTGATTTTAATGAAATTTTTTTTTTTTTTGGTCATTCTTTATCCAAAAGTATTGGACAGGTGTTCTGGCGTTTATTCCAATGGGTCCTAGGAGCCGAGAAAAAAAATAAAACTGCTTAAACTGCATTATTTCATATCTCGAGTTTGGAAAATGATATCGACGTGGCATTAGATTATTGGTATGCCATTGAATAATTACTTATCTAAAAAAATTTAAATTAAAAGGATTATCCTATTATTTTGGTCCTAGGATATTAAAAATGGATTTATTTTTCAAGGTCAATTGTTTTTACCAGATCACCAATTAATAATTTAGCAAATTAGGGATTGATAAATTATTTGCCACTTCTATAAATTTGTTTTATTTAAAACTAGTTTCGAATGTTATACATTTATCCTCAGTTCTAAAAACACACAAAAAATTCAAAAATAAGCAATTCAAAATATAGTTTGGTATTTTAATTGGTATATATATTTTTTTTTATATTCTATTAGAAGTGGCAAATAATTTATCAACCCCTAATTAGATTGATCCTTCTATACCATCATGCGGATGTCAACTGATAATTTAGCAATACCTGGATCCAATAGTAATATAATTAATTGTAAATGATGGTGGCAAAGGGTGATTTAGACAACATTACAGAAGAAATTGATTTATTATTTGAACAAATTAATATATTAAATGTTAGTAAAATGATTTAGAGAGATGTAAGTACTACCATTCAATTTATAAAAATTCTATTGCCATGATTTGGAATATTTATTTATGTTACAATTCCACTTATCTTAGATTGTAGTACTGGATACTAGTACTTGAATATTATGAGTACTGGAATGGTTAGCATGGTCGACTGTATAGCCACTGGTCACTGGTGATGCCTGCATTCAGTTTCTTAGATCTCTTCCAGTGTGATCGCTAAAAGCCTAAATCTTCATCTGGTACTCACCAATGGTCAAAAAATGTTTTACCTATAAGTTATTTATTTTCACTGCATCAATAAACCTGTTAAAAATAAATAAATTACTCTTTGTTTCCCAAACAAAAATGACGCTGTATATCATTAGCCCTTTTAATGCCTTCTAGTTGTTTGGAAACTGCTTCTTTACTCTGACTTAGCCAGAGTAGTGTAACCACAAAAACTGAAGAGGTTTCTACCTGTGACGGGCATTTAAAGTTGTATTTTATTGTAACTCTTGTGTCGTTGGTTTGCTTTTTAGTGTTTTGTACTTTATATGTTAACCATATGGTGTTGTCAAGTTCTGTACTATACCCC